>CM028350.1:37556897-37867422 GCA_016618105.1 Dendrobium huoshanense | reverse complement strand
TTTTAATAGTTCAAATAATATTTTAGGAGTCATTATAAGTCAAATCTATAAACTATCTACATTATAATATAGATATTGTTGCTTTAATTATAATAAATTTTCTCCTAATTTTATGGGCAGTGTATATATGAAAATAAGAAGTTTCTTATTTAATTATAATTCCTTATAAAATTGAATTATGTTGGGACAGGTGAGTTTTTCGGAAGGATTAGTTGTCCGTTTTGCAAACTAATTTCATTAGTCTTCTAGACATTTGAGTTATTTTATGAATATATTTTTAATCATTTTTAGAGCTTTAGATTTGAAGATATAAAAGATTTATATGATTTTTTTTTTACTAAAAACTAAACAATTAGCATAATTACTTTTATGACCTTAATATATTTTATTATAAAAATCCAAATCCTCTTATCTGATCCATGCCATTTCATTCATCATTTTTCAAGCCATAGAAGAGAAAAGGATATTTGAGAAGAAAAGAGAAAGGAGAGGAGAGAGAAGGTTTGGAGGTTATAAAAAATTATTACCTCTGGTTCAATTATTTGGCTTATTTTGTATGCTTAATTTTAATTTCATCAAAACTTATAAAAAATGTGATATCTTGATTTTTAATGAATTTTCATCATGTACCTTTTAACATGTTATTATAGTCTTAATCATTATGTACATATGGATAGGAATATATTAGATTTTTATCGAATATTTTTATATTTTGGAAAAAATATCCAAATTTTAAAATTTTTAATTAAATATAAAAATATAATAAATAATTGTCAAAACTATATAATACTAGTCTAGGACATTATACTTGCTGTAATTCATAAAATGAGAGTCGAAGAGATAATTCATAAGGCCGACTCAAATAGATAAAGCTGATGATGGTAATGATCAGCTTAATTCTATTTTTATGTTTTCAGTTTGGCAAATTACCTAATCCTGCTCTATTGTTAGTCCACGTATGCTTGTGGTCTTGATTAGGATATTAATCAAATAACTAATTACCATGGAAATATGTCAAATGAGGAATAGCAAGTCTTAAATTGAGACTAGAAAGCTAATTACCATGGAAATATGTCAAATCAAATGGGAATTTTTAGGGGCTGTTGGGTAGCAGGATTTAGGCCGGATTTTAGGTGGATTGAGTGAAATACAGCCTAAAATGCAAAACCAAATCACACTGCAAATGCAAGCCGCCGTATACTAAAAATTCCGCCTTTTGGTTCTAAATCCTGGATTTCTGAAATTATGTTTTTTGCCTGGTTTACGAAATCCATTTGCTCAAGAGAAAGAGTCCGCTCGTTAAATCCGCTCTATAGCCAAACAATCACACAGGATTTAAAAAGATTTATCATAAATGTTACCAAATAGTTTTCATGATTTAGGTCCCTCAGGATTTCCAAAATCCGGATTTAGAGGATTTACGAAATCCTACTTAAATCAAATCCTGGGTGCTATCAAACAGCCTCTCATTGTGCAAAAATCTTAGTCCGCGAGTAACACCAATTGCTATGTTCATGCGTCCAAGCCAGGATAGCTGACCTGCATCACAATCCATGAATTTGATGAGACAAAGGTCACACCTTTGAGGACCAAATGTAATAAAAGTTAGCATTTCAATAGTACATAAATCAAGTAATAGACTTACAGTGGAGATGCTTATATAGTGTTTCATTGGATGTATATTCAAAGAATAAGATTCTTGAAAATGGTTCATTCTCTTTGCAATAACCAAGAAGTTTAGATGTGTTTTTGTGATTAAGGCTTCTTTTGGGACGATTTTCTTATGACTTCTTAAAGCAGTTTTTAATATAAAAATTAAAAGCTAGTTCAAGATCCTTGCGGCTATACCTTAAGTCATGTTTCAGAAATCCATCATCTGTGCATAACAGAATTAGTCTGAAATGTATTCATACCATTTTCAGCAATCCATCAGCTTAGCAAAATCATGAAGCAGCTGAAAAATAAAAAAAAATTTACGAGTACAAAAGACAGAACAAATCAATTGAAATTGATATATGATCCTTCATGATTTGTGCTCGCTTCTGATCCATTGTGACATAAGACTTTGATTTGCATCTTTTAACGCTATGAACATTGCAGATTACTAAGAAAAGAACAAGAGCTGCTCCTGTAACTATTTCTAGAATCATTAGTCACAAAGGTTCCTTTAGATTTTTATGGTTAGTTCTGCCCCTCGATTCTAGCTCATCAGATCGATTCAATTGCCTAATTCTCCATGCAAGAAGACGGGAATCAAACTGACATTTGAAAGGAAAATGACTAGAAGGAAGTGAGCAAGAAAAGAACAATAACAGGGGGATGAGGAGAAGAGGGCTTTGCTAATTACTGTTGAAGGAGATGTTGCAGGCTGCCATGATACAAGTCTGGATGATGGTATTCTCCTGACGAGTGAATTGAAGTGTACTTGAATAGACCGGATTTATTGAGGAACTTCGTCCACAACTTGACGAAGAAGAACCCTAGGTGCCCTGCAGCGACGTTGAGTGAGGGGATGATACTGGTAGTGAGATTAAACTTCATCACGACAATTTAGAACATGACAGAGAGGAAAAAGCTCGCCTCCATTGCTCTAAAGGTCAGCTACTCATGACACGGAGGAATTTTCTTCCCCTCAAACACCTTCTCAATGGACATCATCTCCACCTCATCATGATTCACCCTAGTTGCCTTCGTTGCCTCAGTGCTGCGGTCACTGTGTTTCTTACCCGGTGTATCATTTGGCCTGCTGGGAGACTGACACAGGATAAAATAAAGCGAGAGCTAGGACACGGGAAGGAGATCAGGAGAATAGGAGATCATACAAAAATGATTTTGAATTGAAAGCAACGGTGGGGGTGGTTGACAAACTGCTGTCAAAATATTAAGTTTTTAATATTTTTTTAGCAACGATTAAAACTGCTGCTTATACCCACCTATAGCAACGGTTTTAAAACCGGTACTAAAAACTGTTGCGAAAATCTTATATTTTTAGTAGTGTTTCCATAATTTTAATAATTTGACTAGTAATGCTTCTTGTGGTCTCAGTCTTGTACTAAGAGTGATGAGTGGATTTTTGGCTTCGATTATGCTCATGCATAATGGCCAACTGAATGTGAATGAGTACCTTTCACCTACGTATACATGAGATCAAACTCATCTAATAAAAGCATGGACAAATAGTAATTTAGAGCAACTGAAGTTTCAAGTCCTTAAAGCACTTAGATATGAACTATCAGGCAGCACAATAAATTTGATATGTCATTGTCCAGTTGGAAATGATTTTGCTGCAAAAATGTTCAGGATGATGAAGTTTGTGAAGTTACATTGGATCATGCATCTAGAGAAGAACTTATTTTGTATGTTGAATTTCATACGCTAGACACTGTGATGAGGGCTATTGAAAATGTAAACGACCACATAACAAAGTCTGATCACTCGATATTCATGAAGGTAGCCAAATTAGTCATATTGGTATTTCAAATGTCAATGTGCATATGTAGTAAGTGTTCCACCAATTTTATTTTCATTTATCTGGCTAATCATGTTTTACATGTCATAATTATAATGCTGGGTGATTGTATGTTCAATAGGTTTATGAGAGATGAAATTGTGGGGGGTCATATGCTAACAATTGTTGAAGGCTATGAAACAATGAGTAGTAGTTCTAAGGATGAGCTTGATGATAATGAAGAAGAATGTTCATCATATTTAGGTTTGCCTAACATAGTAGATCATGGTGACATGCAAAATCTGATTATAGATAATTATCTAAGGTAAGTAAATGCAGAAGAACATATGGTTTGCTATAAAACTTTGCTGGCATATGTCGTACTACTTAGGAGTGGGATGCAGAGCTTGACTTTGATGATGCTAGCAAGAGTAATAGAACATGAGAAGAATTATAGATTCCACATGAGTTAATGGAAAGATGTGCTTCACAACTAAGACAGATCTATAGTTTGAATTACGTGGCTGGTTAATATTGAACAATGTGGAATTTATAATGTTAGCATCAAATAAGTAGAAGTTGACAATATCATGTGTACACCATGCCACCCCTTATAGACCATGTTTATGACATTTTCATGCATGTTCAAGCAAGTTCCTAGGAGGGTCGTGGAAGATTTTCAAATTAGGGAATGATCACGCATGCATTACTCTAATTCTATCCACAAGTCACAGACAATGCACTTCTATATTTATTAACTCCTTCATTTTACCAGCTATTAGAAAATAAATGGGCTTAAAACCCGGAGAAATAATTTGTTATGTTAAGGCTAAATTCAACATAAAGATTTCCAACATGAAAGCATGGGATACTAAGAGTAAGGTCATTAAAGTTGTATTTGGAAGTTGGGAGGACTCCAATAAGATAGTGAATGTATTTATGGAAGTTATTGCCTCCATTATGCCAGATACAATATACTGAATTCAGTCTAACAATATACAAACAAAATCTAGCTATCCTATTCATAGAGATAAAAAAATAGTTTGATTAGTTAATCCCTCCCAATGAAAATATTGTCATTTTATCTTACTTTTAGCTAAGTTTTGTACCATAATAATAAGATTTTCAATTAGACTTTCCCTCCTTACTTTACTCCCAATAGAAATTTCTCAATTATTATCAATGATTTTAACCATTTGCATGTAGTTTACAACAATTTAGTGGTTAAAACTGCTGATACATTACAGTAACACAACGGTAAACCGTTAAAAACCACTACTATATCTTATATTCGAAGCGGTTTTTAAACTGTTCTAGAAGGTCCTTCTAGCAAATATAAATTTTGTGGATTTGTAGCAATTTATGAATTTGGTGATCTTTTAAACCACTACAGTTGATACAAAAAGTGCTACTGAAGTTCTATTTACTAGTAGTTGTTAGGGGTGTAAACGAATCGAGTCGAGCTCGAGTTAGAGCGTATTCGAGCTTGACTCGCAAGTCCAATACATAGCTCGAACTCAAGACGAGCTCGATCTCGACTCATTCCACTGTAACGAGCTCATTGAGCTGCTCGATTTCCCGATTTCACCGTTTCCTGCCCCAATTTTTCGGTTTCCCGCCAAGCTTTCCTTCCGGTTTTTGTTTTCCCACCCGGTTTACCGGCTGGTTTAGAAGTCTGCCGCTTTGGAAAAGGCTAAAAGCCTGCATCTCTTTTTTTTTGGGAAAATTTGGGACTTAGCCCGTATATTGATCAAAAAGCAGGTTACAAGAAGAAACAATCCAACTCAAAAGATTTACAAGTAAAATATGACCTGAAAACAATAAAATTACAAGACCAGATCAAAACAAAGATGTCTCCAACAAGGCTTAGTAAAAACGGATTGGGAGAAGGCAAACCAATCACCAAAACCACTCAAAGCCTCCATAACGATACCCGGTTGCCATCAGTAATCCACAGGAAAGTCCAGCAGGGTGCAAAAAGCCAGGCCAAGTACTGGAAGAAGCCTAGCAGATAATGAGGCCATCCAGGGTAGGGGTGTCAATATTTGACCTGACACGAAAACTCGACCCTGAAAATCCGGGTTGAACCCGACCCGATTTCAAAACGGGTCGGGTTCGGGTTCCAGAAATTGACCCGTTTAAAAAATGGGTCGGGTTTGGGTTGACCCGACGGGTTGCCGGGTCAACCCGCGAACCCGTTTAATTCAAAAAATTTCAAATCCCGCCTCTGCCCGCTGCCCGCCGCGTGCCAGCCCACGCTGCCCGCCGCGTTGCCCGCGCGCAGCCTGCGCCTCGTGCCCGCTGCCCGCACCAGCACCCGCGCCCGGGCTGCGCTCGCGTCTGCCCTGCTCGCGTTCGAGTCCGCCCTGCTCGCGGTTGCGCTCGCGTCCGCCCCGCTCATGCTCGCGTCGTCCCGCTCGCCTCCGCCCCCGCCTTCCGCCTGCAGTCGTTCCGGCGCCCGCAGAACCCAAAACCGGGTCGGGTCGGGTCAACCCGGCAACCCGCCGGGTCGGGTCCAGGTTCGGATTTCCGACCCGTTTGTCTACCCGTGTCGGGTTAGGGTCGACCCGTTTGAACCCGGGTCAGTTCCGGATTCGACCCGAACCCGACCCATGACCCAAAATTGACACCCCTAATCCAGGGTAGTAGGCAACAACCCAGTCCGGCTCATCATTGTCAGGGGACATACCAATAACCTTCCCAGAGCTAAATTTGGCGAGAGAAGCATTGAGGGTAGGTGATGTAGAGTATCAAAATTCTTCCAAAATCTGGCCTGCATATCTCTTCTAATGTAATTAATGTTGCCGCTTTGGACAGATCATTTAAATTTTATATAATTTTTTTAAGAAATATTAACTGTTTTAGTGTTTTCTAATGATTAAACCTGCAATGTATTTATCTTCATTAAAGCTGCATCATTTCTATTTTGGGATAGATGTTTTGAATTTTATATACTATTTTTGAAACTTTCACTGTATTAGTAATGATTAAATTTTATATAATTTTTATTTAAAATATTAATAACAAACTTTTACTGTTTTAAATATTAATAATTAAAAAAATTAAATTTTAATTAGAGTCGGCTCGCGAGCTCACGAGCCGAGCTTCATCAAGCTTTAACTCGAGCTCGAGCTTGACTCGTGAGCTTGATAAGCTCGGCTCGTGAGCCTATAAACGAGTCGAGCTCAAACCTGCTCGGCTCACCTACACCCCTAGTAGTGATATATCGAAAGCCAAAATTTGAGAGAACTTGTAATGAATTTTATTAATTTTTCTTATATATATTGAGCTAAATAATATCAAAATTATAATAGCAAGAAAATTGCACATTTATCAAGAATTAGCTTACTGTTAGTAGCATATAAACAATTAAAAAAAATTCATGTTATTGGTATACATATAGGCATGGGTCCGTCACTTTGGGTTTTAGATGTGGAAATTAATGATCTTGCTGCCCTTTTTCAATTTTCTCTGGTTGGTTTTTTTCCTTCTAAAAGACCTTCTTTGGAAACTATTCGTAACTTTTTTTTTTTAATTTGAAGTTGAAGAGTGAGGTCTCTATCACGCTTTTAGATCATTCTCATATACTGATCAAGTTAGCGAATGATTTAGATTACTGTAGAGTTTTCTGTCACCGTTCTTACCTTGTTTTTAATTGTTTTATGAAACTGACGAAGTGGTCTCCGACGTTGGACATTGGTGTGGAATCGCCGGTGATTCCTATCTGGATATCTTTCCCTCGTCTTCATCCCCACTTCTTTTCGCCTCATATTCTCTCTGGTCTTGGAAGTTTGTTTGGGAAACCGCTGAAAATTGATGAAGCTACGGCTATCGGTTCCCGTCCGTCAATTTCTCGTGTGCTTGTTGAATTAGATATTACGAAATCTTATCCTAAACAAGTTTGGTTAGGTTCGGAAACTCTAGGTTATACGCAAGAAGTCGTTTTTGATGAGTTCCCCAACTTTTGTGCTGGTTATAAATCTATTGGTCACTCGATCGGAAATTGTCGACCTTCTGCTCCTATCACCCAGAACACTAACCCTCCTATTGCTTGTGGTGGGGTGGGTATTGGTTTGAATGCAACTTCTGTGAAGTCTGGGGAGTGTGAAAATGTGAATATTGGTTTAAATCCTGGTTGCCATGCTGTGCAGAATCCGGTTTGTTCCCCGGTTGTTGAGGAGATTTCTGTATCGCTGAAGGGCGTGAATGGTAAGGTTCTGATTGGAGGGGTTGGTGTGGTTGATTGCCTTAATGTTAATGCTGCCATGGATTTTTCTCCTCTTCTTTTAACGGTTGAAACTACTAATACTACTTTAGATGCTGTATCGGTTCCTTTAGAGCTGGGAAGTGTAAATGCGACTGTTCCTGATCTGGTTAATAATGAGGTGTGTGGTGCTGGCGGTATATCGTCTGATTTTTGCTCGGTTGCGTTATCTCTGAATGCTACACCTTTTCTTCCTATTGCTGTAACTTATGTTTGTAATGTTATTTTGGAGCCGGCCACTACGGGAAACTTAGTTAATTTGGAAAGTGGTGATGTTTTGATTGAGATTGGTGATGTGGGTTCCGTCTTGGCTAAGGCTGCGCCTCATTCGACTGATATCAGGGAGGACGGTAGCCCAGTTCTCAACAGATTAATTGAGGTTCCAGTTAATTTGATCAATTCGCAAGCTATGGTTAACTGTTTAGGGGATTCGTCTGGATTGAATATTAGGAATCAGTTGTTGCATGGTTCGTCGAATGGTGAAGTGGATTCCGAATTTTCTGATGATGATTTGGATTCTCCGGATTGTTGTACAGGCTTTGACCCAGGCAATGATTTTTCTTTGGTCAGTGCTAAACCGATTATCAATGTTGCATCTCGGGGGAAATTTTGGGGTAGAGGCCGTCACAGACGATGATTTTAAGTGTTTTGTTGTTAAGTTTTGCTGAGGTGTTCTCTTTGGGAATGACTTTTTCCTTTGTTTGTCTGATTTGGTGGTGTGCTAGGCTAAGGGCTATGATGTGGTTGGGGCTCGTGACCCTGATGCTTAGTTGGTGGCAATCTTTTATGAGACGGTCCGTGTTTGGCTTCAGGGTCGCTGGTAGCCTCGGCCGATTACTGAGTCCGCTTTTGGCCTGTATTTTTCTTTTGTTTTTTATGAATTATTGGTTTCTTGCTGTTGTAACCGCCTGATTTATATTAATGATTTACAACAGCCTGATTTATATTAATGAAATTTTGTTTTGTGTTTATATATATATATATATATATATATATATATATATATATATAATTTATAACATATGAAGGTATGTTGTCTCCAAATATTTTGACAACCAAAGCATTTTGTAATTTTTTTTTGTGTTCTCCATAACATTTTCCTCATAGAATTTAATAGCTTCACCATCCTACGTTAAGCAGTTCCTTAGCTCCAATTCAGCAACTCTTCCATTGGACATTATATATATATATATATATATATATATATATATATATATATATATATATATATATATATATATATATATATATATATATATATATATTGGCATGGGCCTCTTATTAAATTGGATGATAAAAATATATGAATGCCATGTTGAAATTATTTATTTCCATATAAATATTGTCACATATATGTAATATTTATAGTAGAACTTTATGATTATAATATATGCTCAACATTTAAGATATTTTCATTTATTTCATTTATTGTATTTTCCATTATAACCCTCTTCTATTGCCTATATAAAAGAATCCTCATATAAACATTATTCAATTCAATAAATGACATTGCAATTCACAACCAAAGTTTCTCTCTCTCTCCTTTCTTCTTAATTACTTAGGTTAAGATTAAAGCAGTTGGCTTCTTCCTCAACTATGTTCCTTCTGTTGATTTCTTTTTTCTGTGTGTGTATATATGTTTATATATATAGCCTCTCTTGTTAAGATTATTCTCTAACTGTCTTATAAGCCTAATGAAAGAAAATTGGACTCAAGAACTGTTAGCTGCTATTTTGTTGGATACTCTGAAAGGTCAAGAGATTTTAAATGAGGTATGAAGAAATTGAAGATGATGGAGATTATGATAGAGGAAGTCTCAACAAAGAGCCATGATATCTAAGCTCAAAGATTCGCTCTCCCTATCAAATCATATAGGGGCTATTTGGTTGGTTGGAGTAAAAATAAATGCAATTCATTAGAAATGATTTGTTTTTTTAACTATTTGTGTTTGGTTGGCCACCAAAGTAAAGTAAAGTAAATTCACAATATATTCGGAACTCCCGCTTTAGTTCATTTTTGACGTAAAATAAATCTACTCAAAATCAATCAAAAAAGAAACTCACAAGGTAGTAGCTTCTTCGTCTCCTTAGTTCCTACTCAACATCACTTTTTCGGAGGCATCCAAGATTTGATTTTCATATTCGATATTTCTCCGCAATTGTTTGACTTTGTTGTTTGGCATGAATAGTTGATTATTCGGCTCCATCACTATTTTTCCACTTCGTACTGTTTTTATTTTACTTTACATATATATTATCAAACAAAAAAAATATTTCTTTTACATTTATTTTGTAGACAACCAAATAACATTAAAATATTTTAAATATATTAATTTTTTTAATACAATATTTATTATATACTGCATTTTTTTTCACGCAATCAAATAGCTCCATAGTAAAGAAAGAAATCACGATAAGAAAGCTAGAAAGAGATGATTGAAAGACAGCAACATAGTTCTTGTTGCTGCTCTCATCCCATCGATTAAGGAATTCCTATTTTCTATAAGTAATTTGTCCTCTCCTTTCACTTTTTATTTTTAGACTAAAACTGATAAGAAAATAATAATAATAACCATTACTAAGAGAAATAAAACTACAAAATAAATGTCAAGTGTTAGTTTAATTAATGGCTTATTTAATTAAATGGACAGTGGTGGAATTAAAATAGCTCCCCAAGGACAAAAATTATGGATAAGTTTTGCTAATGATCTTCTCCCAAATTATTAGACTTTAGGGAGTTTACATTTATTTTATAATTTTATAATATTTGAATCATATTTTACATTTCCCTGCCAACCAAGAACTGTTTTTGAATAATTGGATTTTAAGGGGGAAAAATGTTAAACAAAAAAACAAAAATATATATAATAGTGAAGGGAGAGGACAAATTACTTATTGAACATAGGAATTCCTAGGGCTGCAAGCGAACCAAACGTTCAACAAGCTACTCGTTGTTCGGTTTGATTAAAGCTCGTTTGTGATCGTTTAATTAACTAAACAAACAAACTTGAACAATATTTTAAATACTCGATTCTTAAATAAACAAACCTGAACACTAATGCGTTCGGCTCATTTATGTTCGCGAACAACATCATTTGAAGTTCGTGAACAAGCTCGACATTAAGCTCGATTCGTGTTCGATTTTGAACTCGTGAATAAGCTCGATAAAAATAATTAATATTTGACTATAGAATTAAAAAATATAAATAATCATTGCCTTTGTTACAAAGACTATTGCTATTATTATAAATGTGTTTGTTCATAGATATGTTCATGAACATGTTTGTTTGATAGTTAAAAAAAATTCGTTAAATATGTTCCCGAACAAGCTCGATAAGCACTAAACGAACGAACATGAACTGAACATGAACCGAACATGAACACTCATTAATTTAAATGAATCAAACATGAACACAAACAATAAAGCTCGAACAAACATGAACCAAACTTGAACAAGCTGATATTAAATGAACACAAACATGAACACTCACATACTTGGCTTGGTTTGATTCGTTTGCAGCCCTAGGCATTCCCTTTTCTGTCTTTCAAGCAAATCTCTTTCTAGCTTTTTTATAGTGATTTTTTTCTTTACTATATGGGAAAGCGAATCTTTGAGCTTAGAGATCATGACTCTTTGGTGAGACTTCCCCTATCATAATGACATCGGATTAGAGGGGCCGGGCTCGACGTACAGTCTTTGATGTCTGTGTGATCGAAGTCGAACACAACAACTCCAAGAACAGTTTCTTGGAATGATATCATCCACCACCATAAATTAATCAAGATATAAAAATAGAAACAAATGCTGTGTAAAATTCAGATCTTATTAGCTCTCCCTTTCTACAAGACAACAACCTTTTATTTATAATAACTTATAGCCTACTTAAACGGTCATAGTCTTCATGACAACATAAAAGCTAAACTATCCAATTCTATGTGGCTAATATAAGGATTGAATTTTATTGACAATAGAACATAGCAACAGAGCCGGCGTCACAAAATTGATCTCCATCATGAAACTTCTCTCAATTTCTTCATATCTTCTTTTTCTAAGCAACCATATATCTTTATATAGTCAGAACTTTCTGCTTTGACAAGCTACCATTTAGGGGTGTCAATTTCGAGTCCCGGGTTGGGTTCGGGTGAAATATGGAACCAACACGACACTATTTGGGCCAACCCGAACTCGACCCATTTTTGCAAACGGGTTATTTTTTCGAACCCGAACCCGACCCATTTTTTGCAAACGGATCATTTTTCAGAGCCGAACTTGACCTGCTTCGGGTTTGGTTCAACCCGGCAGGCGGCGATAGGCAAAGCAGACACTGATAGCGAGTTAGCAGCTCGATGGTTCAACTGCTCGGCTCAATGCAACGCGGACTGACCAACACCGACTTATGCTGACACGCTGTGAAGGACGCGACTCGACTCGATGCCTCGAGGGATGCAGACACTGGCAGGCGAAGCGGGCAGGCCGAGCAGCCAAATCGAACACGCCGGGCAGGTGCAGGAGTCTGACGCGGGAGGGTGAAATCAAGCATGGGAATTTGTTTTTTGTTGGGTCATTCCGGGTGAATCACGGGTTTTCGGGTCAACCCGAACCCAACCCGATTTTTCAAACGGTTCGGGCTCGGGTTCACCTGGGTCAGATTTTCAGGTTGGGTCCAATATTAACACCCCTACTACCATTATATATATAGAGAGAGAGACAGATATTTTTACTGCTTACCTCAGAAAATTCTATTTAATGATGCAATATTTATATACTCTCAATCGTTTCAAGCATAAAAACTGAGGAGAAAATATAAATCTCATTATTTGCCAATCCGAATCATATAAAGCTGAAATTAAAATACATGCAAAATTTAAATACTATATGTTCATTCAAAATATGTAGGGAATTAATCATTCCTAACATATTTATATCCCACAAGGCCACAATAGAACAACAAATAACAAAATTATTAATAAAAAATAAACTTAATAGCAGTAATTGTTATACGAAAAAAAATTAATTATGGACATGCATATCATCATTTACTAGGAACTTGAATGAATCTCCGATCATATCGTTCAGACATTCACAACTTGAATCACCAAAAGAAAGGTAAGAATCAAATCAATCCATGTAAATCATCAAATAGATGAAAAACAAGAAATAGAATTGCCTGATCTCAAACAATCGAAGCTCCCAACGGTCTCGTTCTTGATCTCCTCGAGACTTAGCCCCTTGTCGCCGTCATCTCACCAGTAGGGGGCACGGATCCTACTTGAACAAATTTGGGTTCGGATCAACCCATTTGCCAGAAGAGTCAGATTTAGGTTCGAAATTCTGACCCTTTTTAAAATCGGGTTCGGGTTTGGATTCTCATCCTGTTTTCTAAATCATGTAAGATTAGGGTTGGGTCATGTGATGGGAAAATTATTAGGTTCGGACACTAGACCTATTTCTAGGTCCGGATATCCAATAAAAATTTGGCACGATGACTGAGCTTTGACGGTGCGTTTTGACTGCGCTTTTGATGCGCTTGACTTAAAATTCAGCAGACACGTGTACATTCCACGTGTCAATTTTTTAGTGGATGTCCGGACGTATCTCTACATCCGGTGTCCGGACCTAATAAGTTTCCTATGTGATTACATGTTATTTTTGAGTTGGATCTGAATTCAATCCGAAAACCCATTTTTTTACACCTCAAATCTCACCCTTCTCGACTTCTCACCCCCCAACGAAGCCCTAATAATTGCCTCCAAAAGTTGGAAGCCAAAGAGAGTAAAGGAGGTTGAAATCACTGTCTCCAAACTACCACTGACCAACCCTCCAACAAAGAGAAGAGAAAGGGGAGAGGTTAGAAATAGCCAAAGGAAGATGGAAGGAGTCCTAGGAGTCCCTCAAGGAAGCACTCACTTCATACCCGTTTCGAGGGTCCCAATAACGCACTAAATTTGTTCATAATAAAGTTTTATACTAATATTTCTAAATGATATAAAATATTAGTATAAAACTTTATTATGAACAAATTTAGCGCGTTGTTGGGGACCTCGAAATGGAGAGATATATTACATGTGGAATCCGACTAAGATTTTCGTCCAAACTCTAAGGTCTCGTTTAATTGTATGGTTGCTTATGCACAATAGAGTTTTAGAAAATAATGTTGAGAAAACCAAGTTTCAGTAATGCAATGTTATTTGAGTAATATTTTTTAAATGCTTATTAATACTCGAAAGAACATCTAAATTATTTTCAGCTTTAACAATTTTATTATGAAAGACTAAATTAATCATCTTTGAAATTTAAGTATATGCAATTAAAATTTTTTAGAAGTAATATATATTTAATTACAGTTTACAGCTAACTAAAGCTAAAAGAAAATTAATTTTGGCACAGATTTTCTACCAAAAACTCTGAGATACATCCACTTGAGGTTAATCGTGTCGAGCCCATGCCCCTAAGAGCAAAAACCCTTTTTTTGGGATAAAACTCCCCAAAGGGGCTTACACGTTAATTTGAAAATGAGATTACA
Organism: Dendrobium huoshanense; assembly: GCA_016618105.1. Taxonomy (NCBI): domain Eukaryota; kingdom Viridiplantae; phylum Streptophyta; class Magnoliopsida; order Asparagales; family Orchidaceae; genus Dendrobium; species Dendrobium huoshanense. The sequence goes on along the minus strand of CM028350.1, from coordinate 37,853,187 downwards.
AGTCCTTAGCGAATCAATAGCCCTCTAAAAATACATCATTTAAAGTAAAACCTACGAGACTTTGATTCGATCTATTACAATTAAAGACACATAAAAGAAAACAAAAAACCAAAACGAAGCCAACAAGGCAAAAGGCCACAGAATAAGAGCAAACGACATCAAGAGTCGAAAAAAGCAACCTCCCAAAAAAAAAAACATCCCAAACGAATATCTTCAATGCATCGACGTTCAACCCGAAAGAGCCTGCAAAGGATACAACAAACCACAACAAGGATAAGGATAAAGAAGACGTACGCCCGCAACAACCACAAAGCACCGTAAAAAGAAGAAAGACATAAGAGGAAGACAGCACCACAAAGAAGCAACCCAACAACCAAACAACAAACACCAAATGACAAAGAACCAGAAACACCACCCTAACAGAAAAACAAGACAATCAACAACCCCACATCCACCAGGCACCACCTCCACCAATACAAAAAGCAGAAAACAACATCCAAAGCAGCAAAGAAAAACAAACTATTTCATTTTATGCTTCCTTCTACGACCATTTCCACGACCAGAAGCGAAAGTTTTTTCATTAATACGATTAACATCCAACTTGTACCCCTCCTAAAAAGCATCATCATGCCCATTCAATTCATCTTCATCACCCCCGAAAGGTGAAGAAGCATATAACCATTAAGCCAATCGTTTTGCACCAAGCAATTCCTCTCCAAATTACCCGCCAATTTGACTTTCAAAGCCTCATTAGAAATGAGAAAAATAGGGACTTTAATAACTAATTCCAACAACGTTATAGGAGAGTCAGAAGAAGCCTCAACCATAGAGTCAGAAGGATGACAGCCTCCAAACTCACCAATAGCAACCACATCAACTAACTTAGGCAAGAGAAAAGGGGTAGCTATAAGGTTAATATTACAGCTATTAGTCTCCATGCCCTCATTAACCAAAGCCACATTAGCCATGCCCTCAATAGTAGAATCCACGATTTTCCTAGACCCATTAGGCACAACACCAATGGGAGAAGAAGGTTGATAGTCACCAGTTTAAGTATCATCATTCTCATCAACTAAATTAGGTGAGAGAATAGGGTTGGCTCTAAGATTTCAAATACCATTATTAGCCTCCACATCCTCACTAGCCAAAGGTACAACCCCCTCAACATTAACAATAGGAACAAAAATCACTGGAGCAATGTCCACAACACCACAACCCCCCAATAATTCCAAAGCCAACATAATCAAATTGGTCAATAACCACATCAGAGTTGGTTTCACCGCATTTGGATAAAAAATAGGAATACTAGCATTAATACCTAAATTAACCGAATTATTTATAGCGCCCCCCCCCCCCCCCCCCCAAAGCATTTCCAACATAAATAACATTAGCAGCATACGGCTGGGCAGAAGAAGAAAGAGGACAACAATCACTAAACACATGCCCTGTATTATTACACTTAGCACATAAGGGCAAAAATTCCTCCATAACAATCGTTTGAATGTAACCAAAATTTTCAGGACATAGCCAAACTTTATCAGGATACTTCTTAGTAATATCAAGCTCTACCAGAACACGTGTAAGAGACGGGAGCATCCCCAAAGATGTAGCATTATCCACCTTTAAAGGCATACCAAAGAGCGGTCTAAGGGCATGAAGTATGTGTGGAGAAAACAAGTGGAGGTGTTGGTTAGGGAAACAAATTCATATATGAATAACTGACGATTCCACAACAATATCACAAAGAGGGGACGATTTAGTTAACTTCATATAATAATTGTTAACAAGATAATATATATGGCAGAAGATACGACAATAATCTATGTCATTGGAAAGCTTAACCAAAATGTGTGAAGGATTCAATAAAGTAACAGATAAATCACCTTGCAGCTTAAGCTTGAAAAAAAAAACTTTAGAGTAGAATCAAGAGACGGGCGATGGGAAATTTTTGGCTAAAGTATAACAAAGAGGAGCAGCTAGCGCCAAAATCTCTTCATCTGATATCCATAGAGATAGAAGACCACGAAAAATAGAAGGTTTCAGTTCTGAAAATTCACACCATTAGACATATCAGAGAGAGCCTCAATGAAAGACTAAGATTTGGTAGAACCGTCCAAAAAGCCACGGTGGAACAAATGATTCACCACCATTCCGGGCAAAAGGATGGAGGTGAATGAATCGAAAGAAAAAGAAGTCTAGACCAGAAAATAGAAGGAAGAAGAGAAGCTTCCTGCTTGCCTGACCCGAGCCACACGGGCGCTAGGGAACCCTAGCGGGATGAAACCCTAACCAAAGCGTGAGAAGAGCGGGAGGAAACCCAAGAGCAAAAACCCTAATCGCCTGCTACATCGCCAACTAAGGGCAGGGACCCTTCCTTGTCTCTCTCTTTCATCCTTCTCTCTCAATATAACGAAATAACAAGCGAAGGTTTAGGCTAAGCGCTTGAACAACCTTTCTCAGGAGAAAAACTGTTGAACTAACAGAACTAAACCAAGGATTCACTGGAAGAAGAGAAATCAATCAAATGATTTAAAATAACAATGATTCAAAATTCACCCTTCTTTTTTGCGGCTTTCATTTTGGGTTTCGGCTTTCCAAGGAAGGAACGCTCCGGTGCCCGTGGATTCACACCACGGCTGTTGAGGACTGTGGCTCTCAAAATATATTTTGTTTCTTCAACAATCTTCCAGCTAAAGCAAAAGCAATTGATCGAGCAGTAAGTCTCCGTGGTATGAAGCGGGCTAGGCATGAGTAAGCTTGATTGTTTGAGATCCTGCGGTTCTATTTCTTGTTTTTCATCTATTTGATGATTTAAATGGATTGATTTGATTCTCACCTTTCTTTTTGGCGATTCAAGTTGTGAATGTCCTAACAAGATGGTTGAAGTTTCGTTGATTCAGCAGATGGAGATCGCTTGTAATTAAAATTAAGATGATTATTTCATGGATCTTTCTATATCTTCGTAGGTATATCACATTTACATCGGCTGAGCACTTCATATTTCAAATGAGCCAAATATATTTCAATAGATCCATTCTTTGTGCACTGAATCCACTATGAATTCATTGCTTGGGCAAACAATCATTGATTAAGCACAATTTACATACCCCTTAACATACTAAGTCTTTTAACAATATAAATAGTAGAATTAAAATTTAAACTAATTATCAATTATTTTAACTAATTATTTATTAATTAATTATAATATAATTTTAATTAAGTAATTAACTTAAATTAATTTAATCTTATGCTCTATTTATGTTTTTTACTTTTTCTCGATGAAACTCTTTTTACTAATTCTCTTAATATTTTATTTCCATATTCTGCCACCCCTATTCATTGCTCTTTCACTTCGCCTACTTCGTGTGGCAGGATAGGTAGAGTTTTGAACGAGTAGCTAGATAACTTATTCGCCTCCTTCGACAACGTTCCTTCCTGTTGGATCCAAAATCACACATCGCTGTTCGTCTGTTCGATCGGAAGTAATAACGAAGAAGAAGCTTGCTCGTTGCGAAGGTAGCCATCTTTCCACCGAACTCCTGAGATTTAGTAGATCTGACATTTAAGACAAAAAGAGCGAAACAAGGGATTTAACTAGTTGTGAGATTTAACTGTTCCAATGCTCTATAAATCCTGTAGCCCTAAGATCGAAGCCCTTTTTTTTAAGGGGGACATCATCGAGTTTATTTTTATGGAGACATTCGGTCAGCTATAATTTTACAAAAATCAGAAATCAAATTATTCTGAATTTAATTCTGAAAATTTTCAGTTCAAATTTCTGCTTGAGATTTATGCCGATGATGCAAATTTTTTGTAGATATATCAACTATATAAAATCAAAATAAATACAATCATTTTAAAGTCTATTATTATATTTAAATATTTAAGATCAATAAAAAAATGTTAGCATAAATTCACAATTTATAAGAAACAATCTTCTCTTATAACCCTTAGATTATGCATCCTTTCACTATTTTAATTTTCTGACTCCGCCTCTGCTCATAGGCTGTACAGAGTTTGGTTCATCTACTAAGCCAAATACTCTTACAGTTTCTACCCTTTTCATCTCTACCAGAGCTGACAAAACCATCACAAATATAGAAATCAACAATCCTGTGCCTATGCGTTGAAGCATCGTGACGCCTGAAGGAATTCCTGTAATATTTCTTGCTAGAGAAACTGCGATGCGATCGCAGATTACTATGATAAAAGTAATGGCGGCATTATTGAGGCACTGAAGCCCTGCTATGTTCGGTCACCAGATATCCGGACAGCCAATTCAGACGCGTCACATCACCAAAATACATCGGATTCCGGTAAATTTTGGTGATGTGGCGCGTCTAAATTGATGTCCTGATGAATCCGGATGCCGGACGTAATAATTTGCCTTGCTGCTGGAATTTGAAAGTTTGATCCTATTTTCCTATACAGGGGCCACCTTGTTTTGTAAAGAAAGTTTCGCACTTGGCTAAGACAAGCGTATGACCTACTCAGCTTGCCCAAATTGAAAACAATCGAAGTAGAACCTTATCTTCTTCTATCTGGTCAGCATTTATATTTTTCTCCAATAACCTCAAAGGATATCTTCTCTCATTTCTTTCCCTCTAAATATAGTAAATAGAACAACAAGTTATAAGAAGAAGAAGATTAACATTATCCTGTGGAAGCTCAAGATCATTAATCTAGCCCAAGAGTTTTAGAACTATGGGTCTAAGAAGCAGAGCTCTAGAAGAAGGAATAAGCTGAGAGAGTAAGGAGAAAGAGTAGTCACATTCAAAAACAAATGAGAGGTGTTTTCATTGTGAGAATGACACGGATTGCAGGATAGATCAACATGAATGTTGTGCTTCTTCGAAGAGTCAGCAGTTTTAACGCCACCTACAATAGGGGTGTCCAATTTTTACACTACCCGAAACACGACCCGAACCTGATCTGAAAAAATCTGGGTTCGGGTCGACCCGGTTAGCAAACGGGTCGGGTTCGGATAGCTGACCCGATTTGAGTTTCGGTCGGGTTCGGGTTGATCTGAAAACCCAGAAATAACCTGAAATTGACCCGAAATTATTTATGCCCGGTTCTGCTGCCCCAACCTGCCTGCCCTGCCCACGAAAAGACCTGACACCGACGCGTCGAGTGGAGTCGCAACGCTCAAAGCGCGTCAGTCGCGTGACGCGACTTGCGTCTCTTTGTCTCGAAGGAGAGGCCGTCGCCGGCTCGCCACTCTTTGCACGAAGCATATCGCCGCTCGGCCACTGTCGGTGACACTGTCGCCCAGCTGCTGCCGTACCACATGTCCGCCGCCATTGCTGTGTTTTTTTTCCTCCTACGAGGCTGTAGCCGGCCTAATGGTCTCCTTCAACGACGTTCCTTCGCCGGCCTAAGTGCCCATGCTTCGCCAGGATAGCTCGCCACCTTACCGGAACTGGAAGTAGCGCCGCTTCTTACAGCCATATCCTTTAAATTTGTGTCGGGTCAGGTCAACCCGGAAACCCGACGGGTTAGGTCAAGGTTAAAAAAACTGACCTGTTTATAAAACTGGATCGGGTTCAGTTCATGTCAAATAGCATCAGGTCAGTTTTGAGTTCGACCCGAACCCAACCCGTTGACCTGAATTGACACCCCTAACCCACAACAGAGAACCAAGTGAAAATTGAAAACCTCAACACAGTGTTTATGCAAAACCAGGTCAGACCAAGAGCAGTGAGGCAGGTCTTTATAATACTCCTTCACGTATAAACCAAAGTGCCCAACAACCATATTATTCCACAGTAAACAAGGAGCCGAACTATTATAAATAGGAATATACATAATAGCATTGGCAGCATGCAAAGATACAAGAGCAGGAAAATTCTATTTATTCCCAGGAACAAAATCCTTAATAAGTAAATTAGGAGCATTAGCATGTAATAAGCAAGAACCATCCAGGATATTAGCAACAGTAACCCGGTTACACCAATGATCTCAATGCAAAGAGATTGGGCGCCGAAGGGGTGATATAGAACTGGGAACAATGCCTGACATTCACAGTAGTTTTACATATTGATTTCTAAAAATTAGAAGCATGATCCAGAGCAGGATGTCAGGGCGAACGCATATGCAAATGAGTTGACCCGAACAAAATATTTTATAGGTTAAGTTTCGAGTCGGATCAGATTTTGACACTCCCCTAAGCACAAGGCCAATTTTAATTATTATTAAGTTTTTTTTTCCAAATATGATAGCATGATCGCAGTCATTATGGGCTGCCTAGAAATTTACAATAGACATGATTAAGAAACTCTAAAGCTAAATCCTAAGCAGCTATATTGAAGTCAAGTTACCGGAGAGCTATTCCTTCGCCATGGAGGTTATAGAAGAGGAGGTAGGAGGTAGGAGGTGGGCGGACTGAAGGGCTGGTGAGGCCAGAGATATGGGTCGGGAGCGGGTCAGAGGGAGCCCAAGGGGTGTATTTAACATGGTAGGATCTTTGGGTGAAAATTCAAGCTTCAAGGTCAAATCTACCACCATCCATGCAGGTCTAACGGGTTACGCCCAACCCGGCGAGGTCCTCACAATCATGGGCCCATCCGGTTGCGGCAAGTCCACCTTGCTTGATGCTCTTTTAGGTATTTATTACTTTAATATTTATTATTAGTATTTTATATTAAGGCAGTTGGAAGAGAGGATTTTGACAGGAAACTCTTATCTATAGATAAGCTCATAAGCATTCACATATAAAATAAATTACTAAAATAAGCTTTTTTGGTAGGAAGCTCATATACATACGTATTTTAGATTATAAGCATCATTATAGATCAGAGTTTCCTACCAAAAATTTCTCTTCCAAGAGCCCATAATCTAAAATACTAATAATAAATATTCAAATAATAAATACCTGAAAGTGCATCAAGAAAGGCTAATTGCCGCAACCAGATGAGCCCATGATTGCGAGGACCTCGCCTTAGGCCTGCAAGGATGGTGGTTGATTTGACCTTGAAGCTCGAAGTTTTCACCCGAAGATCCTTCCATGTTAGGTACACCCCTTGGGCTCCCTCCGACCTTCCACTGACCCAACTCTTTGGCCTCACCGGCTTTTCAGTCCGCCAACCTCCTGCCTCCTCATCTACAGCCTCCACGGCGAAGGAATAGCTCTCTGGTGACATGACTTTGAGTTAGCTGCTTTGGATTTAGCTTTTGAATTTCTTAGTGCCATCTATTGTAGATTTATAGGCAGGCTATAATGATTGTGAGCATGCTATCCTATTTGAAAAAAAACTTAATAATAATTAAAAGTAGCCTTATGCTTAAGGGTGTCAAAATCTGATCCGACTCGAAACCATATCCGAACTCAACATAGAATATTCTGGGTTCGGGTCAACCCATTTGTCATATGGGTCGGGTACATGTTTAACCTGGAAACCCGAAACCAACCCGAGTCGACCCGAAAACTTGACTACGGCACTCACCTATCATCTTGCGTGACTGCGTCGGACAGTTGCTGGCTACCTGGCTCGCTAATAAACATCTTAAAAGAAATCTAATAAATCAAAGTTCATAAATTTATATTATGAGCATCACAAAATTATCTTGATCGAGCACAAATTTCGAGATAAATTTGCGTTGAAAAACTTTTAAATTTATATTCGATATCATTTGAACTCTGATTTCAGTAAACTTATAGTCAAACTAAACGTCTCGAAAAGACAAACCCAATGACACCAAATTTGACCCAATCCAAGGCCAAATGGGTTAAAATCACGGGCCCGAATCACAATTGGAAGGTTCAAATTATAAATTGGCCAATCAAGTGATTTTAAAATGTAACATGCTTATAGTCAAATCGAGCGACTCTACGAGATGAATACAACGAGCCCAAGATTGTCAAATTCTGACATAATTAAGCTACTTAAATACTCAATAAATGATCTATGATCAATGTAGTCGATATCCGTCATCCATTCAAAATACTCCCAACATGCCCATGATCTTCTTCATATTTATTGATCATGTCACTCTCAGAAAATTATAAATAAACCCCTCATTACTCATGAAAGGGGACCTAAGCAAAGAAGAGAATGAAGAGGAGGAGAGAGAAATTTGAATTCATTTGCCACCAGATTCCTCCTCCTCGAGCACCGCCTAACCATCGACTATCGTCAGACTATCGCCAAACTTATGCCCAACCACCAATCGTAGTCATACTATTTTCGGACTTCTGATTGGCCATCAGTTGTCGTTGAACTAGCTTCCTCCTTGCCATAGACTTTGGATTTCTGTTTGTCCACCGATGCTGTTAGATTGTTATCTAATTCCTATTCGTAACATGATTTCAACATGATGGTTAACTGTTGTACTTTAATCGTCCTCAGTCTTAAGGACGAACCAATCATTTGTAATATATTAAAATACTAGTAGAATCATTTCAATTAGGCATGATCCCATGGTTTTTTCCTCCAGGATTTTCCACATAAAAAAGTTGCGGTGTTTCTACTATTTCTGTTTGTGAGCAGGATATTCATACAACGCTAAGACGTAAGGTTTTAACTACTTTACTGTCGTGAATATTCTAACCCGCAATAAATTGGCGTCGTATGTAAGAAATTTCAGTCCACCATCCTAAACACTACCTCAAGGACAACAAGCATAGCAACCGCAATATGGGAGACTCCTGCTCCAACACCCATCAATCTAGGAATTAATCTATGAATCAAGGATAATAGAGATCTTCCCCTTTTTATCCTAGTGGACAAAATTCCGCTGGAGAATGGACTTCGAGACATTCTCTAGAAAATCCTATCCGAAAGATGAAAGAAACTCAAAATGAGATCCTTCAACTCCTATGAGGGACTCGAAAATCGGTGTTGGCACATCAGGAAGAGATTCATCTTCATTACGATCCGCCACCTGCTAGGGACACCTGACCTGAGCAATTTCAAGCAATACTTCCTCTCCCTCAGTCAAGAATTCATCCCTCATAACATCAAAACAATGACCTCTTTTACACAGCGAGCTATGCCCATATTTCTCCCATAGGTTGGCCAACATGTATTCCTCTAATTATTGTAGAGGATTTGGCCAAAGTGTTTGTTGAATAATTTATTACCAATCAAAGAATTATTAAGGATTCTTCTCATCTCTCTAGGATTAGCTAGAATGAATGAGAATCAATTAAAAAGTAATTTTAATGATTCTCCACTAAGGCGTGATAAGTTTCAGTGGTGGATCCCGAGTTATTAAGGTGTTTTTCTTTGAGGGTTTCATCCTAACCCTTCTTTCTCAGCGCTCATGCGAGACAAAGTCCATTTATACACTAACTTAATTCATCATATCGAAACTTAAATCTCTGCAGATGAAGCCATCATCGCTCATAGGAAGCCATTTGGGCTAGGTAATGGGAAGCATAACAATGCACCTGAAATGCATAATCTGCCCTCATAGCAAAAGAAGCAAGGAAATTGCAATTTGGCCCCTCAATGATCACAACTACAATGTGAACCTGGACAAGAGAAGAAGTATATGCGACTTAACATGTCTTGGCCAAATGTATTGATGGTCATCCTATATCAGGAGAATGTGAAGTGACCAAATCCTTTAAAACCTAACACTGAGAATCAAAAGCAATACTGCCACTTCCACCATAGTCGTGGACACAACACTAAACCTTATAGATATCTCAAAGATTAAATTGAGAGATTGATTCGATAAAAATATCTTCGGAAATTCATTAAAAATCCATTTGCTTAAGATAAGGCTAGTCCCAATTGGGGCATAATCAACAACATTAAATACAACATTTAAAAATTGTCAAACAGTTGGTGAGATTGAAACCATTGTAGGGGGCCCCTCATTATCCAATCAAGTCTTAATCACAACAAGTAAGGATCCGACACCAAAAAAGTCTTGCATCGATCGCTCTATTACTTTTGATGACTCTTACTTAGAATGGGTAAAGACCCCTCATCAAGATCCACTCATGATTAATATGAGGATTGCTGACCCATGTTACAATGTCAAGAAGATTTTAGTTGATAATGGAAGCTCGGTGGATGTCTCGTTTTACTCCACTTTTCTTAGTATGGGCATAGCCAGAAAAAAAACTCAATCTCGCTACAGGTCAATTGTATGGGGTTGACAATCTACTTGTACGAGTAGAAGGAACGATCAGTCTCCCAGTCATACTCAGAGAATTTCCTCGGCATGATGCTCACTCAATTTAGTTCATTATAGTAAAGTTAGAATTGACCTATAACGAGTCAGGTTCAGGTTCTTGGATTCGACCTGTTTGAAAAAACGGGTAGACTTCGGGTTGACCCAAAAACCCAAACTCAAACCGAGTTGATCTGGAAACCTTTCCCCGTAGTACCGCTCGCGTGACTTGCACGGCTGGCGTGACTCCAGCGCACCTGCTGGTCGGGCTTTGCAGGCTTAGGCCACACTTTGTTAATCACTACCTTGCGATCCCAATACACGTCGCTATTCATAGAAGACGTCATAGGATAATAAACCCAATAATCATATGCCACGTTTCAAATCCAGCTATCTAGGTTAGTTTCTGCGCTGGCGTGTGTAAGTCAATACATTTAATACAATACCGTTTCAGCCTCCCATCCCAAAATACGAAAAAAATAGTTGGTTATAAAAATCACCAAAATCAATAGTTACAGTTTCATAACTGCAGTGGCAAGTTTCCGCTTTTCATTTCCTTCATTCTCCTTCAATCCAAACACAGATATAAGACATTTGTAATAGAGAATAAAGAGAGAAAAAAAAAAGTATAGGCAATAACAGATGCAATTCTAAAATATCTGAATTGCAAAAGGAAGAAAGATTTCCACAATGTCCATGGATAGCTTGAAAATATTTAACAAATAGGTTAGCAAGAAAAATAATCCTTGCAGAAAATAGAATTACTCATGGCAGATCTGATTTCTGAAATCCATATTTTGGGATTTCCTTTTGCTCCAACTGTAATGTTCCAGTCTAAAATGGGAAGACAAGAGACCAAGATTGACGATTATGGAAGAAGAAAGCGGAAGAAACCCTAGAAAAGGAAAGAAGGGCGCGAGCTGAAGGAAGTGAAAGCTTCTGTTTTTTGAAGCTTCAGAATGCTGCTGAGATCTGAACTGGCGCGACGGAGAAAGTGGTTCAGACAAAAGAGGGTTTTAAGTCGTATATTAGTAAATATAAAAATTTGAATGTTAAATATGTATTTATAATAGTTTTAAATAAGTAAAAATTCTTTTTTTTTTTAAGCAATCTTTTATAGCTCACCTTCTCTTGAATTGATAAACATAGTTCATGATTATTTATTGCCCTCTATAAAGATTTCTTCTCTAAGACTCTCTTTTATTTATTTCATTTAGTTTTTTTTTTTTTTTCTAGAAGTGTGAACTTTTAATTGAACGAATATTATATTTCTATTTAATAGATCTAATTTGATCTAAGTCTTTAGGTCTTAATCTTCTTTTTTTTCATTTTCGACAATAAAATTTTATTAATAAGATTATATACCCTTTATTTTTTGTTTGATCTTTTAAGTTAAGTACGGTTTATTTTTATGCCATATAAAAAATGATGACTATCTTCTTAATGTAATAATGTTAGAGCTTAGAATGGTGATAAACATGATGTCGAAGTAGAGCCTAATGTAATATAAAATGCTCACCATTCTACGCAAAAGCTTAAGCTAATTTGGTAAGTACCACAATCGCTAAATTAAAAACAAATCTTTTTCGCACTTTCATTGTTGGGTTATTTTACTTCGTGTATTATATTTCAACAATTTATCTCTCTCCTAGGAGTCATGTACGTTGATCAGCGCTCTCTCTCAAATAAAAAGTTTAAAATGGTCAGCGGCAACGACTGAAGTCCAATCTGGATGGACCAGAAGTGTGGCGAACGTGGAGGCACGCGAGTTTAAAATGGTTAGCAATAAGAGTTTAAAATGGTCTGAGACAAAGACTATGATCATGTCTTAAAAAAGAATCGTTGTCGCAGTTATGGGCGGAGCCAAAAAAATTTTTGTATGGACGCACAAATTAATATTAATCATTAAATTATTCTCAAAATATAATTTTTATTCAATATAATCACATATCATGAAGCATGTTTTTAAAGAAAAATTATAAAAATACATCTAAAATCATATGTATTTTCATTAAAAAAGAATAAATATATCACACTCTATCTTATTATTTATTAAAAAATAATATTTTTTTAGAGTTATTATTAAATTGAGTTCAAATAAATTGTTTTTATACTTAAGATTATTTTTTCCATTAATTAAATTAAGTTTTAATTTTGAACTATATTGAACTATATTTAGATTAACTAAATTAGTATAAGATCATAATCTTTAAAATTTTTGATGTGAACTAATCCTGGTCCGGCAGCACAGCATACCCTTACTGACACTAACGGACCTACGGGCTACCACTACTACCTACCTAATAGCTTTACTTTTACACTTTTCTGCTCTATAGTTCTCACTTCCTTACAGCAAGCCGCCTCAGGCTATTTTACTTGCATTTAATTCTAGTTGCTTTATGCTACCGGGAATATATATCTCCTCACAGTGAAGAAAAGGTTAGAAAAGAATTGAATATAGAAACACTGGACTGAATCCAGTTCCTCTCCGACCTCTTTCTCTTCCGATTTTCCCTCTTCTCATCTTCTGTGATTCTTCTCTTAATCTTCTCCACCTCTGTTCTCGTTCTTCTCTCTCTCTTTGTCTTGCAGGTAATCACGGTTCCACACCAAATTGGTATCAGAGCTCACAAACGAATAACAATGGCAGACGGAAGCAAACGGCCGATGGTTGAGGATGATCGGAGTTTGGATGCGCTATGGCAGGCTCAGAGTAATATAGCGCGCCAGTTGGAGGTGTTGACTAATGAGTTTTTCCATTTTTCCACGGAAGTGCGGAACGACATTCGTTCATTGGGGACGACAAGAACACCGCCAGAGCGAGGCCGACCAATTTCTCCGATAGCGCCGAGACGACATCGCCCGCGGTGTGCTCCGGTGGTAGCAGCGACCCCGTCCGATTCAGATGGAGAAGCAGATTTTCATCCAGCGGGTGAATCTGAATCAGAATTTGAAGCACGAACGAATCACCACAACCCTCCCAGGATTTCAGGCGCCGAATCGTCAATCGGGTGAATTCCGCATCAAATTAGACATTCCTTTTTTTGAAGGTCGGATGAATATCGAAGAGTATCTTGACTGGGAACGTTCGGTAGAAGCGTTTTTTGATTATATGGAAATTGCTCCAGAAAAACAAGTCAAATATGTAGCCTGCAGGTTGAAGGGCGGAGCTGGAGCTTGGTGGGCACAGTTGCTTCAAGCACGTCGGCGTGAAGGAAAGGGAGGCATAACCAGTTGGTTTCGTATGAAACGACTACTGCGTGGACACTTCCTTCCTAATGATTTTGAACAAATGTTGTATCTGCAATATCAACATTGTAATCAGGGAGGAAGATCGGTGAGTGAATACACCGAAGAATTTTACAGACTCAGTGCACGCAATAATCTGAATGAATCGGAGAACCAGCTGACAGCCCGCTACATTGGAGGGTTGAAGGAAGTTATTCAAGATAAACTGGAATTAAATTCGGTTTGGACGGTATCCCAAGCTGTCAATTATGCGCTCAAGGCAGAGGGACAACTCAACCGTCAGCCAAGGGGGAGGAATTTTACTCGCCATTTGGGAGAATCAAATCAGGAAATGAGCAAACAGTCAGCCGGTAGCAGCACCAAGTCTACGGTTCATTTGCAAGGAGGAGCAGGCATACTTGGTGCAGAACCTAAGCAAGCAGTGACACCCGTCCAAAGGCCGAGAATTCCACCCAAAGATACTAATCCATATGCAAAGCCCTCCACATTCAAATGTTATCGGTGTTTCCAACCAGGACATAAGTCCAATGAATGTCCCAATCGTCAGCAGTTATACTTAGCTGACGACGAACAAGAGGAAGATCATCGGCTAGCTGAAGCTATTAATGAACAAGATTTTGAAGAATTGCAGGCCGACGAAGGTGAGCCGTTAGCTTGTATATTGGAGAAATTGTTATTAGCTCCCAGGCAGACCACCAATTCACATCGTCACGCGATTTTCCGCACACGATGCACGATCAATGGAAAGCTCTGTGACATGTTAATTGACAGTGGATGCACTGAAAATATCATAGCCCGATCTGTGGTTCAAAAACTGCAGTTGAAAACGACAAAAAATCCACAGCCATATAAGATCAGCTGGGTAAAACGGGGAGTGGAAATTCTAGTATCTGAAATGTGCAGAGTAACATTCACCATTGGCAAGAGCTACGTATGCGAAGTTGTGTGCGATGTCCTAGAAATGGACGTGTGTCACATTATATTAGGGAGGCCGTGGCAATTTGATGTCGGGGCAACCTACGATGGTCGTTTGAACGTTTACTCATTTGAATGGAAGAATCGAAAAATTAGATTATTACCCCAACGACCGAATGAGAGCTCACCACTGGCTCCAAATAAGGCAGTAATGCATGTTGTATCAGGGCAGAGCATTGTCCAATCCTGGAAGGAAGCATCTACTATGTTTGCTTTAGTGGCCGATTCCCATACCTCCAGTGATGATTTCACACGGTTACCAGATCAAGTGCAAGAATTACTGCTCCAGTTCAGTGATATCTGGCCTGACGAACTGCCAAATCAACTGCCTCCACTGCGTGATATACAACATCAAATTGAACTTCAGCCCGGCGCTAACTTACCTCATTTACCACATTACCGAATGAGTCCCCACGAGCATTTAGCATTACAAGAAATAGTGGAAGATTTGGTACAGAAGAATTTGATACAACCCAGCTTGAGTCCGTGCGCTGTTCCCGCTCTCATTGTACCGAAAAAAGATGGAAGCTGGCGTATGTGTATTGATAGTAGAGCTATCAATAAAATCACAACGAAATATCGTTTCCCTGTTCCCCGGCTGGAAGACATGCTCGACAAGCTCACCGGTGCCACTATTTTCTCCAAGCTGGATCTCCGAAGCGGTTATCACCAAGTGCGCATCCGACCGGGAGATGAGTGGAAAACCGCATTCAAAACGCGGGATGGTTTGTATGAATGGCGAGTTATGCCGTTTGGACTCTGCAACGCTCCAGCCACGTTCATGAGACTCATGAACGACATCCTCAAACCAGTGCTCGGGAAGTGCTGCGTCGTGTACTTTGACGACATCCTCGTGTATAGCTCATCAATACAGGATCATTTAACTCACCTGCTCACCATCTTTGAAATTCTCAAGAGCAACAAACTATATTTAAACTTTCAGAAATGTGAATTCACCACTGATTCGGTTCATTTCCTTGGATTCATAGTTTCCGTCCAGGGGGGTGCACACTGACCCACGGAAGATTGCAGCAATCACCGAATGGCCAAGTCCCAAGTCCATAGCCGAGGTACGCAGCTTCATCGGACTTGCGAATTTCTATCGAAGATTCATTCGGGGTTTCAGCATAGTTATTGCTCCACTCACGGATTGCCTTAAATCTAAATTACTTCGGTGGGATCCTGCTCAACAACTCAGTTTTGACAACATTAAAGCAGCCCTGAGTTCCGCCCCTGTTCTCACTATTCCGAACTTCAGCAAACCATTCCATGTGGATACTGATGCTTCTGCAATCGGAATTGGTGCGGTACTGTCACAAGAAGATCGACCACTTGAATTTTTCAGCGAAAAATTAAGTCCCTCCCGACAGAATTGGTCAGCTTACGAACAGGAGCTTTACGCCGTAGTGAGAGCTTTGAAACAATGGGAGCATTACCTGATTCATCAGGACTTTGTGTTGAGCAGCGATAACCATGCCTTACAATTCATTAATAGCCAGAAGGCAATCAACAGAATGCACGCCAGGTGGATCACGTTCCTACAGCGATTCACTTTCGTGTTGAAACATAAGTCAGGAGCACAAAACCGAGTCGCGGACGCACTTAGCCGGCGGACGGCCCTAGTGCTGAGACTCCAAACTGATTTGCAAGGATTACATTGCATCATCGAGCTCTATCCAACTGATGATGACTTCTCAGAACCATGGAGCGCCCTCTCCCAGAACTCAGCGTCCACATGTGGTGATTTTTCCATACGCCATGACTACTTATTCAAAGGTAATGTTTTGTGCATTCCTAAGTCTTCCTGGAGAGAACATTTAATCCAAGAAATGCACAGTGGAGGTTTGGCAGCTCATGTAGGCAAAGCAAAGACACTGGAGTTAATGCAGAGTAGATTCTTTTGGCCACACTTACGACGAGACGTTAATCGTTTTGTTGAACGCTGCCCAATCTGCCAATTGTATAAAGGAAACGCGCAAAACACGGGGCTATATACACCGTTACCTATCCCAAATTCAATTTGGGAAGACATAAGCATCGACTTCGTTCTTGGGCTACCAAGGACCAAGCGTGGAGCAGATTCCATATTGGTAGTGGTTGATCGGTTTTCGAAGATGGCACACTTCATCGCTTGTAAGAAGACCTTCGACGCTCTGAATGTTGCCATTTTATTTTTCAAGGAAATCGTCCGCTTACATGGCATACCACGGAGCATCACCTCGGATAGGGATGTGAAGTTTGTAAGCCATTTTTGGCGGGAGTTGTGGAAGCGTCTGAAAACAGATATCAAGCTAAGTTCGGCTTATCACCCTCAATCTGACGGCCAAACAGAAGTCGTCAACCGTTCATTGGGCAGTATGCTACGATGTATCGCTCATGAACAGCCAAAGCAATGGGATGATTATCTCGGACAAGCTGAATTTGCATATAATTCAACATCCAACCGCTCCACAGGGCAGTGTCCGTTCAGCATAGTGTACACTAAAGTTCCAAATCATGTAGTTGATATTGCGGTCTTGCCGAATTGCAGGAGTAGAACTGGTGCAGATACCAGTGAGAGATTCACGAAAATGCTAACTGAAGTCAAGGATCGGCTAGCAGTGTCAAATGCCCGTTATAAACAAGCAGCTGACCAACATCGTCGAGAACAAATCTTCAAACCAGGAGATTTGGTTATGGTTAGGCTCCGCAAGGAACGGTTCCAACAAGGCACATATTCGAAGCTAAGCCCCCGGAAAATTGGTCCCGTGCCCATCGTACGGCGCATCAACAACAATGCTTATGTTGTCGACCTCCCACCGGAAGTTTTGACACCGTCGACCTTCAATGTAGCTGATCTTGTTTCGTATCACCCTGCAGATACTGGAGAGGTCCAAAATATTTCCTCAGGTGAGGAATCTTCGACGGGCGGGGAGACCTGATGTGAACTAATCCTGGTCCGGCAGCACAGCATACCCTTACTGGCACTAACGGACCTACGGGCTACCACTACTACCTACCTAATAGCTTTACTTTTACACTTTTCTGCTCTATAGTTCTCACTTCCTTACAGCAAGCCGCCTCAGGCTATTTTACTTGCATTTAATTCTAGTTGCTTTATGCTACCGGGAATATATATCTCCTCACAGTGAAGAAAAGGTTAGAAAATAATTGAATATAGAAACACTGGACTGAATCCAGTTCCTCTCCGACCTCTTTCTCTTCTGATTTTCCCTCTTCTCATCTTCTGTGATTCTTCTCTTAATCTTCTCCACCTCTGTTCTCGTTCTTCTCTCTCTCTTTGTCTTGCATGTAATCACGGTTCCACACCAATTTTGAATTAATTATTATTAATTCTAAATTATTTTTTATTAGATTTTGTTCTTTTTGAAATATTAGAAGTTTAACTTGCAATAGTTGTTTCCTTTGATGCATTTTTGGTGGAGTGTTTCATCTTTTGCTTTAGCCGTTGCTAGGTATGAGTAACTTTACTAACTTGATGCCATTTCTTTGCATTTCTGGAGCCAACACAAACCCTGGCCTTATCTTTCTCGCCGCCTCTCCCTCTTTTTGCTCTTGAAGGCTTTGTCGCAGCCTGAAGCCAATGTCGATCGGGACTTCCTGCTCCCGACGTCACTGCCTCTCCCTCTCCCTCAGGGGCGGATCCAGCTTCTTTTTTCAGGGTGGGCAAAAAAAAAATTTTTTGTGGGGGATGGGCAAAAATGCTTAGGATTGATTAAATGAGGGCAAAAAATTTTTTTGAGAGGGGGCAAAATACCCAAAATATCCAAAATATTTCAAAATATCTCACTAAAATTAAAAAAAAAAAAATTTTAGGGGGGGCATTTGCCCCCCCTCAACTAAATGGGGATCCGCCCATGCTCTCCCTGCTCCTGAAGGCTTTGTCGTCGCCGTCTCTCCCTCCTGAATACGATGACGGGTTGGCAGGTCTTATCGGGTTGACTTGGATCCGAGAAAATGACCCGTATGAAAAATGACAATCAGTTTGACTGTAAGTTTGCTGAAATCGGAGTTCAAATTGTCCCAATATTTATTTTGAAAGTTTACACGTTGATTTTACGATGAGATTCGTGCCCGATCAAGATAATTTTTTGATGATATATAAATAATATATATGTAAATTATTTTAAATTAAATTTATTAAATTTTGTTAAATTAGATCCTATTTATATTTAAGTTAGATTAAAATCACTAAAGTATGTAAATCACCTTTCAAAACCTTCTACCTGTATCGAAATAACAACCCACTTCTAGTTATTCTCACACGAAGAAATGGCGGAGCATCAAAATTCTCTCCAGGCTAGCTCCGTCCCCGCATCCATTTCCTCTGCCTCTTCACCAGCAACCGTAGCTACATCATGCACACCATTGCCACCACAAACGTTCTGCCGATCATGCGGCGGCCCAACCACCGATGCAGCTTCAATCTCTTTGCCTCCCCAGTGGTCGGACTCGTCACCGCCACCAGCTTACCGCCCGATCCGTGCTCCGGTAATTAAAGCCCCAACAAATACCAGCACCATCGTCCTCGCTCCTGTCCCTCGACCACTCCCAGTTCCGGTTGCGGAGCCTCCCTTCCATTTTGAGGCCCCGATGAAGCGCATCTTCTCCTCCGACGACATCCAGCGCTTTCACGCCTCCGCCGTCGGCCGCCTTTTTCTAGGATTCGTGGCTTCCCTGTCCGACTCAGTTCGAGGCCGCAAAATCCACGATCCCGTTTTACCTCTATCTCCCGCTCTCTCTTCCCTTCTCTCCTTAATTGAAACCCTAGACAAATGGATCGAAAGAGATCCCGCCACTCCCCCATTCATCTCATTATATTTCTTTAAGACGTTTCTAATAAAATTCATTATATTTCTTTTAAGATGTTTCTAATAAAAAATTGATTAATTATTTATTTTTAATTTAATGAAATAATTTTGATATTTACATTAATTAATTATCCATTATAGTGCATTTATATCAATACTACTATTTTCAATAAAAAGGTAGCTTATCTCTTTCCTCATCTCCTCATCATTTCATGGAGTAGCTGCTTGATCAGCCTGCAATTCTCCCCCAAACAAATGACAAACCTTAACGGATATGATGTAATTTTTTTTCCTATTATGATTTGTATATATGATCTTACAACATCTCATATTCCTATTTGTAAGGCCACTGCTATAACTTTAATTCTCAAACAGCCTCATGTTGCTACCATTTCTGATTACCGGACTATATCTTTAGCAATGTCTTCTATAAGATAGTGGCTAAGCTCCTAGTTAATAAATTGAAAAAAGTTTTACCTTCCATTGAAAACCAAGCCGGTTTCATTCAAGTTCGTTTTTTCTTTTGATAACATCATTCTAGCTTCTGAAGTCTTGGGGGAATTCAAAATTTTCATGAATTTTTTCTATGCCAAACTTGATATCCTGAAGGCATCTGACACTGTTTCTAGAAATTTTATTATTTCTTAGATGATGAATAAGGGTTTTCCTGATAAGTTCTTAAGTTGGATCAAGGGTTGTATTAATAATGTGCATTTCTCCATTTGTTTAAATGGATCTCTAGAGGGGATTTTTAAGTCTACTTGTGGACTTAGACAATGTTGTCTTCTCTCTCCTTTGCTTTTTGGTATAGTTATGGATGCTTTGTCTTGCATCCAAGATAATAATCATAACCTTTTTAAGGGAATCCCTTCTAATGGGCAGGATCTTAAGCATTTACTTTATGCAGATGATGCAACAGTTTTTGGGGAGAGTACTTTTCGTAATGTTAGGAATCTCAAGACTATTATTGATGATTTTGCTAATGCTTCAGCTCTCCGTATCAACACTAATAAGAGTTCTATTATTTTTTTCCACGTACTTTACTCATCAAGTAGACATTTGTTCGATTTTGGGAATTTCCAATATGGCCAATTTCTTCACTAACCTGGGTTTTGCCCATATCTCATAACAAATTGAATATTTCTTATTTTCAGCCTCTCTTGAATAAAATCTATGATCTCTTAGGAGGATGGAAGGTTAAATTTTTATCTCTTGCTTACACTACATGAAAAATGGCTATTATCGGCGGTTCATGGACCGCCGGTAATACCGGCGGTTTAGCCGGCAGTTAAACCGCCGTCTGTTAACGGCGGTCTGCCGGCGTTTTTAACACGTTAAACCGCCGGTATTAACGGCGGTCAAACAACCGTCGGCAAACCGCCGGATTCTAATATTCACCGGCGGTTTAGCGGCGGTCTGGACCGCCGTTGATAAGTGATCTTTTACCGGCGGTTTGGACCGCAGGAAAACCGCCGGTTAGTGCCCTAAAACGACCAGGCCCGCAACTCACATTTCATTCTTTGTCGTTCTTTCTCTCTCGTTTCCCTCGCCTCCGCTCACCTCTGCTCGTCCGACCGCGACCGACGAACGTTCTCTGACCGCCGCCGACGAGACTTCTCCGACCGCCGACCCAGATCCGACCGGCACTCCGACGTCCGACCTCGCTGACCCAGTCCGACCCCAAACCGCCGGCCGACTTCAAGTTTTCAACCCAAGATTTCTATTTTAAGGTATATTTTATGTTTTTTCTTTGATTCCTTTTTCTCACTAGACATAAGCAAGTGTTAGAGTTATTTTGGATGATTTAGATAGTAAATGTTGTAGTTTCTATGGGATGATTTTATATTATGGATTATACAATACTTAATGATCAAAATTTTACATTTTTCAAAGTTCATAACTCACACAAAATGTGCAATAATAATATAGGAAGTATATCAAAATTTGTTTCTTTGTAGTCGCCAAGTGGGATAGTTCTCAGTGCTAAGGTGGGTATGAACTATGTTTTTTATGTTAGACATGAGAAATTTTAGGGAGGAAGAAATGGTGAGTTCAAGGTGTGCTAAAGAGTTGGATTCCTGAGAAGATTGGAGCATCTGTCGGGAAACAATGGAGGCGGCCATTTGTTGGAGAAGGTAGGAGATGATTGGAAGGATAGGACAGGAGGTGAGTGGCTGCTAAGCTAGCTTCTGATGCCAAGAAGACATTTTCACCTTGCAGCATATAGGTGTAGAAGAAGAAGAAGAAGAATGGAAGTGTAAAGTAGCTTAATTCGAAGTGTTTTTAATTCAACTGATAGCTCATACAATGAAGGCATTTAAAATGTAAGCAGTAATGATGAAAGACAAAGTTAGGAGCCGCAGTCAGCTGGAGCTTAATGGCTGTGATGTTGGATTAAAAACTAAAAAGGTGAATGGCTCCTTTAGTGGAGAGAGAATTGGAGGTAGTGGTTGATATGTCGGTGAGCGTATCAGTCGATAAGTTATCATAAATAAACATCAATAATTGAAAGCTTTTATGCACGAGAAGTGTTTTTCATTCGACTGCATTACAATCATTCCTTATGAAAAGCTTTCCAACATCATCAGTGTAAGTAATTACTAGTATTTTACTAAAAATTATAGCAACTCTTTACTCTTGGAACATAGTGGAAAGTCTCAGAAGATAGAATCATAAACCTCCCTGCAGCTAGCCTAAGGACAAAGGACTAGACGCAGCACTACTTTATTTTTGCTAAACTATACCCCATCAATAACTTAAGCGAGGAAAACAAGGAAAGGACTGTGACAGTCTCGACTGCATCATCCAAAAGTTGTTTAATCATTCTAAGGACTATCATTCAGCAATTTATTCTCCTTGGAGTATCCTACAAATGTTAATCTTGGGGGCTATTTCTAGCATATAAAAACTAGACAAAGAACCTAAGAATCAAAGGCTCTAAGACTAAAGAACTCAAAAGAATAAGAATGTAGATAAGAAACAAAATATGAGCCCAAACTTTATTTTTTCCTTGATCATAAAGTGCACTACAGGAAAAATGGCTATTACCGGCGGTTCATAATGAACCGCCGGTGTTACCGTAGGGTGACGTTTGCTTCAATGTCCAAATGACTATCCAAGAAGACATATATTGGATGTATAACAGATTGTTGCCAGGTCGAAAAGGATTGACAGTTGAATTTATAGAGGGAGTTGAAACTTTCATTCAAGTTGCATCTCAACTGCCTTCCTTTCAGTTTGATAAAATGTTTAGATGTCCATGTTCGAAGCATAAAAATCTAGCATTCCTCAAGCCCGATGATGTGAAGCTTGATTTATATCGTAGGGGATTTCTACCAAACTATTGGATTTGGACATCACATGACGAGTACGAGCCACATAGAGATGCTCATGTCGGTTCATCTACAGCTTATGAAACATTTGATGAAGATCAAATGAGTAGATCCTATGAAGACCTTATTTTTGATGTAGCATGTCATAATTTAAGGTCTGATGTGGAAGAGCCACCAATTGCAGAGACACAAAAATTCTTTGAGTTATTACATTCAACTCAAAATCCAATTTGGGAAGGTTGCAGTACACATTTGAAATTATCCATTGCAGTGAGGATGCTAAGTATTAAAACTGAGTATAATATTCCCCGTGAGTATTTTAATGACGTTATTGGTCTTATGAAGGAAACTAATCCAACTGGCAATTTAATTCCCTCAGACTTGTACTGAATAAAGAAATTAGTATCCAAGCTGGGTCTCATTTCTACAAAGATTGATTATTGTATGAATGTATGTATGTTATACTATAAGGATGATGCAGCAGAAGTTGTTTGTCGCACCTGCAATGCTCCTCAGTTTAAGCAAAACTCGGGAAAACAACGTCGTCCAAAGAAAGATGTGTCATATTCCCGTTTGTTTTATTTACCAATCATTCCAAGACTTCAGCGGCTCTATGCATCAATGAGTTCAGCAGGCCATATGAGATGGCATAAGGAGAAAATAACAAAAAGTGATGTTCTTTCTCATCCATCAGATGCTGAAGCGTGGAAACATTTTGATCGAGTGCATTCTTCATTTGCTGCTGAACCCCGCAACATAAGATTGGAATTATGTACTGATTGTTTTACTCCCTATAGTCAAATAGCTACACCGTATTCTTGTTGGCCAGTTATATTAACACCATACAACCTTCCACCAGAGATCGAAGTGTATGACTACTCCGTTCATGTTCTTAACTCTGATTATACCTAGACCACATAATCCGAAAGCAAAGATTGATATCTTTTTGCAACCATTAATTGATGACCTCAAATTATTATGGGAAGAAGGAGTGCTCACATATGACATATCAACAAAACAAAATTTTCTCCTTCGAGTTGCTTTACTGTGGATTATTGGTGATTTTCCAGCTTATGGTATGTTGTCTGGTTGGAGCACAGCAGGGAAATTAGCATGTCCTTACTGCATGGAGAACAGTAAAGCTTTCACATTAAAACATGGAGGGAAAAATACTTGGTTTGATTGTCATCGTATGTTTCTAAATGCTAATCATCAATTCCGAAGAAATAAGAAAGCATTTGTTAAAAACAGAATTGAGCGATCACCTCCTCCACCCAGATTAAGTGGTGATGATATACTACAGAGACTTTCCGACATTCCAATAATTATTTATTATCCAATATTATCCGAATCTAAATTTCTGGGTTATGGTGTTCAACATAATTGGATAAAAAAAATTTCTGGACATTACCTTATTGGAGAACTAATTTAATAAGACATAACTTGGATGTTATGCACATTGAGAAGAACTTTCTGGATAATATTTTTAATACAATTATGGACGTTAAAGGCAAGAGTAAAGATAATGTCAAAGCAATGATGGACATTAAAGAGTTTTGTCGACGAAAAAATCTAGAGTTAGTAATAATATCTAACGGTAAACTAATGAAGCCCAAAGCTCCTTACTCTTTCACGTTAGAGCAAAAAAGAATGATATGTCAGTGGTTTAAAGGTTTAAAGATGCCTGATGGCTATGGATCAAATATAAGCCGATGTGTTGACTTGAAATCTGTAAGGTTATTTGGACTTAAAAATCATGATTGTCACATAATTATGGAGGTTCTTCTTCCGATCATAGTCTGTATATTACCCGATTACATATCAAATCCGTTGATTGAGCTTAGCATTTTCTTCAAAGATTTATGTTCATCTAAACTAAGTGAAAATGCTTTACGAAGGTACGAGGATAACATACCAATCATCCTATGCAAGTTAGAGAAGATATTTCCCCCGGGTTTTTTGATTCTATGGAACATCTTCCAGTCCATCTACCTTACGAAGCTAGAGTTGGTGGACCTGTACAATATCGTTGGATGTATCCTTTCAAAAGATAAATGTGTTAAGATTTTTATTAATCCTTCAATATTTTTGAATCAGTAGAGATAACATATTTTGATTAACTTTATGATGATTATAATTGATTAATAGATATCTGAACAAGTTGAAGAAATATGTTAATAATAAAGCACGACCAGAAGGATCGATATGTGAAGCATATTTGTCTCAAGAAATAACTCACTTTTGCTCATACTATTTCGAGCCACATGTAAGGAGTACAAGAAGAAAAATTGGTCGTAACATGGACTTCTATGTAGAAGAACAATCACATGCTACACTATCAGTATTTAGAAGGCAATGAAAGCCTAGTGGCAAATGTGTTGAAAGATATCTCAACGATTTAGAAATAAATACAGCGAATTTGTATGTACTACTGAACTGTGAAGAAGTTGAGCCAATCTTAGAGTAAGTTCTAACATAATGTTAATAATTAATTAGTAATGTTTATTTAAAATACTAAAGTATTATTTATCACCAAGTATATTTCGTAAGCAATTTGCCTTTGACATATTCAAGGGATATTGAGAAAGCTGTTGCAAATGAATTTCCAATTTGGTTCAGATCATATGTGAGCACATTTTTTTTATAAATTTAAATATTATTTATTATCAAAAATACTAAAATTTGAAAATATTTTTAGGTACAAAACCCTGATAACAAATATTTTGATAAAGGTTTGCAAGCATTAGCATGGGATCCAATGCGAAAAGTTAAAACTTGGCCAATATATATAGTGAATGGGTTCAGATTTCATACAAAATCGTGGAGTGAAGGAAGAAAAACTGAAAATTGTGGAGTATATGTTAGAGGGAACACTCATGAAGAAGATGAGTGTGATTATTATGATATTCTGAATGAAGTCCTTGACTTGGAGTATCCAGGCGAAGATGAGAATTTTGTATGCTTATTTAACTGTCAATGGTATGATCCAGTACAGAATAGAGGCACAAGGGTTCACCCTGCATATGGTTTAGTAGATGTTAAACATAGTAGAAGATACGGAAAGTTTGATCCATTTGTGTAAGCAAGTCAAGCTATTCAAGTTTATTTCAGCAAATATCCCAGTGGTCGTAGAGACAAACAAGATTGGCTAGCTGTCATAAAAACAAAAGTACGGGGAATAATTGATCAACAATACATTGTAGCAATTGCACATCAAGAGGATGAGATGTCAAGTTGTATGCCTGTTGAAATTGAGGAGATGACAACTTCAACCTCTACTATTGAAATGGAGTTAGAAGATGTGAATAGTTCAACTAGTTCAGGCGAAGAAGAGAACGAGGATGAAAGTGAAGATACCCTTGAGAGTGATGAAAATAGTTTTGATGATTCTGATTAGTTTTTGTAATTTAGAATTGTAGAATTTTAATGTTTTGTAATATTTGTACTGCTTAGAAATGATATTGTATTTTGCCACCTTGTCTTTTATTAATTACTTTTTGTAATTCATTAACTGCTTCATTAACTGCTTCTCGTAATTCATTACCTGCTTCATTAACTGCTTTATTAACTGCTTATCGTAATTCATTACCTACTTTATTAACTGCTTTATTAACTGCTTTTCAATGGTTTAGTAATTGTTTTTTTTTTAATATTGCAGATGGCTTCAGGCGACGATCCTCCTCGTAAATCGTTTGCCTCAAAGTTCCGTCGGAAGAAGATTACTGCTAACAGACTCACACAGGCTGAGGTAGGTGAGGGGCCTTCAGTTCCACCAGATCTACCTACACCACCACCTCCACCACCTGCCAGGAGCCAGCAGCATTCACCAGAGCAGGGTCAGGGACATTTAGATCCACCTCCTGTTGTACCTCCATACTTCCCTGGCCACTTCCCTCCCAGCTCGACGAGTCCTCGCTTCCCCTCTCAAGATCAGACACATGCTTCTCCATTCTATCCATATTATCCCCCACCATCATTACAGGCAGCTGGTCCATCCACTGGTCCTCACCCTCCTTACCCTTACCCATATTACTACCCCTATCCGGTGCAGCATGAACAGGGTGGACCATCACGACCACCAGAGGTTGGCGCTAGCGATTCTGCAGTAGCAACAGATAAGCGACAATACATCGAGCTTGACGGCGATAAATAAGTTCAATTTAAGTTATTAAGTTATTTTTATTTTGATATATTACATGTTATTGATAAAAAAAGTCACTTGCAGCTTCAATCCTTCAAGACCACCAATACATATGATCCGGGATATAATAAAGAATAAGTATGATGCTCCTTACTTATCCTGGAAGAAGATCCCAAAGCCAGTTAGAGATATGTGGTTTGGAGAATTTCAGGTATGTTTTTTTTGGTATGATTTCAAATATATGATTTAATTTGTACTAATCTTTTTGATATTGCCTAAATTTTTACATAAAGAATTTAGGTGGTTGCCTGAGTACAGCACGAGGATCAGATCAAATTTTGAGAGGAGAGGAGCGACCCGTCTCAGAGACATGTTCATGGACATTAGAAAGTCCGGGCAGCGTCCTAATTGGATTGGAGAGGGCATTTGGGCTGATTTGAGTAGTGCTTGGGCTACCCCGGAGTTTATAAAAATGAGAGAGCAGAATAAACAGAACAGAGCCTCTAACTGCGGTGGTTTATGAAGCTCTCTTCATACTGGTGGATATGTACCTCATACGGAACATAGGCGGCGACTGGTAAGTGTTTTGAATTGGTTTATTACATATATTTATGTTAGTATAACTAAGCATCAAATTTTCAGAAAGAGCACCTTGATCGGGAGCCAACACTATTGGAGTTGCATACAAGAACTCATCAACATCAAGCTGACCATCAGTGGGTTGATGAGAAGTCTAAGAAGGCTCATATGAGTAAAATTTATTGGAGTTTTAGAATAAAAATTTATTTTAATAAAACTAATTGTAACTCACAGGATGATTTCGTACGAGCTAGAGAAAGTCGGCAGTCCACTGGCGAGGGATCATCTTCTAGATCGGCCCACATTTCTGAGTATCATACATGGTCAGAAGTTGTTGGTGGAAGACAGAGAGGGAGGGTATATGGCATGGGTTCACAGACTTTTGCTATTGAGGGCAGTTCATACACCTCTACATTTTATGATCCAAGTGGAGCTGAAGAATCTGTAAGCGAGTGTTGCAGCGCTTACTGGAGAGATTGAAGAGATGAAAAGGGTTTAATCTAGAAAGATTGAAGAAATGAGAAAGGTTCAGAATGAAATGCAAGCAGAGTTGCAATCCTACAGAGCTGAAAAACAGAGGAAGAATGACCAACAGGAGCAGCCATCTGCAGACAGTGAGGATACAGATGATGATTAGATCTATTTTATGTTTGATGATTGTATTAATTAGAACTTGTGAACTTCAGAACTTGTGATTGTAACATTATCATGAACTTACTTGTGAACTATGATTGCAATGTTATGATGAGCTTGTGATTGTATTTATAATTTATGGTTGTGATGAATATAGCGACGTGTTGCCCAACATATGATTGTGATGAATATAGCGGCGTGTTGCCCAACATATATTACTCTTTCTGCAGGTTTAGACTTTAGGGTGAACCTCCCTCAAATAGAGGGGATGCTGTCATTTTTTTTTTACAGGTGCTACAGGTTTCCGGCGGCTAACCCGCGGTTTGGCCGCCGGAAAATACGATACCAGACGGCCAATAATCAGCCGCCGGTAATGGCATTACACCGTCGGTTTATTACCAGCGGTTACCGACGGCCACCAGCGGTTCTACGGTGGACATCCGGCGGTTCTGAGCGTCGGTAATACCGACGGTTAGACCGCCGGCTATCGCCGGTAAAGTAACCGGCGGTCTACCGGCGAAGTCCGGCGGTTTTAAAAACAAACGACGGCCAACTAAACCGCCGGAGTACCGTCGGTAAAAAGACCGCCGGTAGGCCGTCGATCAAATATCCGGCGGCGTCACAGCCGGAAAACCGCCGGTAATAGTTTCCTACGCGACTTTTTCCGGCGGCGCAAAAACCGCTGTAAAGCCGCCGGTAGACAAAAAAACTGCCGGTTAATATAGGCTAACCGCCGGATTTAGACGTTTTCCTGTAGTGTTATCTCTTGCTGGGAGAATTCAATTTCTAAAATTCACTATTGCCAATACTTTAACCTGCTGGATTTGATGAGCCATTTTACCAAAAAACATATCCAAGGCTATTGAAACAAATTGCTCCAGATTTTTGTTCCATGGAAATACTCAAGAAAAAAAATTATATACTATTTCCTGGTCCATGATTTGCCTTCCCAAAACTGCTAGAGGCCTCGATTTATCTTCTATTAATGCCCTTTATCACAGTTACATGCACGTGTTCGCTCATTTGGAGAATATTAACCAGGGATAACAGTCTTGCAATTTGATATAAAAGGAAATATTTCTCGCCTTGGAAGCCTCCCCCAGTTCAAGCTTCTAAAATGTGGAAGCTCATTTATTCTATTGCTAGTAAAATTAAGAATAAAATTGCTTTTGACATTTCTGTCAATAGTAATCTCTCCTTCTATTAGGATCCATGGTGTAATGGCAAAAGCATTGTTGAATTCATTAATCCTCCCCTAAATTCTAATATTATGGTTAAGAGCTTCATCCATATGAACGATTGGAGAATTTCTGATGAAGTTCCTAGAATTGTTTTGGATGAAATTCAAAAAATTCCAATTGTCAAGCAATCTAGGGTGATATGGGATGGCCTTCCCAAACCGTCGCATCGTTCATTTATGGATAGCTTTTATGACTTAACTTCAAAGGTTACCTCACATAACTTTGTTTTGTATAAAAGACATGCTCTTCATTTTTTGGTTTATATTTGGATGGCAATTATGGAGAGATTAAAAACAGCCGATTTGCTTCTTAAAAGAAATATTGACATTAATACCTCTTGAGTTTTCTGTCTTAATGAGACGGAGAATCATAATCACTTATTTTTTGAATGTGATTACTCTTTTTTGATTATTTCTAAGATGGATTTATTTTTTATGAGGCCTACCTTATTAAAACTCTTGGAGCATTTTGATCTCATTCAGGAATTTAATAATAGAGAAAAAAGTTTTTACTGCTTCGTTATTTCAACTCTAGTTTACTATATATGGATAGAAAGGAATATGAGACTGTTTTCATGCAAATGGACGTCTCCATTGATCCTGAGTTATTCGGCCAGAAAGACTCAAAATAATAATTTTAAAATGGGAAAATTTTGACGAACTTCAAAAAGTTTTTTCAAAGATTCTTTATTGAGATGTGATTCTTATTCTTGTGGTGGATTTGAACAATTAATGATGATGGATGCCAACTCGTTGGAGGAATTCTGTTGGTTGGTTACGCTTACTGGCTTCTTTATCGATGGGATTTCTACTTATGTTGCAACCAGGATCATTTTGCCTTCAATGGAGGTCCTTGAGCCATCTTATTCTTTTGTATGGCTTTGTAGCAGCCTGGGCTATGGAAGTTTTCTCAAGCTGCGATCTAAAATTCTGATGAGATCAGTCCTCTTCAGCTGCTCTTGTGCCTTTTGGTTGACATCCTGCTAAACTGAGTCCTTTTTCCCATTTAATTTTTATAATTAAATGGCTATTCTTTTCACTGTATTTTTCTTTTTAGAGCTTTTTGTTTTTCCCATCTTTTCTTTTTATTTTTACTACTGTAATTTTTCGTGATTCATATATAAAATGGGCTTAGCCCCAAAATTTCCCCCCAAAAAACAGTTCTCTCTCTCGTGTAATAATTAGTAAATGTGTGCAAATATATGGCGTTAAATTATTATCCTCTCAAATGAATTAATTTGGGAATCATTAAAGCGATGTAAAACAAATCTCTTTATGTTGGTGATAAACAAATCTTAATGCATCAAAACGATGGGCTTTCAATGCCCTTTCAACTTACCAATGATAGAGAATTATATGCTCGGAAGCAATGGTAATTCATTTGAGAGGATAATAATTTAACGTCATATATTTTCACAAGTTTACTAATTATTACAAGAGAGAGAGAACTTAATAAAACTTTGAAAATATATTGATTGGGATAGAAGAATAATTTCCATTTTCAAGATAATTTTTTTTTAAACAAGAGGATACTTTTTTAAGATGTTGTTTATTAATTTATTTGCTTAATAATTAAATTTCAAAAAGAATTCAATGATTGGGGAAAGTACATCCTATCAACTAAGTTATGCTTTATTTTAAGGAATTGGGAGGGAAGAATTGAAAAAAAAAAAGGATACAACAAAATTATTATTTATTTGTGTTTGATACTTTGACCACATATCAATTCGATTTAAATTTTATATATTTTGCAACAAGAAGTGATTAAATATACTTGGTCACATAATATTTATATAGTGACCTTTTGCTACTGAAATCATACACAACTCAATTAAATTGAACGTCGGCCATTCTTTCTTCTCATTCCATTTCTTCATTGAAACCCTATATTTAAGACTGATAATGACTAGTGTAAACAAAAAATGGTTGCCAACCAAAATGATGTCAAAGACCGGGGTGATTATTGCACACCAAATTTGTCCAGAGACCAATTAAAAAGTGCCACATCACTGGGCGCTCGGTATCGACCGCGGTACCACTCGATACCCTCGATACGTTGTCTGGACAGAATAATTTTTCCAAAGACAGAGCATAAAGAAACAGAAATAATTAGAAACTTTTAGTTTGGAATACTCCTTAGCTCCAGAGCAAAACATCCTGAAGAACAATCCTTTGAACTAGGTTCTTAACATGATAACATAGCTAGAATTATATTAATTTAGTTTTATTGAATTGAATAATATATTGACACAAAGAGTTTTCTTATAGACAATAAAAAAGAATAATAAAGGAAAATACAATAAATGATCATATATTCAATATTATATTCAATATTCATGATATATTACAATTATACTATAAATATTATATACGTACATATGATATTATTTATATGCAATGAATTATTTTAATGCCTTAACATTCATATTAATCATCAAATTTAGTAAGATGCATATGCCTATATTTATACAAATATGTGAAGGTTTTTAAATGTTTATATGTTATGAACAGTAAGCTATATCATAATAGTTGAGCAATTATCCCACAATTTTACTTGTGGCATTCAGCTCAAGCAGATAAAAAAATTAATAAAATTCATTACAAATTATCTCCAAGTTTGAATTTCGATCTTTTTTTTTAATTTAAATTAAATTTTATCAAAAACATTTCAATTATGCAATCTTTGTTGTGCAATACACACTGGAAAGAAAATAGAAATCATACAATGTGGTTCGGCAAAGATGCCTACATTTATGAGGAGAGGATAATGATTTCATCATATTCGAGAAGAATATGATTATAATTGCTCTCTTGCTCTCTCTTCCCTGCAATAGCAGCCCCTAGGCCCAATTTATATATTTGAAACGAGATCTAATAAAGAAAATATAGTTAATGCAAAGATCTAATCATGCCAATTCGATCAAGTTGTTCCAAATTCAAATCATAGTTTGATACAAGTGTCAAGTGACAACGAGTCGATGGATGATTCACCTGCGAAGAACACCTCATCAAAAGCAATCCCTTCCTGCTGCTGTGCAAATGGTCCTTCCCAGTTGCTTTATTTAGCTTCTTAATTTTTATACAAATTCTACTACTAGTAACTATTCTGACACATATTAGTTCATTTTTTTAGTGACTATCACAATTAATCCTCCTTTCTTGGGAACACAATGAATTAGGCTAACCCATGCATTATTAGATATATGATAAAAAAATTATTCCATCTTACCACTTATGTTTCTCTTTTTTCACTATCTCTTTCATAATAGGGTTCAGTCTTTTTTAGGGTTGGGCTTTTGGGTTGGAATATTCCTCTATCAAAATCATGTGCATGCACAAGGATTGACTTTTTTCCTTTGATATTAACTAGGGTCAAGCCAAAAGCTTTCTCATACTCAATAACCAAATAAGCTTACCCTCTTGGACTTCTCCTAATTTAGTAGAAATAATAATCGGTAAGGTTGAGTTTTATCTTAAAAAGACATACTTCAAATGGGAAGGTAAGACTTTAAGGTTTAACATACGTACCACTACAACTGAACGTTTCAAATGTTGACCTAGGGATTGTTGCGGATCTATGATTTTGATGATAGCAAACATTCCTTATTTCTCTACGATTGCCTTATGTGCTAACGTTTCAGGTTCCCACGATCGGACTGCAATTTGGAATCAGCTCAAGATTGGGTAGACTAGGTCTGAGTCAGTTTGTAATCTTTTTCCTTTCTTGAGTCTGTTGTATTTGGTGTGGGACCAGTTGGATTGTAATTTAGAAGATCTCCTATTGTTCCCTATAAGTTTTCTATTTTTGGTAATATCGGCCAGGACGATATTTATATCGTCCTGGACGATCTGTCCAAAATCAGAAACCCTATTTAGGGCATCCTCATTAAGGCAGCCGTCAACAGATCGGCCTGGACGATACCTGTATCGGCCAGGACGATAATCTCAATTCAGAAAGAATCAGCCGCCATAATCAGTTTAGGAATTCTTTGTTTTAAGAAATCGGCCCGGACGATATTATTATCGTCCAGGACGATCTAACTCAATCATACCTAAATTGATCTGGTATCTTTGGAAAGCATTAATGGTTGATTGATACGATCACATCGTCCGGGACGATAGAATGATCGGCCAGGACGATGTCCTGGACGATCTTCATCGGACAGCTTGTATTCAGGGCTATGATCAGGACGATTGAAATCGGTTTTAAACTAATCGGCCAGGACGATCGTGAGATCGGCCGGGACGATGTAACCAATTTTCTTCTGATCGTCTCAAGTCGTCCCGGGCTAATGAGCTTAATTTGAACTGATCGGCCAGGACGATATGCCTATCGTCCTGGACGATAATGGCGGCAACTTGCATTAATGAGCTCGTTTTGAGAGCCTCTATTTAAGCTATGGCAAGGCACTTTGTAAGTGTCTTTGGCAGCCATTGTAGCTTCGTTCTTGTGGGGGAAACTTGAAGAGAGAGCTTGAAAGGGAGAGAGGAAAGGGTGGAGTTTGAGAGAGGGAGAAGATCCTGTGAGGGGGGACTCAAGGGAGTGTGGAGGGGGTTCCACACGGTTGCTCCGGCGAACTCGCACCTTAGTACCATCGGATTCAAGGCTTGTCTCGAGGTAAGTTCACCAAAGAAGAAGTCTCTTTGGTGTCAAAGGACCCGGCATCTCCGCCGCACCGGGAGAGGTGGAAGTGATTTTGTAAGGGCTTCTCCGCCTAGCTGTGGGGGCTAAAGGAGAGTCACGATTTAGTGCAATACTTGGAGGGTGCCTCCAAGGAGTGGACGTAGGTCAAGGTTTGACCGAACCACTATAAATCCGGTGTGTTCTTTTCTTATTATCGCTTCCGCATTTATTTTTCTTCCGCACTTTTTTGTGGTGATTTTGGTTTAGGTTTTTGTCTTTGTTTAAAAGATTCATCTTTTCCAAATCACCTCTCTCTTAATTAGCTTTGGGAATAAGTTCATAAGGGCTTAACATCCCCTTCGAACTTTCAAGTGGTATCAGAGCGGTTTTCATAAAATAAGTTTTTAAAAGCTTTTGAATTTCGATCCATGGCTAATCGTACTTTTGCGGAAGGATATTCAATCACTAGACCACCATTGTTTGAAAATATTACATTTGATTTCTGGAAAATTCGCATGTCTACTTTTTTGCAATCGATTGATTTTCGTATGTGGCATATGATTTTAACTGGTTATTCATCACCATCACGTATTGTTAATGGAATTAAAACTGATATTCCTTTTAATCAATGGAATAGGGATGAACGAATGGATGCTCAATTAAATGCAAAGTCTTTAAACTGTTTTTTCTGTGCTTTAAGTTCTGATGATTTTATGTTAATCTCCACGTGCACTACCGGCAAGGAAGTTTGGGATAAATTGCACACCATATACGAAGGCACTAGTGAAATCAAGCAATCCAAGTTGAATATTTTAATGCATGATTTTGAAATGTTTTCTATGAAACCTTTTGAAACAATTTTAGACATGTATACAAGGTTCATTCAAATTACTACATCATTGCATGCTTTAGGAAAAGATTTTTCAAATTTTGAAAAAGTTAACAAAATTCTTCGATGTCTACTGGATAAATTTGATTCTAAAGTTGTTGCTATTTGTGAGTCTAAAGATTTGAATGATTATTCTATTGATAATTTGATTGGCTCACTCATTGCCTACGAGCAAGGGTTGAGTCAAAGACTTTTGGATGCAGGTGAGACGATCGTTCTAAAAACCGAAGATACGGAAAAAGGAAGCTTAGTTGGTGACGATAGCAATGAATTGTCAAGCAAATCACAAAGCTCACCAATGCATAAGCAAAAGTGGAAGAAAGGTAAAAGTGGTAAGGATGTCCATATTTCCTCTGACATTGTTTGCTTTCGATGCAGGAAACCTGGACATATGAAAAATGAGTGCCCTAATTTAAGAATTCTCCCTGCAAAAGAAAAGGGTAAGGCGAAGTTAAATTTAAACTGGGGAAATAATGAAAGGCAAAAAATCTCATGGGCAGATTTGGTCTCTGAAGCATCGGACCAGGAGAGAGACAATGGTTAAGAGCCTTTCGTGTTTTTGTTGTGTTTTTGTTTTTATGTTTTTTCATTTTTATTTTGCGTTTTTTGTTTTGTTTATTCTTTAAAATTTTTTTTTCTCGTAAAAATTTTTCTCTGATCTCTACACACATTCACTTTTCTAGAAATGAAAAATTTACTTCCTAATTTTTTCTTGAAATCTTTAGTAAGTTGTGAGTGACTTCACTAAAAACAATCAAAGGAAGGAAAATCATGTTTTTGACTTTAAATCTCTGTTTCCTAAAAGAGGTTTTTCTACTTTTGATTTAAAATCTTTTTCATCTTTTAAATTGAATTTTGAAACTAAATTTTTTATCTCCCTATATTTTATTTATCGCATAGGAATCTTTTGCAAGTTGTTGAATCTAATTCAAAATTTTCTTAATCAAGAAATTCGCTTTATCAATAGTATGGGTTTACTTTTGGTATTTAAGATTTCAGAAAGGTAGCATAATCAAAAAAATTGGCCAATGATGCCAAAAATAAAAGAAGCGCAAAGCGCCAAAATTGAAAAATAAAGAATACACAAAGTGTATCAAAAGATGCGCAGTGCGCCAACCAATTGTCAAGAGGCATAAAATGAGCCCACTAAATTTAATGCTTACCATTCTTATACTTCTTAAAGCTTAAGAAAACCCTTGATTTTTCGATGCTTGAGTTTGAAAATCTTGACTAATGATTCAACAAATCCTGCATTAATCTTCTATTAGATATATTTTATGAAAGGAGTTTTGAAAAATTACTGTTTCTTTCTCTAATTTATTCCTTGATTTAGATATTGAATTAAAAAGTTTTTGAGCCTTTTTAAAGAACTTGAGTTTGGATTATCAATTCTTGATTTTCTAACCTTTACTGGGCTATGTGTTGTCAATCCAATTCTACTAAGTTTTTTGATTAAAACCCAGAGGTAACTTTCTCATTTTAAGAATATTTGTTTTTTCACCTGATCAGGGAATGTTTTTTGTTCGTTTTGTTTTTTGTTTGTGCCTCCTCTCTTTTTGATAATGTCAAAGGGGGAGAACGTTGTATCTTTTTTTCTTTTCAAAAATTTTAAAACAACAAAAAATATTTTCATCTCCCCTATTTTTGTTAAAAGGATTTATTCTAGTGAGGGGGAGATTAGGAGGATTTACTTTTATGAAAATTTAAATTGAAATGTTTTGCCATCATCAAAAAGGGGGAGATTGTTGCGGATCTATGATTTTGATGATAGCAAACATTCCTTATTTCTCTACGATTGCCTTATGTGCTAACGTTTCAGGTTCCCACGATCGGACTGCAATTTGGAATCAGCTCAAGATTGGGTAGACTAGGTCTGAGTCAGTTTGTAATCTTTTTCCTTTCTTGAGTCTGTTGTATTTGGTGTGGGACCAGTTGGATTGTAATTTAGAAGATCTCCTATTGTTCCCTATAAGTTTTCTATTTTTGGTAATATCGGCCAGGACGATATTTATATCGTCCTGGACGATCTGTCCAAAATCAGAAACCCTATTTAGGGCATCCTCATTAAGGCAGCCGTCAACAGATCGGCCTGGACGATACCTGTATCGGCCAGGACGATAATCTCAATTCAGAAAGAATCAGCCGCCATAATCAGTTTAGGAATTCTTTGTTTTAAGAAATCGGCCCGGACGATATTATTATCGTCCAGGACGATCTAACTCAATCATACCTAAATTGATCTGGTATCTTTGGAAAGCATTAATGGTTGATTGATACGATCACATCGTCCGGGACGATAGAATGATCGGCCAGGACGATGTCCTGGACGATCTTCATCGGACAGCTTGTATTCAGGGCTATGATCAGGACGATTGAAATCGGTTTTAAACTAATCGGCCAGGACGATCGTGAGATCGGCCGGGACGATGTAACCAATTTTCTTCTGATCGTCTCAAGTCGTCCCGGGCTAATGAGCTTAATTTGAACTGATCGGCCAGGACGATATGCCTATCGTCCTGGACGATAATGGCGGCAACTTGCATTAATGAGCTCGTTTTGAGAGCCTCTATTTAAGCTATGGCAAGGCACTTTGTAAGTGTCTTTGGCAGCCATTGTAGCTTCGTTCTTGTGGGGGAAACTTGAAGAGAGAGCTTGAAAGGGAGAGAGGAAAGGGTGGAGTTTGAGAGAGGGAGAAGATCCTGTGAGGGGGGACTCAAGGGAGTGTGGAGGGGGTTCCACACGGTTGCTCCGGCGAACTCGCACCTTAGTACCATCGGATTCAAGGCTTGTCTCGAGGTAAGTTCACCAAAGAAGAAGTCTCTTTGGTGTCAAAGGACCCGGCATCTCCGCCGCACCGGGAGAGGTGGAAGTGATTTTGTAAGGGCTTCTCCGCCTAGCTGTGGGGGCTAAAGGAGAGTCACGATTTAGTGCAATACTTGGAGGGTGCCTCCAAGGAGTGGACGTAGGTCAAGGTTTGACCGAACCACTATAAATCC
Organism: Dendrobium huoshanense; assembly: GCA_016618105.1. Lineage (NCBI taxonomy): Eukaryota > Viridiplantae > Streptophyta > Magnoliopsida > Asparagales > Orchidaceae > Dendrobium > Dendrobium huoshanense. Next base: position 37,815,593 of record CM028350.1, on the reverse strand, counting down.
GGTGTGTTCTTTTCTTATTATCGCTTCCGCATTTATTTTTCTTCCGCACTTTTTTGTGGTGATTTTGGTTTAGGTTTTTGTCTTTGTTTAAAAGATTCATCTTTTCCAAATCACCTCTCTCTTAATTAGCTTTGGGAATAAGTTCATAAGGGCTTAACATCCCCTTCGAACTTTCAGGGATGACGTATCAAGCACTTCAAATCTATCTCTAAACATCCTAGTGGCAACACTAATCAAATGAACAAAATCTTTACCTTCCTCTCCCATATCATCCTCACTAAAAGGAATCTCCAAAGGACTATTGAACAACAAATCCTTTATACCATCTTGCACATAATAATTAACTGGGTTTATTATATGATAATCCTACTTTGGTCACTAGGAAATTTCATTGACTATGTAATATTAAAAGTCACTAAGAAATCTTGCAGTCTCATAGTCCATTCACCTATTTGCACATCTATCATGGCCAACTAGTAGCTAGGAAAGGTCTATCTAAGATAATATGCCTTTCCCTATCTTATTCCATATCTAAGATAATAAAATTTATAGGGAAGATAAACTTATCTACCTTAATAAGCACATCCTCAATTAATTATCCCCATTTGATAAGTAAATGAATGGTTTGGTAACTGAAGGGTGGTAGGTTGGACTTCTCCTAGATCAAGTCTTTTAAAAATGCACAAGGGAAATAAATTGATGCTAGCTTCTAAATCCCATAGTGCTCTACCAAAAAATTTTTCCTTATAGCCACATGAATGGTAAAACTACTAGGATCCTTAAGCTTTTGAGGAGGTTTCTTTTACAGAATTTCACTACACCGAGTCAATGCTATATATTAAAAATCTCCTAACCTCCTTTTATTACTAAGGATGTCTTTAATGAACTTAGCATAGGTGGGAATTTTCTCTAAGGATTCAACAAATGGAATATTAATAGCTAGGTAACTTTTTAAAGATTCTAAAAAATATTGAGAAATACTTATCTAAATTTTGTTTTAACAATCTTTGGAAAAATGGTGGTGGTGGCCTTTATGTTACCTCTCTAACATGTTTTTCCTTTTCTTTGTAATTTGATTGTTTCCTTAAATTAGCTTATTTCTATTGGTTTATCTATAGTTAATTCTACCTTAAATTAATTATTACTTTTAATTACAAGTTCTAGCTCCTTTCCACTCCTTAATTTAATTGCTTTTAATTGTTCTTTACCTTTTTCTTTAGGATTAGTTTCAGTGTTACTACGTAAAGTTCCTTGGGCTCTATTGGTTAAGGATCATGTTAAGTGTCCTAATTGATTTTCAATATTCCTAATGATAGTAGCTTGACTTTGCAATAGATTACCCGTTTGCAAAACCAACTTTTCTAATGATGGTTTCTTATCCTTAAGTTGGGTATTATAACCAAATCATATAGTATAATTAGGGGTAGGAATAACAAAATTTTGAGGATATTGGTTCTAGTTACCTACTTGATTTAGCTAGTGAGACTTCTATTTAATTGAGTTTTAAAAATTGATTTTTAAAAAGTTGATGTGGGACCTAAATCTCCTATGACAGTAAGTCCTCGTAGTTAATTATATCGTATGGAGGTTGAATTCCCTACGAATACTCTTGATTAAAATAGTGAAAAAAAAATTATTTAGAGATTTTTTAGGAGTGATATCAAAAGAGTTGAATTTGAAGTTTCAACAGGGATTAGATCAAATTTTAAACACTTATTTGTAGGGTTAATAGAGCAGAGGCAGAAGGCACTATTGGGATTCTGAAATAATTCAAAAGTTCCCCGTCCTAAGCTAAGTATTAGGCTTTAAGTTTTGGATTGAGATAATTTTAATTTGAGTTAGATAATTTTTTAAAACTTTGGGATTATATTCTCAGAGGTTGGGATCTTATGAATTAGATTCTACCCCATATCCTAAATCTAAATTGGGTGCTAGACCATAGTAGCCCAAACATAGCTAATGCAGTATAAAATCTAAACTTTTTCTGACTTGAAATGGGGAACCAACTAGTCACCTAGTCGATTTAAAATCTATGAGTCCGATCATTTTTATGAAAGAGTGGTAGGGACATTATTGTAAAAGTTTTAGAGAATTATGACTGACGTCTAAAGCGGATCCTAATTGGTCCCTTAACTTATGTTGGGAATCAAATGCAACTAAAATTTTAGACTCATTTAATTGATTTCTAATGCAATGTATACTGATCAACTCGATAAAATACATAAAATGATATGTAGCAGTTTTAAAAAGGCTTAAAAATTTTTTTTTCCTAGAGATTACAAAACATCCCCTTGATAGGACTGCAATCTAATAAGTCAGATGGCCTACCAGAACATACAGGCGAGGAGGTGCCTAACAAGAAAGAGAAGGTAAAAATATGGTTATGCTAACTTCTGGTGCTTACTTATTAAATTGTTAAAATTTATATGTTAGCCTGAAATTTTTAATTAGTTTTAGGTAGAAAATATTTTTTTAACATATTCGCACAAGCCTCCATGTATTAAACCTAAAATAAAACGGCATACAAATAACCAAAAAATTATAAAAAAGCAAACAATCTTATACACAAACAGTAAATCAATCAAATCCACCAATCAAATTAATTAAATAAATATTCATAGGCAAACTGCACTTTTATTACAACCAAGAATTTGCATAAATTAAAAAGTAGCTGAGCACCACTGGCAACAAATCCGGATTCTAATCCTAGGATCGGCATAAGTTGACTTTGAGTGGATACACTTTGTCTTCAACTTCTCATCCTCCTCTTTTTCGGGCTCCTTGGATTCATCGTATCTGGATACCCAAGTGAAAAAGAAAACATTTCCCCCAAATGAGAGGTTATTATTTTCACTTTGGGTACTAAAAATATTCAAATTTGGATTTCAAAATGGAAAAAGATTGTTCCCATAAGGGGTATTATTTCCTCTTTGGAATTCGCTTTTGGATATATGTATCCCAACTCAAATGTCTAACTTTCACAACTCTTAACTTTAAAAAAATTACATCAATTTTAAAATAAAAAATCTAGACTCTCCTATAAGGTTCTCCTAAATATTTGAAATTAAATCAATCCCAAGCATTATATATATATATATATATATATATATATATATATATATATATATATATATATATATATATATATATATATATATATATATATATATATATATATATATATATATATATTAAATTGAAAACTCAGCCACACTTGACCACCCTCTTTTGATTTCAAGGGGGACTCAAGTAATTTTAGCACATGCATAAAAATTTGTCAGTTAAATCATTAACTTTGCCCCCTTTATTCATAGTCCTATACGAGTGTGCTCACATGCTAAAAGTTTAGTGAGAAACCAGATCATTCCTAACCTTAGGGTATTCTATCATACAGATTGCAGTTAAAGTAAGTAAAAACTCATAAATCAATTTTCAATCACAGCATGCAATGAAAACTCGAAAAATCTTGTATACAACAGTAAAAAGAAAACACCGGCTTGACCTAGACTAGAGTTGGTATCCTAACAAATCATCTAAAGTATGTGAGGTAGGCTGCGTGGCTTGGATATATCCTAAATTTGGTAATTTATTGAAGTTATCTAATGTTCAAGTTTGTTAAAAGTTGAAGGAAAATTTTATATTTGAGTTTAAATATTAATATATTAAAGCTTAATTTAAGTATATTTTAATAGTTAAATGATTATTACCTTTGTTGCTCATTGAGGCCAAGTTCATCTTATGCATTATGCCATGTTCCCTGTGGTCATAGCGAGTTCAAGTCTAGCTCGAATTCAAATTCACAAGTCCAGTTCACGTTCACGATCAAGTCCACTAGTTCCTGCTTATTTCAAATTCAGTTCGTGTTCAATACTGTTCATTTTCAAGCCTTTTGTTATTTATTCAAGTCATGTATAGTCCTCTGCATTTAGTTCAAATCAGGTCTTTCATTTGCTCTAAATTTTGGCAGCCTTCCGGAGTCTCCCTCATTTAGGAGAAACTACGGGAAGCTGGGCCATCCCACCACGCTACAAGAGCTTGTATGGCTGGTGTCGGGTGACACTGAGGTTATAAATCTTCAATCCCACCACGCTACAAGAGTATTTATGAGGGCTTCAAAATACATGTTAAAAAGCATTGTTTCCTTTCACCGCATGTACATTGCCATGTACCGGTACTTAAGATTATCTCCACCATGCTACAAAAGCGTGTATAAGATCTACCCACCTCGTTATATATGTCGCACCGGATTCCCTCCTACCGTGCTAAAAGAGCGCATATATGTGATTTTCTAGCTCGACATAAACAACGAGAATGAGATTTTTGAGTTTGAAACTTATACTAGCGCGGCGAGGAGTTGATAACGACGATGATGATGCATAAAATTTTCTTTTCCACCTTTTTTTTTTTCTCTTCTTCTTTTCTTTGGCAATAATGATAGTATCATTAATAATATTAATTTTGATACCAATAATAATATTATTATTAATACTAATATCAATACAAAATATTAATAGTGATATTATTATTAACCTTAATATAAATATAAATACAAATAGTAATATTAGCATCAATATTCAAAATGATACTAATATTAGTATTAATATTTACAAAAATAATAATCTTAATATTAATATTAATGGTGACATTCATACTAATACCAATATCCATGAATAATGAATAACAATTAATAAAGGTCGGCATAAGAAAGATGAATAATGAATAATGAATAACAATTAATAAAGGTCGGTAAATGCTCACCTGAACTTCAATTGAGTTTGAGTGGCCACATTATTATTTTGACCAAATTGTTGTGATATTATGCAATAACAACAAGCAGAAGCGAAGCTAAGCTCAAAGAAATCGCATAAAAAAGAAAAAAAAAATATAGAAGAATTAAGACGATTCGCAGATGAAGCGATTTTTCTCTTCTTTTTTCTCTCATCTTATTTTCCATTAATAAAAAGATCAGAGAAACTTTCAGTTTGGGCAAAGCCAATATTTTTCCTTCTTAACGGCTATGTATTTCAAAAAAAACGTATTTTCTAAAATATTATTTACATTTTTTAATTAATTAGTTAACGTGCCGGCGCTGTTGGCTGACTCTCGCCTTCTCCGTTGTGTTGCTGCAAATTTGCAGTGTAAGATCATCTCCAACCAAACTGCATATCATTGTATGCCGTCCGCAAATCGTTGCATTTAAATTTCAAATCTCATGTCAAAAATCGATAGGTGAATAGTGCGATGTCAATATTAGCATCGGACTGTTCACTTATGCCAAATAAATCAATTACATTCGTACTTTGCTTAGATTCGCTTCGCGAAATAGGAGAGAGATGGTTACCTTCGCAAAGAGGTTCGTGAAACAAGAAAAATGAAGTTCTATTGAAGATAAACTATTGCATTTTAAAGTTTTATGGCATTTATAGTGAGATTTTCGATTGGAAATACCCTAAAAGTTTGTCAGTTAAAAGAAATTAACAATAATTATCAACATTTAAATTATTTTTTGGATAAAATATAATCCACTAAAGTTTAGAGAAAATTTTTAAAATGGCTGTGGAAAAATCAGCTTTTATAAAAGTTGATGTAGAAAGCAATTTACTTGCACAAAAAAAATATATTAAAATCAGTTAAAAGGCAATGACCAAAATAAAATTTTGATTTCATTTTGAAAAATAAAACAATAACAAAGTTGAGCTAATTGAAACATAAAATATTATCTCACTTTACATCAATTAAAAATATATAAAATATTTTGAAAAATACCTTTTTTTAAATATGTTGCCGTCAAGAAGGAAAATATTGGCTTTACCGAACTAAACGTTTCTCTGATCTTTTTATTAATGGAAAACAAGAGAAGAGAGGAAAAATAAGAGAAAAATCGCTTCATCTGCGAATCATCTTTCCCAATTACAGTTTAAGGGTAGTTCTTCTATCTCTCTCTCTTTTTTTTTTTTTTTTTTTATGTGATTTATTTGAGCTTAGCTTCGCTTCTGCTTGTTGCTATTGCATAATATCGCATTTTTTTTTGTCAAAATAATAATCTCCCTGCAGCAAGTAGGGAAGCATAATTAGAATATACATGTAACTCAATAAAATCTCTTATGATAATGCTTAGTGTCTTAATCAATAATGATGAAGAAGAAGAATAGAAAAACAGAGTAAAGCAGAGGTTTGAGCTTAGTGATTAATTACAGGAAGATCAATACAGGAATTCACAATGGGTATTGAAGAATTATCATGCTGATTGTGGTACTAGCATCAATGAACAAAATCATTATGTAAACTACAAACTACTGTTAAAGGTAGTAGGGGCTTCTGATTGCCAGCCTGCAAGCAATGAAATTGAGGAGAATGAATGATCTAATTGAAAGCAAATTTAAAGTCCCCAGCAAATAAATTGCCTATTAATGATGACATTTGATGTGTAATATTCATGTCAGTCATACAAGCAAATACAGTAACCCGGCTTGTGAGAAACAAGAATCAACATACAGTGAGTGTTCTAGTTTCCCTATGCTCAACAACCAACTAGTTAGCAGGTGAAGGCACTAATGCACTTCTAACCAACAGTAGTGGATAAGGTGTGAATGCAATAGTTCCCCTTCAATCAATGTCAATGGGCATTATAGATGCATGTGGAAGTCTCCTATGAACATAAAGCCAGCATGCAAAGGAATACAGTAACATGCCAATCAAAATGCAGAGATAAATAATGTGATGGATGAAACTCACCTGGTAGTCAGCACCAATATGCAGATACATACACCAACTCATTTGCAAACAACACAGCTCTTTACAAACACACACGGTGTATCATACAATGAATGCAAGTATCCACTGGCAGTGATGGATATTCCACATGCAAAATAATATACCTATTAGTGGCAACCAATAACAAATAAAGAATGCTACAACATTCCTACACACAACAATGATTTAGTATCAAGTAAATGGAGCAATATCTTGTTAGAAGAGCTAATCGATATGCAACAAATATAAATACCTATGAGCCACTGTAGGGAACTCTTCGGGTATACAATGTGAGAAAATGCATAAGACCTTCAACAAATACATACACCTACAAGTCATTGCAGGAGGCTCGTTAGTGCACAATAGTCTATCTGCATGAAGTAGCAAATGACCTGCAGCGCAACGTCACGCCATCAGATCAGCAACACGCATACAAACGAACAAAAAGCATCTACAACTATCAAAATGAAACCCTGCATACTAGTCAACACTAGTTATTTGTATAGCTGACTATTACACATGCCATGCGAGTTTGTTGAATAATGCACGAATATATATATATGCCCTCATACATGGATACATATAGGCATGCAAACGTGGATATGTTAGCATGCAAATGAATATATAGATATGTATGTGCACATGCATGTCATACACTAATGCATTAATCTATCATGCAACATGCAAAATATTATACACTGTAATTAAACAGTGCATAATACATTGTATGTGCATACACGCAGGTATGTTACACTACATATGAGCAATCGCCACATAAATTCATCTTGTGAAATGCATACATAAGTATACACCACATGGGCCATAGGGAGCGTATTGTAGGCACACATGTGATGTCTGAGGATACTACGCGAGTCATATATGAATCCATGTTTAAACCTGATCTTTCTACAAAAATGGATAGGATTTGATAGGGTTCGAACAATCAAACAAATATACAATTATAACATCAATCGGAATATTTAATTTATACATTCATATTAGACATTTAAGGTTTATAACAAAGAAAATTCACTAAAATAGGCATAAAGTCAACGACGAACCAAATCCTCTATCAGCAAGAAGATATAGTCGACAAAGTTTAATCGATAAAATAAAATTGGCCATAATTATCCCGATGATGGCCATGTTGACAGAAAATCTCAACCAGAAGGGAATCTAAATACTTAAAACATCCACCCAAATGCCCCTCCACATCCGCTTTACATGCAAGGTGGTGAATTTCCATTTTTTAAATATTAAAATTTCAAATACCAAATCATGTTGCTACTATGCAACGAATATCACATATCTATTTGATGACTAGTCTTAATCAAAAGTTTTCTCTCGTGATCGAGAGGGGTAATTAATTATACGGGCTTGTGACTATATATACAAAACATGAACTCAGATCATAAAGTTCTCACAAAATGAGGGTGAAATCTCTGGGTGATTATTCACAATCCAATCTACCTTCTAAAAAATTTCCTCATAACCTATGCGTTAAAACTCTCCTTGACGACTAGAAGAAAAAGAAAGGGGTCCACAGAGAGGTGGGGCTCGAATTTTCGAAGCTCACAAGTTGAAATAAACAAGTACTTGACTATCTGCATGCATAATGTATAGCCACCAAAACTATGACAAAAGCAAATTAGCCTATAACCAGAAGAACTTCAATTTAATGCACAAATATATACATCACTAGTTAATGAAATCAGACCGAAATATATTGTGTTTCTCGATGATAAAAGACACAAATTATCAAATACATTAGAAGCTTCAGAATTGTGCTGGTGAATGGAGGAAATGGTAGTACTTTCAAGGTGACATTCAAGGTCTACTATTCGGCTCATAACATGGTATGATGTTGCATTGTTAAGTCCACTCGTGGGCTCGTCAATGAATAGTAGGTTTGGGCGGGTTAAGAACTCTGTGCAAATGTTAAGCCGTCTCCTTTGCCCACCACTTATGCCTTCGCTACTGCGACCTCCAATTCCAATATTCATATCATCTTGTAAGCCCATCTCCATGATCACTATATCAGCTTTTTCCCACTTTTGAGCCTTAGACAATGAATTAGGAAACAATAGCTTTGTAAAATAATATAAGGAATCTCTTACAGTTAAAATTGTCATTAGAACATCCTCTTGAGTGACATATGCCTACAAAATTTAAACTCATATATTTTATGTACTTTTCATGATTTTGGGTTATATAATTTTCATGTCAAAATTTTGGTGTTTTTTTTATAAATTCATTCGTTTGTAGGGGTAATTCATACATATACCTCTTTAATTTTTTAGCTATTTAATCCCTAAACTGCTTCCTAATTGATTATCTAAGGCTCAAAAACTGATAAAGTTAATAAGTGATTACATAATTTCTGTATGGAAGGTAGTTAAGCAATTGTATACTGGAGATCAAACCCTATATTATGATAACAATTACTACATTAAGATAACAATTATTTGTTGTGGTTTGTTAGCAATTATTGGTGGTGATGTTTCTTTTTCTGTTTGGTGGCCTTTTGGGATGTTAAATTATGCTTTAACTTTTTCAATTGTGCGGGCATTTTCTCCTCTGGATGGTCCTTGCCCAGCCTATGGGTGGTAGTATAAAGCTTATTGCCAATGACTAAGCCCGACTAACTTTTGTCTTTTTCACTGTTGTTAGTTCCTCTATGCTGTAATTTGTATTATAATTTTGGCTTTGTCCTTGGTAGGACTTGTATCCTTTTAATATTATTAACGCGTAGGTCCCTTCGTGATTTTTTTTTTTTTTTAAGATAACAATTATTTATCATAACTATGTCATTTATGTTAAACTGAGTAACTAGCAACTGCTTAACTTCTTAACTACTTAATTACCGAGTTTTAACATATATAAAGTATAAGGTAGTTACTAAGTAATTACATAATTATTGTAAGGAAGATCAATAATTGTCTTTTGTATTTGCATGCTTTTCTTGGCACTTACTATTCATAGATTTTTTTTTTTTTTTTTTTGTGCTTTTATAGGACATCAGATCACCAAATCTAGTTCTTAAATTGCACCTTCGGATACAGGTGGTTGCAGTTAGGGGTGTCAATTTTAGGTCACGGGGCGGGTTCGGGTCGAACCCCAAACTATTCGGGTCAACCCGAACCCGATCCATTTTTGCAAACGGGTCTACTTTTCGGACCCGAACCTGACCCGCTTCAGGTTCGTGTCAACCTGACCCGACCCGAATGACCCGGTGCCAACAAAAAAATTGCTAATTTTCGGGTCCAAAATGGTCAATCTCTATTTTTCGGGTCAATCTCAGGTTGCCAGGTCAAAACAGATTTTCAGGTCAAAAATGGGTCAATTTGGGTCAAAGGGTCAACCCGAACCCGGCCCGATTTTTGAAACACGTCGAATTGTTGAACCTGACCCGACCGTTTCGGGTTCAGGTCAACCCAAACCCAAAATATTCGGGTCCAATGTTGACACCCCTAGTTGCAGTTCTTCTGTTTTGGTTTGCTCCACTTGGCCAGAGGAATGTGAACCAAGTTTGAACTAAGAAACCTCTCGAAACTTCAGTGGTGAGATTTCATCATATACTTCATAATTGCCTCAATATATATTCATGAAATTGTCTTATAAAGCTCAATCATTTCATATTTTGGGCTATTTTTGGTATAAATTGGCTAGACTGGCGTCCAATTAGCAAGTGAATGCAAACTAAGGAATACCATATTCGGCTCTCTTTCCTGTTTAAGATCAAATGCAATTAGTATGTTACTTTTTAATATATTTTCCTTAAAGCATTTGAATATAACAAGCATTTATTATTCATGGAGTCAGGAAGTCAATGGTTCGGTTAGAAACGAGTAGTTCTACTTCATGTGATTTAGCAGCAATTATTATATTCGGTCAAAATCGAACGTATCTGAATGTATACCGAGCAATACCGAGTGCTCAATATCAAGTTTCAGGTGACGTGGCGCGTGGTTATTGGTCTATTAACGAGTTCGGCGACCGGACGTAATAGTTGCTCGTGATTTAGAGCTCTTTAAGTCTTGAAAACTTCTATTTCATGGAAGTTAAGGTTCTTTGGTTCAAAATGCAATCATATTTATATTTCAACATGGCTGCATGAAACTGAGGGTTTTTTTTTTTTTTTTTTTTTTTTGAAGCATCACCTTTATTTGAATTTGTATATAACATAGTTCATAATTATTCATTATGTTCTGGAAAATTTCTTATTCAAAATTCTCATTTATTAATTTCATTATGTTCTTCTCTACTAATAAAAAATATGAATTATGAAAAAAATATATTGCTATGATATTTTAAAGATTTAAAAAATATTCAAAATTAAGTAGTTCAAACATCCACCTCTACTATGCCGCAGAAAGCATTAACCGAGCCGCATAGAGCCGAGCGGTCGAGCCATCGATTCGCTAACTCTCTATTGGTGCCCACTTCGCCTGCCGCCGGTGCCGATACCAATGCCTTACGGGTCCGACACCGATAGGATTTGAATGAAGAAGCACACGAACTGAGGGCGGTGGCTAACTTACAGGTCGGGTCGGGTTGATCCGAACATAAAATTCCAAGCAAAATCCTTTCACAAGCAGCATTATTTTATGATAGAAGGGACACCCATAGCACCAAAATTGATCATACCATTACATTAACGATAATAAAATTTGATAATAGCTTTTGAACAATGCAGTATTATTGCAACGTGATATGCCTCTTGAAGTAAATAAATGCTTGTCATATTCAAGAGCATTAAGTAAAATATATTAAAAAGTAGCATACTAATTGCATTTTATCTTAAACAGGAATAAAAGCCAATAAAAAAACAGAAAAGGGCCAGCAAGCGACAATCCTATCAACTATATTTCTTAACATGATAACATAACTACAATTATAATCAACTTTATTGAATTGAATAATAAATTGATACAATGACTATTCTTATAGACAATAGAAGAGCATTATAAAGGAAATCGCAATAAATGAAAATATACTCAATATTCAGCATATATTATAATTATAATCTCCTACCATAACCATTATATATACACATATGATATTATTTATATGGCAATAAATAATTTTAATACCTTAACATTTATACTAATCAATTTCATTACAATTCTCTCCAAAGTTTACTTTCGGACATTTTTTTTATTTAAAATAAATTGTCATAACATCTTTCTCCTCACCAAAATATTTAAATATGAAAAAAAAAATGACAAAGAACTATCCATACTTGTTATTAAATTGTTAGTTCCATGCTGTATTACAAGCAAAATTCAATGCATCTAAAGAACCTTAGCCTCAATATGAATAATTTATTGATTTCATGTAAATAGAACAAAAAAAGAGAAGTATCATGTCATTTGTCAGCAGCAGCTGATGAATCCCATATTACCCTAAACCATAGACTTCAACAAATACCACCAAATTCAATCCATTAACCTTACCACAAGGATCAAAATCTTCCTTTTTCTTCCCTATTAGTTATTACAACCAGTATTTTCTCCATAAATATCTTCTTAGTCTTCTTCAAAACCTTCCAAATGTCCAGCTTCTGATAACTCCTTTTCAGTAATATCCAATCTTGAATTATTACTTTCATCCAATACAAAATTAATTTGATCAGGCGGTGAACCGTTTTGGCCTCCAAAACGCACTGCAAGCCTATCAAGTAACTGTTGGGAATCCAACTGGGAAACCATGATGCTCAGGTTGGTTTTGCCTTTCCAGCAAACAATAGCAATGGCTGATGAATCCGCTGAATATTGATAGGTTTTTTCATTTCCTGTAAACAAACAAACATATAAAAGGTCAATCAATATGTTGAAATAGCCAAATAATTCAAAGTTATCATTTTCTCTTACCTTGCTTCAGAACTATTACACAACAACCCGACATGAGGATGGATGCCTTCTCGCGGAAGTCAGCATCGACAAAATCAGGAAATTTTATAGTCCGATACTGTAAAAGGTGTCGAAAATCTGCTAAGGATGCACACAAAATCTGTTTACCAATGTATGGAAGAAGTAATGGCAGACCCTCAGATGACAACCGGAACATGCATGTGGTTGAGGCATCCTTACATGATTGCCGCTCCTGATTCAGTAGAAAAAGATGAAATAAATTTAGGAAAACCTGCTAGCAAAAGAACCATTATTATTACTACAACTATAGCCATGGGATTTTGAAATATGTTGGTCAACTAGCCTATGCTGTTGGAGAATAGTTTCCAGTTCTTGCATGACAATCTATAAACTAATGGAATCTTTCTATAACAAAAAATATAGGCAGATTTTCAACCACAAATTATTATAATTCATAAGCATGTCTTTCACAATAGGCTAAGAAATATATTTTATTTGAACTTTGAATAGACAGGAAAGCCTTCTCTAAACTGATATTTCAAATAAGTCAAACATATAAAGTGGAAAGCTCGGTTTTATCCTCCAATGGAACTTTTCGATATTTACATCACCTTGATAGTTTGAAACCTGTCCGAAACTTAAATTTCCACATCTTCTTGTGAAGGAAAATTTGAGTTAAGAAAATAGGTCATTAAAAGGGCAATTAGGCAGTAAGAAACTCTATTGAAGTTCAACAACTTGTTTCAATAGTTCAAACTGGAAAGAAGCTAATCATCCCAAGAAAATATTTAGTCATTCAATATAATAATTATTGATGAATATCTTAAAAGTATGAGAGAGCAATCAGAAGGAATAACAGTCTTAGAATAAAATGGCTGAACTTGAAAATTAAGTTGCAGTTGCTTAGAATGGAGGATATAACATTATAGTAGAAGAAATTTTGATGTATACTAGATTTTTTTTAATTTTAGCGTAGGTGAAAATAATATTGTCAGGGCATGCACCTACTTTAAAATAGATTATTTTAAGATAAATACTACCCTTTTCTTGAAAAGTAAAGGTTAAACATTTTGATTGAATTACATTTGATAAAAAAAATTAACTTAATTTAAATTTCAAAACAACCTATTTTTTAGGTATTCTTATTAATTGAAAGCAAGGCATAAGGATAGTTTTTAGTAGGCATGAGGCCAAATTACAGATAATGCAGACAAAAGATCAATTATAGATCAATTTTACGTAGGGAGCTAGTAAAAATGTATTTTAAAAGGAACAAGGTCCCTTCATTCTATGGCTAGCGGTGAAGAATCAGCAGGACAAAATGACTATTGTTGAATTTTTTAAAAAAAGGAACAAAATAAAAGAATAAATATAGAAGGAAATTGTATGAACCAAAAAGTGAATAATAGAGAAAGAGAAGTGAGGGAGAAGAAGAGGAGAGAGATAAGGAGAAGGAGAGTGAGTGGGCTAATTAGTAAAGAAAAAGAGAGGTGAGAAAAAAATTGAGGTAAATAAAAATCAAAGTGAGAGGAGAAATAAAGGAGAGGAAATTTCTTATTCTTTCATTTGTGGTCATACTGAACATTCTTTATGCAGTACAAGCATGGTGTCGAATAAGCACACTAATGATATAAGTGGGTGGTATCATAACAAGTATGGTAGTGGTTTTCTGATAAGCATTCAGGTGGATATCTCTTAGGAATTCTCTATATAGTGAGATTAGATATACTTGAATTTAGAGATTAGTATTTTTTGCATCATATTTTACTAGCAACTTCTTGGCAGTAAATCAATCCCTCTCTCCTCCGAGCGTGTGGACTATTCATTTGGCACAATCAAGCAAATCATGGTGTCTTTTAATGATGCTTGATCTCTTTGTTATTACATTGTGTGCTCGTCACTTTCAACCTTGGTAAACACTTCTACATAGACAAGTAGGTGTTTTATATATTGAAGTCATTGATTCAGTCAGGAACAAGTAGTTCATGTAATTTAGGGCTCGTATACAACAACAACGTGGAGCCTTTGTCACACTACGTGGGATCGGCTACATGAATCTTTTTTCTCCATTGTATCCTATTAAAAGTCAAATTCTCGTCTAAATCTAATAAAGAAAGATCGTTTCTAATATTTTCTAACCAAGTCTTTTTAGGTCTACCTCTGCCTTTCTTAATATAAGTCAAATCTAATACCTCTACTTTCCTAACCGGGTCATCGGAAGACCGCCGTTTTATGTGACCAAACCATCTAAGGTGAATCTCTCTAAATCTTATCTTCCACTGGAGCTACTCCAACCTTTTCACATATATACTCATTTCGTATCATATCTCTAAGGGTAAAGCCACTCATCATTATCAGGCTCATATAAGTCTTGAAAATTTCTATCATTATGGATGCATAACAATTGATAATAGCATTGTAAAATTTTTATTAGAGAAATAATGATGATCAATGTAAAGGACTCTCTCATCATTATCGGGCTCATATAAGTCTTGAAAACTTCTATCATTATCGATGCATAACAATTGACAATAGCATTGTAAACTTTTTATTAGAGAAATAATGATGATCAATGTAGAGGACTCTCTGTGAGCGATATATTGTTAAAATTCACATAAGAGGTAAAATAACCCCACAATGAAAGTGAAATAAGAGTTCCTTACAACTTTCTAATTTAGTAATTTTGACAACTTACCGTTAGAAATTGCTTACCTAAAGATTTCCTCGAAATCATCAAGATTGATTTGAATGACTATGCAGCAATCTTAAGCAAAAGATTAGATCAACATAAGATTGAATTGTTAACAATCTTAACCCTACATCCACAATTTCATAGCCAACTCCCTGCCCTTTCACCAATTCAAAAAAATCAAATAAATCGTACCATAGATAAGCTTAAAACGTCCCTAAAATCTAACTAATTAAAAAACTACAAAATATCCTTCAAGGCCTAGATCCAATTAGGAGATCATGCGCATACATCAAACTTGGATTGTTTCTGAGAACCAAAAGATGACTAAAACCAAACTCGCGACGCAAATCTCGAATCATAAAAATTGCATGTTAGTCAAATCGTGACAAAATTGCATGGTTTCATCTTCAAATAAAAAAATTATCCATATTCGCATAAAAATCCCAACATAAAACTTATATTGCTTGCTTCCACTATTTACCTAACATAAATGCCATTCAAAAATCTAGCACACCTTGACTGAAAATTTTCCAATTAACCTGCATAAGGTTTTCCAAGAAAATTTGACCATGTTAGGATATTGATTTCATTGAATGGAAGCGACTCTCTATTTTCTAATTTTGTGACACAATTTAAAAAATATATTGAAATAATGGCATCATAACATTGCATGCTAGATTTCTTATAGTTGGCATAAAAATATGCATTCAACAATAAATCCCAAGCATAATGGAACGTGTAAATAAATGAAGAGTTAGTTAACTTGGCATCAAGTAGATGCACAAAAAAACTATAGAAGTTAACACAACACGTCATGCTCACAGAATCATTACTTTCAATAAAGCCATAAAAAATATTCATGAGAACAATAGTATGCTAAATAATACATAGCCTCGTGATAAAAATTAATAATTTGATAAGAATAAGCGCTCTAAATAGAAATGATAAAGGAAACTTCTTTGGGAGGTCAACTTCTTAATATTCCCACTAGTTTGCATTTCTCCACAAATTGATGAAATTTCAGTGAGCATACAAAGAGAAATGCTTCTTAACGAAACAAATTGATGAAACAGTCCAACCACAAATAATAGGCTTTACATCTACTATATGATGTTATCTGTTCATATACTATGTTCTCCAGTAAAATAACGCAACAATAAAGAAACATGAGGCAATATTTTAGCGGTAAAACTATTAAAGAAGCATGTTAAAGGTAACGGTTCAGGGAAAAACATAAACCACAAGTCAAAACAATTTTCTGTAATTTAAAAATACACAAATAACACAGATTCTTAACAATACTTACAAAAACCTTCAGACCAAGCGAAGTAATCTTGAGTTTCTCCCCAACTTTGAAATTCAGTTCTAGAATGTCATGAACAGACTTTGATACGTAGTAGATTCTCTTCACATGGTTGGCATCAATATTTCTAGTAACAAGGTGACCATCGAGCAGAAACAAATCACTGATACCATAAAAAGATCTGATACTGTTGATAGTGTTTTCATCCCTGAAAAGCACAACAGGGTCAACCCCTCTCCACTTGCCTTGCATTTGTAGCATTCCTTTGGTTTGCCTAGTTTCCGAACTGTCATCCCCAATCTTATCAAATGCCACTACGTTTTCTGCCTCATCATCTTTGGAATATGGGTCCGGTCCTTGTGACCTAAATCCAGTTTCTTCTGACACCACAGATGATAATTCATCAGTTGAATTAAGACCAGAAGCTGCTTCTGCTACCAGTTGATCGTCCCTCTCAAGTCCCAGACTGGTAGTGCCTTTTTGTGTCTTACGCTTCCTAGTAGATTGGCCAATCCGTTTGACTGAATCATCTGACCAATATAACGGCACAATTATATGACTAAAACATGGAATTCAAAAAACAATTACCGATGGATGATATGATTTTGAATATTACTTTGGCTGATATGAATATAAAAGAGTACCATGTAATGAAGAAATCTTCCGCAGAACAGCAATGAAAAATGCTCCACTATTTTGATCATGAGGAAGTATCCTCATGCAACGTTCAAGATCAAAACTAGAAACTCTAGCTTTCATTTCATTCAAGTCATCCTGAGACGCACCAACTCCTTTATCATCCTCTCGTTTAATAGCATCTTTGCTTACATCAACCGGAGTGGCATTATTTTTAAATTTTTTCAATTCGTTATCAGGATCTATGATATTTACAAGATGATCTTTCAACTCAAAACTGCCTTTATTTTCTACTGCTGAGCTATCCATCACATCTTGACTATCACACTGAAACTTCTTCAGGCAGCTTTGATCAGAAGGAAACATACTTGGAAAGATCACTCCTCTCCTACAGATGGGAACATCTTCATAAACTGCTAGCCAAAGTCCCTTATCCCGAACCTGCAACATAAGAGGTCAAATATGATTACCACAGAGAAACTAAGAAGAGAAACTTATTAAAAGCACAGGAGTATTATTAAGAAATAGTATGCTTTTTATCTCAAAAAAAAAACAGAATGACTATATTATCGCATTAGATAAGGGAAAAAACATATTTTGTGTGGTGCTAGAAAGCTAAACTAGGTCAATTTTAAAGAGCCTACATATTAGCCAGCACTGAACAATAAACTTGAGAATAACAAAGATTTCAAAACATAAAAAATGATGGCTTTATCTATTCAGATGCCATTAAACTTCTTATGGCTGCAAAGAAAGCTATAATGATTAAAATATAAGTATTTTATATGAATTAGAAAGTGTTGACCTGCTGTATAACAAAAAAAAAAAGAAAAGAAAAAAAAATCAAATCCTTACCTGCCCACTGCCAAGGCCACGACGCACGTCGCCTACACGCCGAAGCACGTCGTATCCCGCACGTCGCTCCCACGTCGCCTACACGACGCTCCTGCGTCGTGAAAAAGCCGAAGGGAATGAGAGAGCGAGGCTCTCTCACGCTCACTCTCTCCCTATCTCCCTCCGACCCCCTCTGCTCTATTCGACTTCGCTCGACCGACGACTTCCCTTCCTCTTGGATCGGGAGTCCAACATTTCGATCGGAAGCACGAACGGGAGCTCACCGTCCGTGAAGATAACTTTCTACCTTCCGTGCGTTTCTTCGGTTCCTTCTTGGCTGTCCGACATCGCTCCTCCGACGACCTCCCCGCCGGATCGGAAGTCAGACATTTTGATCGGACGGAGCAACGGGAGCTCGCTCCTTCGGCGCCCCCATTGCTGTTCGACTTCGTTGCTTCGACGACTTGCCCTGCCTGTAGGATCGGAAGTTGCGACATTTTGTTCGAAGGCAGCCACGGGAGCTCACCCGCAAAGAAGGTAGCTTGCTCCCTTTCATGAGCTTCCATGGCCAAATCCCACAAATCCATCGGACCGAGAGGTTCCAAAAAAAAAATATTTATTTATAATTATTTCAATTAATTTCAATTAATTATAATTATGTTTAATTAAATAATTATAATTTAATTATTATTAATTACTATTAGTTAATTAAACTTTATTAGAATTAATTAAAATCATTTAGTTATAATTAATTATAACTTATGATTTTAATTATTTATGATAAATTTTAATTAATTGTCTTAATTAATTATAATTAATTATAAGTTATTAATTAAAAATAATTCCTTAATTAATTATAATTAATTAATGTTAATTATAAAATAAATAATTGCTAGCCCTCTCCCGCCTCGACGTCCAAACCTCCACCGTCGGTCCACCGGCCTCCAAGGTATAACCCCTAAACCTAGATTTCCCTCTCAACGTTGGCGACGAACTAGCAAACCCCCGAGGCGCCCACGTGGCGTTGTAGGGAGGGAAGCTAGTGCGACGCCTACGACGAGGCAGAAATCGCCTCGATTCTTTTCTCGACGCTTGCAACGAACCGGCAAACCCCCGAGGCGCTCAAGTAGCGTTTAGGGTGGGAAACCGGTGCGATGCTTGCGATGCTTGCGACGATTTAAGGATCCCTCTTTAAAGCTTGCAACGAGCCGGCAAACCCCCGAGGCGCTCAAGTAGCGTTTAGGGCGGGAAACCGGTGCGGCGCTTGCGGCGAAGGGGATAAAAAAAAATGTATTCTTTATTTTTATATAAGTACCCCCGAACGCCCACGTGGTGCAGAGGGGGG
Source organism: Dendrobium huoshanense (assembly GCA_016618105.1). Classification (NCBI taxonomy): domain Eukaryota; kingdom Viridiplantae; phylum Streptophyta; class Magnoliopsida; order Asparagales; family Orchidaceae; genus Dendrobium; species Dendrobium huoshanense. Next base: position 37,796,157 of record CM028350.1, on the reverse strand, counting down.
AAATCTGCTTTCTTCTGACTCGTGCTTCACACCCTTAAACGCTCACGTAGTGGGCAGGGATTTTTGATAAAATATGCGACCGCGGTGTCACTTTTGACATCTACTTGAAGCGCTCACATAGCGTCGAGGGGAAGGTTGCCTCTTGGTTTTTTCCCCTAAACGGGGGAGACGCCGGGAGGCTGCCGAAATTTCGGGTGAAATATTACTACACTCGGACCTGTTTTGAACCCAAAAAGAACAAAAGATTTGGACCAAACGAGAAAGAGCAATGAACTTTTGAACAGTGAACTGAGGACTTGTGGACCTAAATCTGAACAAAACTCAAATGACTCATAAAGGCCAAACGAAATAAAATTGAACCAAATTCAAATCAGTCTGGACAAAATTGAACTTGCAAGAACTTCAAAAGATCCCAGAAGACTTCGAACAAGCACTTGAACTTGTTCTTGGAACTCGAACTGTGCAACATCAGGGGACCCGAACATAGAACTCAAACTCGAGTGAACTCAGACTTGAACTCAATTTGAAAATGGGATGAATAAAAGACCATTCAAACTTGTACGTTGGAACTCAGACTTGGATTCAAATACATACAAGGACAAAGCTTGAATCTTGTGCAAGGGAGTTCAAGTAAGAACATGTGTATGGTTAATAGTGACTCAAAGTCCGTTACAAGACCTGAATGCAGCGAACTCCTACGACAACCCTTACAAACGCTTGTTGATTGAGATGGCGATACGGGAGACCAATGATGAATGATCCACCTTCCTACAAACAAATGCAACCCAACAACAACCACCTGAGATTGGTGAAAGATGGTTTCAATGCAAAAGCAAGGGTTCTCCTACGAATACTACTAGGAGGTCGTAGCGGATACGACTGATCTCCAGCAAATGAATACTTGTGGATAACAACAGTGGGCATATCGTAAGCACATCGAACCACTGTGGGCACAAGTACAAGTATCTCCTGCGACGATTCCTATGAGGTCAAACAAGTACAACCAACCACCCGAGATTGGTGAAAGGGTGGACATGTTGCAGAAAATATGAATCTCCTGCAAATATTTTCTAAAAGCTCGTAGTGGATACAGCGGTTCCCTGCAAATGAATACAACTTACTTGTGGATAACAACAGTGTATTAGAACAACGAACCACTGTGGGCACAGGTATGAATATCACTTACAGCAACGGTGATCAAGATCTTCAAGTATTTCGAGTACAACGGCAACCCGATGTACGAAAAAGTCCATTACATTAAAGATCTCGAAAGGAGATCTTTTCAAATCAAAGCAATAATCAATGGACTTCAAAGTCCAAAAGAAAACCTCCCCCGGTGAATGAGAAAAAGGGGGAGTCAATATCCAAACCAAAACGCCACCGGATCTGCAACACTAATACAAGCAGACAGAAGGCGTCCACAATCTACAATGCCACGCCACCGGATCTGCAACATCTATGAAAGCAGACAGAAGGCGTCTACAAATATGTCTAAATCAATATAAAAATCACCCGCATGAGCCCCGGCGAGCATGTTATTGGTACACACGTGACGTCTAGAGATGCTGCTCGGGTCGATAAGTGAATTCTAGTTCGAACCCGATCCTTCTATACGGATCAAAAGAAGTCGACAGGGTTCGAACCTTCAAACAAACACATGGTTATGAGAACCGATGTATTTGTTTCAATACATTCGTATTAGGCATTTCAGGCCTACAATCAAAAGAATTCACTAAACAAAAGGCATGAAGCCTACGAAACCCGATCCTCCTAAATAGAGAAATAGGAGCAGACAGGGTTCGAGATATCAAATAAATATGCGGTCACGAAAGTTTGACAAGAATATTTATCTTATATATTCATATTCGGCTTTCAAGGCCTTTCAACAAAGAAAATTCATGAACAAAGGCACAAAGCCTACAAGGAACCCGATCCTCGATCAATAGCCCGGTCGAGTTGATAAGGTCCAATCAATCAAATGGAAATGACCCCAAACACCCCAATGATGGCCGTGTTGATTGCTTATCTCAACCAGAGGGGTCCACAATATATTTCAAAAAAATGCCCTCAAACCTATACAAAATCCAAATATCTTTCAAGTGACATCAAGGTCACCCCGATGATGGCCGCGTTGATTGAAGATCTAAACCGGAGGGGTTCTCAAATATTTCAAATGTCTCCCAAATACCCAAAGTCCACACAAAATCCATACTCCAAAAATCCAAAAATCAATCCCAAAATTCCAAATATTTAAAATTGAAATTATTCATCCATACTTAAAGCAAAATTCATCCACCCTCCGCAACAGTCTGCCGGGGTGGACAAATTAAAAATTACTTCAGCTCACAAAGAGCCAAATGCCTAGTCGAAAATATCACTAGGATCCATTCTCAAAACAATCTCCTGCCAGTAAGGACGTGGTATGTGTCCTCTAACCGGCGGTCTGCCGCCAGATGACACCGCAGGATAAACGGTTACGACGATCCGGGGCCCTCTGAACCGAGTGGTTTTGCCGCCAAATGGCACCACGATATACCGGTTATGGCCAGCGCCGTTACGTTCCTTATTGGCATCAAATCCTTGAGATATGAATCAATAGATATGATCGATAGGGCACAAAGCCCTCTGTAAGCTAAGGTGGATTCAAATTTGTCCCCTTAGACAACCATACAACCCAGGTCTACAAGGTCCCCTTGGACAAAGCAACCCATGGCTGCCGACAATGATCCTTCTGTCAGGTTGGGTCGACTACCTCCTCTGACTAAGTAGACCAAGGACCACGATGGCCCAAGACGACGGAACCATGGGATCTTGATCGGGTCCATCATCCATTCCCCCACCATCCGCTTTAAGTGCTAGATGGTGCAATTTCTATTTTAAATATCAAACCTTTCAAATTTCCAAACTTTCAACTCAATTCTCAAATCCAAATCCAATTCTCCAAATTCCAAACCTATTGTTGCTACTATATACCAGATAACACGTATACTCTATGTATCTGATCGACGACTAGCCTTAATCGAAAGTTCTCTCTCGTGAGCGGGAGGGGTAATTAACTATAGGGGCTTGCGCCTATAGAAAACCAGAACTCAGATCATAAAGTCCTCGCAAAATGAGGGCGAAATCTCTGGGTAGTGTCTTATCTACAAACCCATCTGCCTTCCAAAATTTACCTCGGAACTTATTTTGTTAAAACTCCCCTCGCTCGAATAGAAAAGAAGAAATCGCGCGGCGGGGAGGCCGGGCCAAATTTTCGGAGCCCGCAGATTTCTGGCGACTCCGCTGGGGTATGGTTTCTCTTTCCATCTCTGGCTAGTCACTTATATGGTATAGTAGCATTAAAAAAAATGATGATGATATTGAGTTATGTACGGTGAACATCAGGATGTGACATTTGGTCCTTATATCCGAAGATCCATCACTGAAAGGTCCCGAAAATGAATTTTTTAGAAAAGATCAATGGAAATTTGTTTAGCAGAGTTTTAAACTCCATGCTAATTTTCCTACTATCATTCGTTCTGCGTTATTCCTGTTTTATGAAAGTGTGGGGTGATGTATTAATTCTGATCACTAATCCCTGCCTTTCATTTGTGTAGAATGGAAATGTAGGACACACCGATGACCGTCCAACTGGGACGAGGAGCTAGGATTCAACTGGCTAATGCTGTAATTGAAACTGGAAATACTGGAGCCACTATTCACTTTGGTGGGCTCGAGTTCTCAGCAGCTACTGCAAGGGCTGCAGCCGTCCCTGTGTACGGCGTAAACTCTGAAGAATTTTCTGGAAGGTCTCACTCTGCAGGGACTGCTGCCAGAGATACTGCTCAAGGGAGAACTTCTGTGTTCGAAAGATTATCCCAGCCTGAAACCCTTACTGCAAAAAGGATTGCTCATGGAAGGAAGGTTTCTATGGTGACTGCAAACACCACTACCCTGCCCAGAGAGCCTGTTGCACCTGGAAGGTATAAAACTGAAGCTTCCTCATCTGGAGGAAGGCTCAACAGAAGGCAGAGGTGGAAGAGAAATGCAGAGCTGCGAGCTCAGCAATTACCTGTTCCAGTCCATCCCTCCAATCTGCCAGCACTAGAACCAGAGATCAATATTCCCACTCAGAACAGGTTTTCTAACCTGAAGTGGATAAAAAGAAACAGCTTTTTCTGGATAGCTCAAGCAATCCTTCTGGGAACGTCAACCTGAAGTTCCAGCCCCTCAGAAGATAAGAGAGCCCGAACGTCTGTCTGCCCGGGTACACCGTGTACTGAAGACAGTTAAGGAGAAGGGCTTAATGAAAAATAAATTCCAGAGGCCACTGATTGTTGAGGCCCGAAGAACTCCTCTAAGAGATAGACTATCATCTGCTGTGATAGTTGAAAGAAGAGATTACTGACAACAAGCTCCACGCGGTGAGCATCGGGGCGTGACACCTGAACCATATGTTCGGGGATCCGCAGCCGAAAGGTCCCAGTGGAAAGGGAAACAAGTTTGGAGGCCGAAGCCTCGAAAAGAAAAGGTCTTTGAAAAAAGAGATAGATCAGGCGTGACATCCGAAGCAGTCTCCCGGAGATCCGCCCCTACTAACAGAACTCGTCAGAAATGGGTCCAAAAGAAGGCCCATAAAGACGACAATTATAATGACAGTCGACATCCTGGAGAGTCTTCCAGGAGATCCCGTCATTCTCCTACTTCAGCTAGAGAAGAAGTTTATTTCGATCGCAGTCCGCGGATCAAAGAAGTACTTATTCCAAGCCAAGAACCTGAAATTCAGTGGCGACGCCGCTCAGAAATTCAGGTACAAGAAGAAGATGAAGAAGAATATGGCAATGAAGACATTATGGAGATCGAGATGATCCACATGGTCAGCCACGTCAATGCTGAAGAGGAAGATGATGATGGCGATGAAGAAGACCAACAATCACAGCCACGTGTACGTACCTATCGACGTCGCCACAGGGCTAGATCTATTGCAAGTCGAAGTGTTCGCTCCTCAGAAGAAAGAGATGAGGAAGAAGAAGAGGTCGGAGAAAACCCCTTCGCTGCTGAAAATATTACACTCGCAGATATGCGACGACAAATGAGGCGACATATGAGAGCAAAAGACAGAGAAATCTCTCAGATAAATGATAAAATGACTGAGATGATGACTCAGATGACGGCCATGATGGAAATGATGCAGAAGACCACTTCTGTGGGCCCTGCACCGGTTCAGCCCGTCAACCAAGTTGCTAATGCTCAAAACCCTCAAACGCCTCAAGCCTCAGGAGTGAAAGGTGTACCTGAAGGTGGCGATAAGAATGATGATCCAACCCGCCAGCGCACTCCCCAAAATGTGGTGAATGCCTCTGAACCCGTAACTACATCGCAGTTGGAAGGCTTAATCAGTGAAAAGATTAAGGTCATTATAGCTGCTGAACAGGCAGAGAAGTTGGTAAAAAAAGATCGCCCGTACCCAGCAGAGTACGATCAGTTGTCATATCCAAAGGGATATTCTGTACCGAAGTTTAATATCTTCGATGGCAATAAAAATCCCAGACAACACCTAGTGCAGTTCAAAGCAACCTGTGGAAATACAGGAGGCAATGATGCTCTGTTATTCAGGCAATTCATGAGCAGCTTGAGTGGAACTGCTTTTGAAGGGTATGTTGAACTTCCGAATGATTCACAAAAGACCTTTGCGGAACTGGAGGTCTTGTTCGTGAAAAGATTCGTCAGTGCAACAGAGAAGACTACTATCGCTGATCTTGCTCTAGATAAGAGGAGAAATGAAGAGTCAGTGACGAAATATATAACACGCTGGCGCAATCTCAGCATAAAGTGCGAGCAGCAGCTGGAAGAAGAACATGCAGTTTAACTGTTGATGGGAAACATTGATGACAAAATGCAATCCTTCTTATGCATGGATTCAATTACTACTTTCCAAGATCTGTTGGATAGGGTGGCAAATTTTGAAAAGTTGAACTTATCAAAATCTGAAAGCCTCCCTGACAGACCCAAAAAGGCTAAGGCGCCTGATGCTAAAAGAAATGATGTTTACTCCGCATTCCCTCCCAGGCCTGATAAAGGTAAAAAGGCGGTATATAATGTGGATAAAGGAAAGCAGCCTATGCAATATGAAGAAAAGCCAAAGCAGGCTTACAATCCAATCCCTCAACAAAAATTGGTTCTTGGAGGAAATGATAAACCTCGAGCCTTTCCTGGTGGAGGAGAGCGCCAGAGGCAGACTGCAGAAGCTGGTGACAGAACGTTCCCCTCCCTCAAGGAGAAAATGAATAAAGAATATTCATTTAAAAGGGAGAGTGTCGCTAAACTATTCCGACAAGCACTCAAGAATAGTCTAGAATTGCCAGAATGCAAGAGACCTGAAGAGTCCAAACACAGTGGCGACCCAAACTACTGTCCATATCATCGGGTAGTTAGCCATCCAATTGAAGATTGTTATGTCTTCAAAGATTGGTTGGAAAAGATGTACAAGAGGGGAGAATTGACATTATCAGATAATGTGTTAGTTCGTCCCAGAAAGGAATCCACCCGGGTAGTCACGTCCTCTTCCGTACTCCCGCCTAAAGAAACAACAACAAAAGAATCTATTCATGATGAGCAATGGGAGACCGTGGTCTCCAAGAAGACAACAAAAATGCTGAAACAGCTAGAAGGAGTTCCTGGTGTCAAGTGGAAGTCCCCTACTGAGCCAGTACTGAACTTAAAGTGGTTGCCTGCGTCCAATGCATCCACCTCTAAACAGCAACCTGACCAAGCTAGCTCATCCAAATCTAATAAACAAAGTCAAAGTCTTCTAAGAAGAAAGCCAAGTTGAAGAAGCCTATGGCGAAGAAGACTGCAACTCAAAAGGCTATTGATAGTCTGGGTGAATATTATCAGACCGCTAGGAGGCCTATCAAGCTCGGTGATTTTATGAAAGAGCTTAAAATAGATGAAAATGACGAAGAAGCTGAGGATGAATCTCTTCCTACGGAGATATGCCGAGTCATCTCAACAACATTAAAAATATCATATAGGGAGAAATACGCTGAAGAAGCGGCCCATGAATTCTGTCTGATGGTGTCATCAATGGAATACAGTTCAGAAGATCTATGTTTTCCAGATGATGAAGATTCAGACCCAAGCGTAGCATCGCAAATGAAGCAGGTGAAATTGAGAGACGATTCCGAGTCCACAGGCGAATCTCCAGACGCGACAATGGCTGACTCTGAAGAGAATGCTTCATCAAATAAGTCTGAATCAGATGAGGTGGCCCAAGTACAATTTAGAAGTGGCAAGGTACTGCCGCCTCCACCAAAGAAAGGGATCCCTAATAAAGATAAGGGAAAAGAGATAGTTATCAATGAAGATATTATCCTCGAAGATCCCAAGAAAAATAATATTTTGTCAAAGGGGATAGATTAGAATATCTTATCCCACTTGAGGAAGATCCCAGCTCAACTCAGCATATATGATGCCTTACTAATGTCTAAAGACCTTCGGGAGACTTTGATTCAAGCTCTCAAGGACCCTGAAAGATATGAAGCATATTTTGCTGAGCGTAACTTGACGGAAGTCTTGCAAGCTCGAAATGAGCCCCTCATCACCTTTGCTGAGGATGATATGATGCTTGGAACGGCAAATCACAATCGCCCATTGTATGTTACGACAGAGAGCGACGATATGATGATCAGTCGAATTTTGATCGATCCTGGATCTTCCGTAAATCTCATGAGCCTAAAAGCATTGAGATCACTGTGCCTCGATGTGGAGCATCTTGGGCAAGATAAGTTGATGGTACACGGCTTCAACGAGAAAGGGCAGAAAACCCTTGGTTCATTTATGCTCCCTCTTGTATTTGGGGAACTTCATACATAAGCCAAATTTCATGTGATTGATGCAGACACTTCGTTCAAGGCGTTATTGGGTCGCCCCTGGCTGCATGAATACGGCGTTGTCCCTTCAACATTACACCAGTGCATGAAGTATCTCAGAGAAGGAGAAGAATTCAGAATTTCTGGTGATATTCAACCCTTTGCAGTACATGAAGTAACAGTTTATGAAGATGCTAAGTACTTCATGCCAAAGAAGCAAAAGTCGTCAAGTTCTCTTGAGGCTAGAGCATCAAATTCTAAGGTTGCAAAGAAACCCAAGCAAGAAGGTGAGAAGAAGGGTGTAGGAAGAAAGTCGGCATTTCCCAAATCACCAATCATTCCTAAAGAAAAGAAACATATACCTCATCTTGAGAGTGATATAGATGAAGATGATATTACTCCTGCCAAATCTCAAAGAGTATGCCAGTCCACAGATGAATGGAGTAGGCATGTTGAATTTTCAAATGATGATTATGACTAAGACTCTATTTATATGAACACGGTACAGATTGTGTTCTCCAGAAGAATAGACAGTTTGTCAATTTCAGACAGTGTACTCATAGTCACACGTGTTCCCTTGCAACATTTCAAAGAACTCATTTCGCGCGAGGTTCATAAAGTTGAAGAACTCGTCACTCTCTATCTGTCTCCCCGTAAAAATGAGACTGTGCCAAAGAATGTGCTATATTCCACGGGAGTTCGTGAAGAGGAGAATCATGACTGGGATTGTATGCTCCTCGACTCCAAGGAATTATTTCCTACGAGGCTACCCAAGTTCAATACCAAAAATATTCAAAGAATGCTACGAAAGCAAATCAATATTCCTACTACCAAACGACAGCTCCGTACAAGCTTGGGCCTCTGGTATGGAAGGAATCCACGTCAGCTATGACGGAAAGATACATATGCATATAAAGGCTTCAGATTCATCAAAAGAAAATTCCTCCGGAAAGAGATTTGTCGGGCAATCACATGCATGAAAATTGAATCCGAAGATAGTGGTGTTGAAGAGACACGCGAAGCTGATGATTATGATGATCAACCCGTAGAAGCTGAGCCTGCACCAGAAGAACTGGAAGACGGTGGACAAGCTGCTACGATGGACGAGCTCAAAGAAGTCAACTTGGGAACTGAGGAGAACCCTCGCCCAACCTTCATTAGTTCTCTTCTACCCGAAAATCAAATAGAAGAAATAAAAGAACTATGTGAATTCAGGGATTGCTTTGCCTGGACATATGCTGAGATGCCTGGCTTATCCCCTGAAGTGGCAGTTCACAGATTGACAATCAAGTCTGATGCAGCACCCGTCAAGCAAGCTCCAAGGAGAATGAGATTGGAGATTGAAGAACAGGTGATTGCAGAAACAAAGAAGCTCATAGAAGCAAGCTTCATCCGAGAAGAGAAGTATGCTGACTGGATTGCCAATATCGTCCCTGTAAAGAAAAAGAATGGTCAGATTCGTATCTGCATCGATTTCAGGGATCTCAATAAAGCGTGCCCGAAAGATGACTTTCCGCTCCCAGTATCAGAGCTTCTAGTTGACAATACATCCAACTACGATATGTTCTCCTTCATGGACGGATCGTCGGGCTACAATCAAATTAAAATGGCGCAGGAAGATGAAAGACATACATCATTCAGAACGCCTATAGGCATATTCTACTACACAGTTATGCCATTTGGCCTGAAAAATGCTGGTGCCACATATCAACGGGCTATGACTCGTATATTTGATGACTTGATTCATCAGAAGATCGAATGCTATGTAGATGACTTGGTCATTAAGAGTGGACCGAAAAGACCATTTAGATGACTTGAAGATCGTGTTCGAAAGAATCAGAGAATATGATCTGAAGATGAACCCTCTCAAGTGTGCATTCGGGGTATCCTCAGGCAAATTCCTGGGGTACGTTGTTCAACATCGAGGCATCGAAGTCGACCCCAACAAGATCAAGGCAATCATGGAGATGCCATCTCCAAAGAACCTTCGTCAACTCCGTTCTTTACAAGGACAACTGGCTTTCATTCGGAGATTCATATCAAATCTATCGGGTAGGTGCCAGCCGTTTTCAAAACTAATGAAGAAAGATGTCTGTTTCAAATGGGATGCAGAATGTCAGGAGACGTTTGATAGCATCAAGAGATATCTGTTGAATTCGCCCATTCTCGCGGCGCCAATCCCGGGGAAGCCTCTTATACTGTATACGGCAGCACTAGAAGAGTCCCTCGGAGCACTATTGGCCCAGCATAATGAAGAAGGCAAGGAGAATGCACTCTACTACATCAGTCGTAGGTTGATAGGAGAAGAAATCCGCTACTCTCCAATCAAGAAGTATTGTTTGGCCCTGATCTTCGCAGTTCAGAAGCTTCGTCATTATATGTTGTCTCACAAAATCACCTTGATATCAAAGATCGATCCGCTGAAGTTCTTGATGACAAAACCAGCGTTGACAGGTCGTTTGGCAAGGTGGGCAGTGATACTCCTGCAGTTTGATATCACATATGTTCCGCATAAGGCGGTAAAAGGGCAGGTGTTGGCAGATTTTCTTGCTGCACACCCTATCCCTGCAGATTCATCACTCAATGATGATCTACCTAACGAGCAGATCATGAATGTTGAAGAAGAGGAGATGCTACGAGTATGGGAAATGTACTTTGATGGAGCATCGTCAATCAAGCGTGCTCGGCCTCCAAATCAAGAGAAAGCTCAAGCCGAAATCGGACTCATTTTCGTGGCACCCGAGGGAGGCATAATGAGATTCTCTTTCAGCTTGACTGAACCTCGGACCAACAATGAAGCTGAATATGAAGCTCTATTAGCAGGATTGGAGATTGCAATCGATGTCCGAATTCGAAATCTCCAAATCTTCGGTGATTCTCAACTTGTTGTAAATCAAGTGTTGGGAGTTTACAAAATCACCAAGTTCGAGTTGGCCTGTTATCATCGGTGAGTTCTTGAGCTTATGAAGCAAATTCCAATTGTCAAATTAACTCAAGTTCCCCGAGGTCAAAATGCCAAAGCCGATTCTCTTGCCAAATTGGCTAAAGAAATGGCGAATATGGATGATGAATGGCCCATCATAATTATGGTGCACAATCGTCGGATCCTAGAGCCAGCATTACTACAATTCCCGCAGACAGAGGGAATACCAAATTCAAGCCAGCAGGATACAACTCCGGTTGATCCTCAATCTCCCCAATCAGTTGATCCTGAAGATCAGTCTGAAGAACAGCAAGTTCCTAAGAAAAGACGCAAAGACAGCCAAGCTTCAGAATCATGGTGACATTGCCTAGATGTCGAAGAAGAAGATGACTGGAGGCAGACTTTCATTGATTACTTTAAAGAAAGTAAATTGCCAACAGACAAATCACTAGCTGCTCAAATCAGGAAGAGAGAGCTACGATATGCATTTGTCAACAATACATTGTATCGGCGTGCTTTCGATCAAATGTGGCTAAAGTGCCTAGGGACTCGAGAAGCTGATAAAGTGGTAGCAGAAGTTCACGAAGAACTTTGTGGAGCACACCAATCAGGTCCCAAGATGGCAGTCAAAATCAAAAGAATGGGCTACTATTGGCCGACCATGGTCAAAGATTGTATCAATCATGCTAAGAGGTGCCATGAGTGCCAGATTCACGGTGATATTATACATCAACCGCCTAATCCACTGCACCCTACAATAGCATCCTGGCCGTTCGAATGTTGGGGTACTGATGTTATAGGGCCGATAGATCCGCCGTCATCGGCAGGACACCGCTTTATCTTGGCAGCGACCGACTATTTCTCCAAGTGGGCAGAAGCGGCTCCATTCAGAGAAGTTACATCCGAGCATGTAATCAACTTCTTCACCCATAATGTCGTTTACAGATTTGGTGTGCCACGCCGCATAATCTCGGACAACGGAACTGCTTTCAAAAGTACAAAAATCTATAAGTTCGTTGATCGGCACAAAATCGATTGGCGGTATTCCTCTATATATTATCCAAGAGCAAATGGCTTGGCTGAAGCCTTCAACAAAACGTTAGTGAAATTACTAAAAAAGATTCTTTCCAAGAACAAAAGATAGTGGCATATGAAGATGGCAGAAGCGCTGTGGACGTATCGTACAACTTACAAAACGCCAACCAAAGCCACTCCTTACTCTCTAGTATTTGGAGTTGAGGCCGTACTGCCACTAGAAGTTGAACTTCCATCTCTTCGAGTTGTTGTTCAGAATGAGTTGACTCAAGAACAAAATGCTCGCCTCAGAATGGAAGAGCTCGATGCACTCGATGAAATCAGGTTGCAAGCTCAGCAGAACTTGGAAATCTACCGAGCAAGAATGACAAAGTCTTTTGATCGAATGGTGCGTCCTCGATCATTTCAAGAAGGGGAATTGGTCCTGGTGCAGAGAAGGCCAATCATCCCGCACAGAAAAATTGGTGGCAAATTTATTTCCAACTGGGAAGGACCTTTCGTCATCGAGGTGTACCAGGGAGGAGCTTATCAACTCATCGATCTGAATGGTCAGAGGCCCATGCCGCCGATCAACGGTCGATACCTGAAGAAATACTATGCATGAATTGCTCAAGCAGATGTCATGTTTAATACGTTGTATTTTCATACATGTTTATTAGCGTATATATTCTATATTTTGAAAATCCCATGTGTTGCGAGAATACGTTTCAAAATCCCCCGTTAGACTGAGGGCATTTTAAATATTTGTTCGGGTCGACATCGCGCTGCGTGCCGAAATCCCCGAATAAATATTTAAAATTTCAAGATTCCAATTCTATTCTGCTCTAAAATGTCCCTGCAAGACAGGGGGCATTTTAAATATTTATTCGGGTTGACATCGCACTGCATGCCGAGATCCCCGAATAAATATTTAAAATTATCAATTCATATGTCTTTTGTGCTAAAGAATACACATATACTTGTTTTTCAAAGTACATGCAGGTGATCTCTCAAAGATTGAGACACCTTCTCCAACAAACCAAGACTCAAAGGTCAAGAAAGAGACTTTTGAAACTACACACTCCTACAAAATTGAGCCGGAAAAGCTTGAAGTCTTTCAACAGCCCGAAATTTAAGGTTTGAATGGGTGTAAAAGGTCGGATCCAACACGCCCAAACATGGCTGGATCGCTGGCAGCTCCGTCTACTCAACAAGCCATAAGAAAGGCCGTAGTAGCGGAACCCCCACTTCGTCAACCCGTCAGTAGGGACTATAGGAAGTACGAAGGCAAATTTGACTCGACCAGTTCAAGTGATCGTAGTCTACAGAATTCTCTTAAATGATTGGAGAATCAAAGTTCCAGTTGAAGAATAAGTCTAGAGCAACTACTGAATGTTCGTAGGCTCCAAAATCTAAAACCACGAAGGATGACTCCAAATCTATCAACTTCAGCAAAATCAGCATTGGGGAGCGCAATTCCATAGCTCAAGTCTGAAGCCTGAATGGGTATAAGAGGTCGGATCCAACAAGCCCAAATATGGCCGGATCGCTGGCAGCTCCATCTACTCAACAAGCCATAAGAAAGGCTCCCTCATCTCAGCAACCAGAGGACAAAGAGCTGTCAAATCCCAGCTCTCCCGATCTGATAAACTCAAGTGATTCAGATTAGAGTCTTCTCAAATGATTAAGGATCAAAGATACTACCTACGTTCGGTACTGTCAATCAAATCCAAAACCTGCAAATCCTTCAACAAATCCGTAAAGCACAAAGCGAGGATCGAAGGACTTTTCTTCAACGAGTCCGTCAAAGCACAAAGCAAAGGACCGAAGAGAACTATCCCACAGTTCATCAAAAGCCTATGGCTGAACTAAAAGGATTTCGTCATCAACAAGTCCGTTACGCACAAAGCTCTGGACCGATGACTTTTCTCCACCGACCTAATACAACCTAAGGGTTTAGGTCACCGGCATCTACTCCTTCAACAAGCTCGCCAAAGCTAGAAGCGAAGGGCAGAAGGCATACAAAATTTCTGACAAGTCAGCAAAGACAAATCAGATAACCCTTCATCAAGTCCGCAGCACAAAGCACAGGACAGAAGGATCAAAACCCCAGGGCTCAAGTCAAAGCTACAGAATGAGAACCCTGAATTACATCCACAAATATCCCTAAAGACTGGGGGCATTTTAAATATTGATTTGGGTTGACATCGTGCTATATGCCGAGATCCCCAAATAAATATTTAAAATTTCAACAAGATATCAACCATCTATGGATACATCTAGAGTGCAATGAAGAAAGAAAATTCTAGTGTGACATCCAAACAAATTTTTGGAGATCCACTAAATGAAAACCCTTGTGTGACATCTAGAACAAATATCTAGAGATCCACAGGGTCAATCAGCATGCAACAAATGTGGTCCGCTCCAGACGCCTACCACATTTGTTGGGGGGGCATTTGTTGACCTGTTGTATAACAAAAAAAGAAAAGAAAAAAAAAATCAAATCCTTACCTGCCCACTGCCAAGGCCACGACGCACGTCGCCTACACGCCGAAGCACGTCGTATCCCGCACGTCGCTCCCACGTCGCCTACACGACGCTCCTGCGTCGTTAAAAAGCCGAAGGGAATGAGAGAGCGAGGCTCTCTCACGCTCACTCTCTCCCTATCTCCCTCCGACCCCCTCTGCTCTATTCAACTTCACTCGACCGACGACTTCCCTTCCTCTTGGATCGGGAGTCCGACATTTCGATCGGAAGCACGAACGGGAGCTCACCGTCCGTGAAGATAACTTTCTACCTTCCGTGCGTTTCTTCGGTTCCTTCTTGGCTGTCCGACATCGCTCCTCCGACAACCTCCCCACCGGATCGGAAGTCAGATATTTTGATCGGACGGAGCAACGGGAACTCGCTCCTTCGGCGCCCCCATTGTTGTTCAACTTCGTTGCTTCGACGACTTGCCCAGACATTTTGATCAGAAGTCAGACATTTTGTTCGGAGGCAGCCACAGGAGCTCACCCGCAAAGAAGGTAGCTTGCTCCCTTTCATGAGCTTCCATGGCCAAATCCCACAAATCCACCGGACCGAGAGGTTCCAAAAAAAAATATTTATTTATAATTATTTCAATTAATTAAAATTATGTTTAATTAAATAATTATAATTTAATTATTATTAATTACTATTAGTTAATTAAACTTTATTAGAATTAATTAAAATCATTTAGTTATAATTAATTATAACTTATGATTTTAATTATTTATGATAAATTTTAATTAATTGTCTTAATTAATTATAATTAATTATAAGTTATTAATTAAAAATAATTCCTTAATTAATTATAATTAATTAATGTTAATTATAAAATAAATAATTGCTAGCCCTCTCCCGCCTCGACGTCCGAACCTCCACCGCCGGTCCACCGGCCCCCAAGGTATAACCCCTAAACCTAGATTTCCCTCTCGACGTTGGCAACGAACTAGCAAACCCCCGAGGCGCCCACGTGGCGTTTTAGGGAGTGAAGCTAGTGCGACGCCTACGACGAGGCGGAAATCGCCTCGATTCTTTTCTCGACGCTTGCAACGAATCGGCAAACCCCCGAGGCGCTCAAGTAGCGTTTAGGGTGGGAAACCGGTGTGATGCTTGCGACGATTTAAGGATCCCTTTTTAAAGCTTGCAACGAGCCGGCAAACCCCCGAGGCGCTCAAGTAGCGTTTAGGGCGGGAAACCGGTGCGGCGCTTGCGGCGAAGGGGATAAAAAAAATGTATTCTTTATTTTTATATAAGTACCCCCGAACGCCCACGTGGTGCAGAGGGGGGAAATCTGCTTTCTTCTGACTCGTGCTTCACACCCTTAAACGCTCACGTAGCGAGCAGAGATTTTTGATAAAATATGCGACCGCGGTGTCACTTTTGACATCTACCTGAAGCGCTCACGTAGCGTCGAGGGGAAGGTTGCCTCTTGGTTTTTTCCCCTAAACGGGGGAGACGCCGGGAGGCTGCCGAAATTTCGGTTGAAATATTACTACACTCGGACCTGTTTTGAACCCAAAAAGAACAAAAGATTTGGACCAAATGAGAAAGAGCAGTGAACTTTTGAACAGTGAACTGAGGACTTGTGGACCTAAATCTGAACAAAACTCAAATGACTCCTAAAGGCCAAACGAAATAAAATTGAACCAAATTCAAATCAGTCTGGACAAAATTGAACTTGCAAGAACTTCAAAAGATCCCAGAAGACTTCGAACAAGCACTTGAACTTATTCTTGGAACTCATATTGTGCAACATCAGGGGACCCACCCTCCGCATCTGTCTGCCGGGGTGGACAAATTAAAAATTACTTCAGCTCACAAAGAGCCAAATGCCTAGTCGAAAATATCACTAGGATCCATTCTCAAAACAATCTCCTGTCAGTAAGGATGTGGTACGTGTCCTCTAACCGGCGGTCTGCCGCCAAATGGCACCGCAGGATAAACGGTTACGACGATCCGGGACCCTCTGAACCGAGTGGTTTTGCCGCCAAATGGCACCACGATATACCGGTTATGGCCAGCGCCGTTACGTTCTTTATTGGCATCAAATCCTTGAGATATGAATCAATAGGATATGATCGATAGGGCACAAAGCCCTCTGTAAGCTAAGGTGGATTCAAATTTGTCCCCTTAGACAAACATTCAACCCAGGTCTACAAGGTCCCCTTGGACGAAGCAACCCATGGCTGCCGACAAGGATCCTTCTGTCAGGTTGGGTCGACTACCTCCTCTGACTAAGTAGACCAGGGACCACGATGCCCGGGACGACGGAACCATGGGATCTTGATCGGGTTCATCATCCATTCCCCCACCATCCGCTTTAAGTGCTAGATGGTGCAATTTCTATTTTAAATATCAAACCTTTCAAATTTCCAAACTTTCAACTCAATTCTCAAATCCAAATCCAATTCTCCAAATTCCAAACCTATTGCTGCTACTATATGCCAGATAACACGTATACTCTACGTATCTGATCGACGACTAGCCTTAATCGAAAGTTCTCTCTCGTGAGCGGGAGGGGTAATTAACTATAGGGGCTTGCGCCTATAGGAAACCAGAACTCAGATCATAAAGTCCTCGCAAAATGAGGGAGAAATCTCTGGGTAGTGTCTTATCTACAAACCCATCTGCCTTCCAAAATTTACCTCGGAACTAATTTTGTTAAAACTCCCCTCGCTCGAATAGAAAAGAAGAAATCGCGCGGCGGGGAGGCCGGGGCCGAATTTTCGGAGCCCACAGAAAGAAACCTAATAAAAAAATCAACTTGGACATACTGAGTCGTGTGAAGCCAGAATATTGAGCTCAAAAATTATTTTGAATTATTTTTAAATTTCTTATCACTCAATAAAAAGTTTGCTTTGAGCTGATTCAAAATTAATTACACTTACATAATTAATTCATAATATAAGAAAATATCATTTGGAGGACAATAGCTTTCTATTTTTATGAGAGGTTATGGTTTAGCCTATCCTTAACCTCAAATTTTTTTAACCCTCATTTCCAGTAGCTTAATGATAAATGAAGAGGGTTAAGATAAGTCTTTTAAATAGTAAACAGGTTCAGGTGGTTGTCCGGCGTAAGTCCGACATCAGCCGGTGGTGCGGCGGTGGTCCGACGGAAGTCCGAGCAGTGGTCGAGGAGGAGCTAGGTGGCAAGAGCTATCTCCAATCTCTCTTCTTGCTTCCTTGCTTGGGACCTAAGGAGTCTATTTATATAGTTCCAAGAGATGCATGGCCAGTAAATAGGAAGAAGATCAAGGGTAAATTGGAAGTTGTTTGAATGGACGGCCGATGTTGATTCCCATGATTGTGAATCGTTTATAGTATATTTGAATGTCTTAATGATATCAGAATTTATCAATCTTGGGCTCGTTGGATTCATCTTGTCGAGCTGCTCAATTTGAATATAAGTATGTCATATTTGGAAATCGTTTGTTAATCCAAATTATAGTTTGAACCTTCCAAGTGTTCTTTGGGTCTTTGATTTGGACTCATTTGAGCTTGGATTGAGTCAAATTTAGTGTCGTTGGATTATTATTTCCGAGAAGTTCAGTTTGACTATAAGTTTGCTGAAATCAGAGTTCAGATGGTCCCGGATTTAATTTAATCAAATTTGCAACTTGATTTTGCCTCGGATCAAGATAATTTTTTGATGATATATCAATTCCCTTATACAGTAACAATGAATAAATCAACTTGCTTTCTATAAGAAGCTTCTGCTGGGCAGAAAATCTGCCATAATTTGGATAACTTTTGTTCAGCATAGGGGTCAATTTCGTGTAAACAAAAGTTGTTCATGTTATGTTTCTTTTCCAAAATAGATGCGAAGCTTCTGACAGCTCACTCAAGCTCAAGATCATTTCCAATAAAATAGAGATACTCGATGTCAGTTTTCCCACAATCTAATCGTGGTCCTTCACATTTAGGTTAAATAAGAATAGGGAAAGAACTATTACGCCAAACACTCCAGCAATAAATATATCAACCTGAGCATTTAATTATAATAAAAAGAACAGGAAATAAGTTTTTTATTACAAAGGCATGTTCAGGAAGTTCATCAATCAAACTCTTGAGCTATGTAGCAATAAAAAAATCTTATTAAATGGTTCATTGAAGGAATTTTGGCAGAACTTAATCAGAGAGAAAATAACCTTCCATGTTTTAAGACCAGGTCGACGAACCAATCCTGGTAACTCATGGGAAACATCAAGAAGCTCAACTGATCCTTTATTTCTTCGAAGAATCTGGTTGAGATGAAATATAAAACTTTTAAGAGAAAAAGGCAATAATAAATAACCCATCAAATATATTCTAAAAAACATGGACAATAAATTGTTTGTTATGATGCTTAGAAGATGTACTATAAAAATTATAAACTTTGTTGAAGTATTTGATGCATATCAATTTTCCCTATTGTTCATGTTTGCTTGGTGTAAACGAATAGAAACATCAAGTCCCAATTGTTCATGTTTTCTTAGTGTTAACGGATCGAAACAAACAAGTCCCAGCTAGTTCACATTCAGATCATTTATAACATAATATACAAAGGTGCAATTCATGTATTTATCCAATTTATTTACTTGCAACAACAAGACACTTGTTAGGTTATACAAATAATATACAAAGGTGCAATTCATGTATTTATCCAATTTATTTACTTGCAACGACAAGACACTTGTTAGGTTATACAATAGGATTGATCCTATCTTAACAACGAACCATTAATGCAATTTTCAATCTGTTGCATCTATATACTCCCATAGATATAACAGTTAATTATTGAGCTAGATCTTACTAAATAATAAATACTTAAAAAAGTTATTCCAATGGCATATAGCTTGGTCAAGAGAAAGCTAAATCAAAGGAACCAGAGTGTGCATAGTTGGTCATCCCAAAGAACTAAGTGAGCCCGCCAGGTCTGAAAAACCTAAGTCCAACTAATGTTTTGCCGTAAAAACTTCACCAATAGCCAAGTTGATGAGGTAAGAATGAGAATATTAAAGATAGATGAAAGGAAAAACAGGTAAAAATTGATTGAGGAATCATTATATTAAAGGAACAGTAAGAGTAGCATTCATTGATAATATGATTGTAGAAATAGTCTTGGGGAGTAGAAAATGCATTCATATGATAGGCAGATAAAATTAGTGCCGAAGGACAAAAAAAAAGAAAAGGATAACTAAAGGGACTTGGATATAAGTTGTGCAAAAAGGTTTACAAAGAATAAGTTTTAAGTCTCCATTTCTGTAATGTCATCTTTTTGCATTCATTTATTTTAAAGAAAAGATTGTAAAGCACACATGTTGCATAACCAAGCCTTATTTGTATGAATTACATCAAAGTAATACATGAATTTGAAATTTTGAAGCATATCAAGATTTCTCAAGATTTTGTTGCTACCAAAATCAACATAAGATTAATTTGGACAATTTTGGTGAAGAGTGAATTTATTTAGGATAATTGTAATGACCTGTCTAAACTGGTCATGCCAATTCAAATCAATTAATTTACATTTGGCATTATCTCACCAAACCAAGTACATCAAATAAGTAACAACTTTCTCTAACTCCAAAATTTACAAAAAACCTTATTCATTCATGAACTAACTTCATAAAAAGAAAATCAAATTTAAAATAAAAAAGAAACATATTCCAAACAAGTTCAAAATTTAGTAGCCGTCTTATACCAATGTATTTGTCGCCGCCTAATGGTCTAAATTTTCATCCTCATTCAATTGAAGATCTATCTTCACCCATGAACTTATTTAACTTTATTTTCAACCTAAATGTTATGATCTGCAACAACAGTAGCAATAAGTCTTTATCCCACTATATGGAGTTGGCACATTAATCATTTTTCTTCATTATGTCTTATTAAGAGTTAAATTATCATTTAAATCAAGTAAAAAAATGTCATTTTTAATATTTTCTTATTAAATCTTGTTTGGTCTACCTCTACCGTTCTTAACATGGGTCGAATCTAAAACATCTACTCTCCTAACACGCATTAATTTACATTTGGCATTATCTCACCAATACCAACTTTAGGGTTGTCCATATTTAACACGACCCAAAAATCCGACCCGAAATTTTTAGATTAGGGTCAACACATTTCACAAATGGGTCGGGTTCGGATTCTAGAATTCGACCCATTTGAAAAAAACGGAGCGTGTTCGGGTCAACTCGCTAACCGGAAGTTAACACAGGCTGACCCGATTCCTTGGCTCCTTCAACAAGCGAAAGCAGAGGAGAATGAACGCGTAACTACGATGATGGGTCTCTCGCTCTAACTAGACTGGCACAAGAAAAAATTAAGGGAATCAACTGATCTCCTATGGACCAGAGTCACCAGACGCACGCAAAAGCCTACTCAGTTGCTCGGTCCTCCCATGCTATTTGTCTCAGAACTCCTTTTTCTGATGCTAGTTCACTTCTAGTCAAGTTTTGCCCTGGAAATTGAATCGCAATTTGGTTCTTTCCTACCACCGCGGTGCCAAACTCGGAAAAACGCCACCTTTCAACGATCTAACTTCTTCACAATCAAAAGGCTTGTCGGCTATGGAAAAAGCAGTGGAATTTGGGAAAATGTGGGAGATGAGATTGTTGAAATGAGAATGGTAGGGGAAATAGAGGATGAAAATGAGGAGGTGAAAAAAGAGTTGAGCCAGAAGGAAACCAGGTTGTGTCAGGTTGAGCCAGAAGGAGAACGACGACGGGACTACCGATTGGCAGGACGGGTTTGGGTCCGAGAAAATGAACCATTTTTAAAAACGGGTCGGGTCAACTGATATCAGGTCAGTTCCAGGTTGGATTCGAACCCAAACTGTGACCCGACCTTGACAGCCCTAACCAACATCATCAAATAAGTAACAACTTTATTTAACTCCACAATTTAGGAAAAACCTTATTTATTCATGAACTAACTTCTTTAAAAAAATTAAATGTAAATTCAAAATAGAAATATATTCCATTATACCAATGTATTTATTGCCACCTGATGGTCTAAATTTTGATCCTCCTGATACCGATCATCAGGCATCCAATTGAAAATCTATCTTCACCGATGAACTTCCTTTGACTTGATATTCAATCTAAATGGTATGATCTACAAGAACAACAACAAAAAAGGCTTTATACCACTATATAGGGTTGGCAACATAAATCCTTTTTTCTCCATTATGTCCTATTAAAAGTCAAATTCACATTTAAATCTAATAAAAAATGTCATTTTAATACTTTCAAATCAAGTCCTTATTGGTCTACCTCTATCTTTCATAACATAGGCCAAATCTAAAACATTTACTCTCCTAACCGGAAGGCAGACATTTCATGTGACCAAACCATTTAATGTGATTCTCTCTCATCTTATCTACCACTAGAGCTACTCCAACTTTTTAACATATAAACTCATTTTGCATTATATCTCTAAGTGTAAAGGCACTCATCCACCTAAGCAGACTCATCTCTACAACACTTAATTTTATGTTTCTCTTTTAATGGCCAACATTCTATGCCATAAAGCATTGCAGGTCTCACCACCATCTTATAAAATTTTCCCTTAGGTTTGAGAGGTACTTTATATCACACAACAGGCCTGATGCATTCCTCCACTTCAACCATCCAACTTGAATTTTACTACTAATATCCTAATTTATTTCATCATTGCTTTGAACAACAAACTCGAGTTATCTAAAACATGCACTTTTTTAATGACTTGATCAACCAAAGTCACAATCCCACCACTAAATTTGCATCTTTAAAAAAATCAAAATCACTAGAAATTTACATCAAAAGATCAGACCAACAAAACTTCAATAAAAATGGTCCCTTTGATCTACCTATAATCCAATGACTAAATTGTGATCAGAACAAATTGATCAACTACCAAATTCAATCCCAATATCAATTTCATGTTCACCTTGTTAGAATGTTATCAAGGAAGATGCATGGTAACCTATTAATAAACTAAAACTTAGATCCATACAGCATAGACAATCATATTGCTTTTTTGAATAATATGGATGAGATAGGTAGGAGAGTGTGTAAGCATACTTCATCAATCCTGGTGGTCAATTTTTAAGGCTTTGTTTAGCATAGCTTTATACTACTTGTTTATAGTTTTTCTTTAATAGAAAAACGGGTCAAAAGCTGAGAGAAAACTCCAGTTGAAGGAATGCAAAAGAGCAGCTTTTTAGAATAAGGATACAAGTAGCAAGAAAATTTATGGTTTAGCACTTCTATTTAATCAATTAATTATATGATAACTGAACTAGTATATGCAACCATAACTCTTTAAGTTTAGACAACAAGTCTTAATATGATTTTATCAAACAATTATTTATTTTGCTGGATAGCATAACATCGCACAACACAAAACAATAATGCCAAACAGAGCTTAAGACTGCTCAAATACTAGCAAGCATCCACAGTTCTACCCATACCACTAATATAAAAGTCAAGTATTTGACTAAAGTTTGCTTTCATATAAGAAGGTTGCATATTCTTGCTGCAATAAAAATAAGAAACTATTCAGGGAGTGAATATATGAATCGTTACCATAAAGTAGAATATAAACGTTTTTACTTCTAAATTTTGCACAATCGATGCATGCATACAAAAGAAATTACATAAATAAAATAAATTAAATTAAATTAAATTATAGTTTTCTCAGAAGCAACCTCAGCTACAACAGCCTCATTTTCAACTGGATTCATTGAGCAGGTCGAATAAACCATTCTTCCTCCCACCTTGAGTAAGGTAACACCTGCCATAAGAAATATAATACGAGCTCTATTTACATAATAGCATCTCTCATGAAATAACAGGAAACAAAATCATAAACAACTCCATACAAGGATTAATTCAGAAATCTGATTTCCTTACTGCATCATTTAT
This sequence comes from Dendrobium huoshanense, assembly GCA_016618105.1. Taxonomy (NCBI): domain Eukaryota; kingdom Viridiplantae; phylum Streptophyta; class Magnoliopsida; order Asparagales; family Orchidaceae; genus Dendrobium; species Dendrobium huoshanense. The sequence continues at coordinate 37,772,951 of CM028350.1, read as the reverse complement.
ACAGATACCACCTTGACATTGCAAAACATGAGCAAGGATAAGCAACTCATTACTTTAAAATGGAAAATGTTTCATGAAAAGGTAGCCATCGCTTTCCCAAGGCCCGGACAGTATTACATATGAAGGCAACATTAAAAGGTTCAAATAAAGAAGCACAGATGACAGATCAGCTCCTTAGTAGCATAAGGAACTAAGATTGAAAATTCAAATAAAATAACTCAACAAAAAAATAAAAAATATACAAGCAAAGGCATGCTGAATAAATAATTTCTATTAAAAGTAGCACCCGCATATCTTTAACAGCCACCGGTATACACTCAGCAAAGTTAGGAAGGAATGGCAAAAGCCACTCCAAACTCATTACCACGCATAGCAATTTCCACTTGAAGGCGGTGAAGTCCATTACCCATTCCTGCATTCCTGGACATAATACAAGCTTATTATAAGACAAAACAGAAAAACAGAAAAGAAAACTGGACTGGGAAAAAAATATTACCATTTTCGCCAGATATCAGGGGCCTTCCGCAGAGTACCATCACCACTGCAGGGAACATCACATAAAACACGATCAAATTGCAAAATATCTTTCTTCAATTCCCCTTGTAGCAAACAACTAGGAAAGAATTGAGCTTCATGATTTGTAACTATCAAGTTAGCACTGCACATCCTTTTAGTCTGATGGATAAGAAGGTTGCATCTTTGAACATCAACATCATTGGCAATGACCTGAAGCATCATATAGTAAAGGTACTCGATATGGGTACTGAAGACCAACTTATTTCAATTTCAATCAGAAAATGAATTAAAATACATGGCAGACAGCAAAAAAGATCGAAATTATAAAAAAATAACACACAAGTCCATTAGGTAGTGAACCAGGCTTAACAGACTGATGTATTATTTCAAGCAACTGAAATGTTTTTGATCCTGGGGCTGCACACACTGCACAAATCAAGAAGACATTTGTCACTATAACACTTGATGTTAAGCAATGAAAGTTTTTAAACATGAAAATTAAATATGCAAAAACTTCAACACAAGTAAACATTAATTATAAATCAAACTCTTTAATTATTTTTCTTATCATTAACCTCCACAAATTTACTAGCCTTAAAAGTTCATTAGCAACTCAGCGTTCACAAAGGCCATAGTATTATAGTAATTTGCAATTTTGTTCATCATAAGTAATTTGCGGTATTATAGTATGTTGCAGTTTTGCTCATGATAAGTAAGCAAAAACACTTCAAGCCAAAAAAATTAAATTTCCTTTTAAAAGAGGTAGGAGGGTTGTCTCTATCTCTTCCATTACTAGCTGCACCAGAGAAAACTGGAAGGTCGTGATTTATGGATGATGCCACTCAAGAACAGACTCATATCGCATATATTCCAACATGAGGCTACATGTTGAAAAAGCATTAAATCGAATGATAAAGTAAAACAAACTTCTAAGTTTAAATAGACAAAGGTAAACTACTGGCTTACTGTCAAGTATATAGTGATCAGGGAGTACATCCAGGAACAGAGGTGGTACCTACAGCATAAAAAGTCTAAACTCAATACCTTTTTATTGCTGTGAAATATTGTGAGGTACAATATGCAATTTTAAAGAATATGAACAGGACAAACAGAGGGGAAAAATGCATCACACTTCAAAATAAAAATTTAAAAATAACAATGATGAAGAACTTACATACCATGCTTACAGCCTCTTGCCTCGTGATGGTGCCAACCTCATTCTCTTGTTTTAAAAACTCATGAAACCTATTTGCCGGTAAAAACACATAACAAGAAAAAATTCAAAAAAATTGACAACAGAATCACAGCGAACCACACACTAAAAAATGTATATTTCGAGTAGGACCACAAACATAAAAATGAATAACTAGAACATCAGGACATAAGTGTCGAGCATCTTTTAGGAGAAGGAATCAGAATATGCTAAGATCAACAATTTTGCTCCAATCAATTAGTCAATCTTATGAAAGCTAAATTATAATTAAGGAGATTTTATTTAGTTCACAATGAAAGGAGGTCCACATTGATGTGTAGGGAGTGATAGAACCGTTTAATTTTTTTCAAAATTTTAATTTTGCATTTCGAAATTTTTTAAAGATTTAAAATATATTTGTGGATGAAACAACCCTCAACATCCGAAAATAGCAGGAAAATGATGCATATCCAAAAAGCTTGCTTGATCGGTATGAATCTCGAGGTAATACTTGAATTAAAAACTTCCAAAATTGAATTCATGAGCATTAGAACTCCGATTTCATCCAATTTGAGCCCAAATGAACCCAAATCAAAAACTTAAAACATACTTGAAAGCTTCAAGACATCAATTACGGGATCAAGCAATCTCCAATTTTGATGTGCTTACAGTCAAATCAAGTAGCTCAACAAGACGTATCTAACAAGTCCAATCATCCAATTCTAACATAACTAAGGCATTAAACTAGTTATAATAGAGTGTTTGGATTATGGACAAATCTACGAAAATGTCCCTCTCAAAAAATCTTTAAATATTGTCTTATCCTGTATATGGAAGGCAAGTTCAAGAGAAAAGAGAGAGCATTAAAACTTTATAGCATTTTTTTACGATCACTGTCGACAGCCACCATCAAAAATTGTCACCACCATTGCTAGACTTTTGTCATCCGACTATTGTCCCTTTGCAATTAAAATCTAACCTTGTTGGATTTTTATTATCACAATAAGTTTTTTATGATCCATAAAAAAACATACCATCCAAACATGTTTTTGTTTTTAAAAATAAAAAAATAAAAAAAAACTAGAAACAAAATAAAATGAAAAAAAAAATTTCAAACATTTCCTAAGCTTATATTTTCTATTAGCCCACGCGGATCATATTTGCGTCACTTTGATAAAATATTTGAGCAAATCCTACTAGTTTTGAATTTGCAAATTCAGTACTTTGAAACTATATATTCTATATCATCCAACAAATGTAGGAAAAATTGTCCTAATTCTATTAAAATTATGTTGAAATTGTCTTGAATCATAGCTAAATTGACTTTGTTTTAATTGCATTATTTATTTTTTAAATTGATTATATTCTAAGTCTACAAAATATTGTGGTACAACCTTAAGCTAGGATATTAAATTTAATGTAGGATATCTTAAAGTCTAGGATTTCTTATCCAGATCTAATATGTGATTTGGAGCCAATGTAACAATTATGCAACAACTGGCAATACACTAGCCATTAAGATAGTACAATATTGTTTGCTTTTGGTGATAAACGAAGCATGAGTTAAATCAATTCAAACAAAAATTCCTTCTACTACAAAGTAATAACATAATTAAGGGTCATAAAAGCCGCAAATCTAATTAAAACTTATGCAATTGACATAAATTTAGATTGTAATAAAATTGATCAAACACAATCTCATTTTCAATCAATAATGAAAAAAAAAATGTAAAAGAAAAGATTTGACAGAAAAAGGAAGTAGAGAAAGAAATAACCTGAAAGCAAACCTTATTTTGTAAATGGAGATAACTTATAAAGATCTTCAAGCCGCATACTTAATTAAGGATTGCAATCCCTTAATAGATGAAGAAGAAGACTATACAACCATTACAAGAATTTTTATTCATGCCATGAACTAGCCTTACATGACTTGGATTTTTCATATTTATAAATAAAAGAAATAACAAACTACAAAAAAAAAAACTAATAAATAGCTAACTACAACTAACAAATTGCTAACAAACTGCTAACATTTTCAAAACAAACACAAGATATTAACTAGAATAATTTTAATAAAATAATGAAATCTAGAATACAAAATAAAATTTAAATTTGTTGTCCTCATTGCGCATACTTATATCACAACTATGGCCTATCACTATTGAACATGAAGATTGAAAAGGTGGGACTTGTACAGATTGAAGTATAAGTTCGTATATTATTTTGAGAATCTTTCACTTCTTAAAACTATAGTGGTGCTTGAAATTGTAAGAAGTTTTGGGTGGCATACGAGGAGCGATTTCCAAATTTTCAATGATTGAGAGGTAGTGTAGCGAGCTTCTGAGAATATACTAAATTCTCTTAGTAAAACATGTTCTCTGGAATGTCTTGATGTTCTAGCTATTCGTATTTATGTTTGTGGTCCTATTCAAGAATCTTTTTACTTTGTGCTGTTTTTTTTAAGTGTGTAGCTCGCTGTGACCCTGTTGTCAATTTTTAAATTTTTTTCTTATCATGCATTTGTATCAATAAATAGGCTTCATGAGTATTTGAAACAAGAGAAAGAGGTTGGCACCATCACAAGGCAAGAACTGGTAAGTATGGTACGTTAGTTTTCATCATTGTTTTTTTTTAATTTTTATTAGGAATTTGGAATGCATTTTTTCCCTTCGCAGGCTGCAATAAAATATTATCATGAATTGGTGGTGTGTATCCTCTACAAAGAGTAACGAATTGTCATTTGTAGTTGCAGAAAAATTCAGATCTCTCAACTTCTTAGTAGATTATAATTCCACCTCCTAAAAGAGGCACGACATTCTCTTGTACAGGAGGTGTGTATGTTCCTTTCACAAGCTCGAATATAATATTGTCTTGAATAAGCAATGTATACCCCATTTTAAGATAATCATCAAGAGTATTGAACCATCCTAAAAATAAAATTATGAATGACACCCAAAATTTTTAACATTTGTGACAAAGCTTCAAACATCCTCTAGAAAAGAGGGTTTGACTGCTCTGTTTGGAGAGATTATGATCCGAAAAATTTTTCACTCCATTTTGAAACTCCAATTTTATCTCAATAGGGGGGTAATTATTATCCAAAATTGTTGTAGAAGTGGTGATATCGACAAAATTACTCCAATTTATAGAGTTTGACAATCAGCTTCATATCAGACTTCTTTTTAATTTTATATCACTACATCTGTTTCTTTTTTATTTTATATCAAATTTTAATTCAATCATTAAATAATTCATATTTTACATTTTTTTAGTATTAATATTGAAAGTATCATTACATTTGCTGAAAACTGTTAACTTATGTAGCTTAAATTTAATTTATTAAAAGATCATTGTCTGTATACATGATATACAACTCATAAGTACTCTAATTAGTAAAAGTGACACTTCATTTTGTGTTTTGTGCATTAAAGAAAAAATAATTTTTCCATATTTCTTTGCACTTAATGCTTTGAAAAAACTAAATACAATAGCCTAAAATTGAACTATATAAAAATAAATGCTAAAAACAGCCCAGGTTTCAAAGGTAATAAAAAATACAAGCAAAATAGAATTACTGCATATATCTTGCAGCAGGGCATTTATTCATTTAAATTGGTTGTCTTGCACCACCTAGTACAAGCTCACTTAATAATATCATATGCTACCCGAAACAAAACCTCCCTGGAAAATTGACCTTTGGCCAAACGTACAAGTTTTGCTCCCATGTGTAGAAATTTTGTTAAGGAACCAAGACATGCTGTACATGTAGTACAGGAAACCAGTTTCAGAAGTAGTCCAAACTTTCATAAACAATCAAAGAGACGTACACTTCTAAAGAAAGAGAGAATTTTTAATTTGAAAATTTTTCACATCATAGCAACTATTACCTCTCAAGTATTTGATTCTTCCTTAGCTGCATACGAGAAAAATTCAAATGCCAAGCAAGCTTATCAGGATACCAAGGCAAAGGTCTAATAGCTTCAATTTCATAGTCATTACTAGTCTGTAGAGATACACAAAAATAAAATAAATATAATTGACATTATAAGAATTCCAAAAGTTAAACAAAGAGTCAATGAAAGTACAGCTTCGATACCTCAGTATCCAGAGACTTCATGAACTCATTTTCCAACTGCAACCGTATATCATTGAAGAATTGGCCACTGTAGCAGAATGCAATCTAACATCAACTTCCATTGTGAAACGGACAGTTAACATGGCAATGTGCCTTTGTGAACAAAAACAAATGTACGCTCTGAACAGTTGGTCATGGTAGATGTGAAATATTCAAGAAATCATGATTGATTTAACAAATCTTTTTTATATGCAAAATAAAAAGAAAAAGACCAAGATTCACCAAAATATAAGGGTACAATCAACCCATTCCAAAGCACAAAAAATTACGCAAGAACGATGCATGGAAAGCTTAATAAACATATTGTAATGCATGTAAGTGCAAAAAAGAACAAAATCAAAACCTATTTCTCAAAGAGGTTTGCTTTGCTAGATTAGAGTTCCTCCATTCCTGTCCGTTGGAACTTGCAGTGGCGGTGGAATAGACCATATTTTTGTATTAATTAATTGAGGTCGTCTTAATGAATCTCATTCAACCTTGTTACATGTTGCATAAGCTGTTAAAGCTGCATTGCACAATTTTTTATTTGTATGACTAATATTCAAATTACCTTCAGTACAGCCCTTCATCTTTCTAATCCTTCATCATTAAGCTTATCAAATAATCATCAGTGCATCTTCTACCCTCCATTATACACACCTAAACAACTTAAATCTATTTTCCATTATCTTATATTCAATAAATGTTACTAATAGCAAGATAAAAGACCAAAATAAATGACAAAAGAAAAAAAAATCTACAAAAAGTAATTGGAAGAGGAAATCCTCATTGCAGTTTGCCAAATTCTCATCAATTGGGTTGTTTTTATTAAGCATTGTACTCCATTTGTTCTTGTTTAGCATACTATTAGATGTTTTGAATCTATCTTGCATATTTTTTTGGCAAAAATTCTATCTTTGTTACCTTTGGCTTATCCCTTCACTTCATTCTCAACCATTGCAAATGCCTAAACACCAAAGTCTAATTTTCACTACCATATCTTTAAATGAGGTTTGATCCTAAAATTCCTCTCATAAAACTACTGCTCCATCTGTCTCTTCCTAGCTTCACTTTAGATTCATTTTAACATTCCCATCTTACATTATCACTTAATAGATTCTTGAATGACTCTGATCACGGTATTAAATCGATAAAAGATAATGACAATCAAATAAAAATAGGGCGGATATGCGCCTTAAACTCACAAATCCAAATTCAAAATTCATAGTCATGTTTCATGATACAGACGAGGAAAAGTGAGATTTTATATACTCTACTTCTACAAAAGAAACCTCTTTAGAGTCTATACTTTGTACCAAGACCAAGTTTTAAGCAGCAAGAGGATTTGTTCATTTAGGATTTGACATAGCACCTTGGGTGGGAATTGAGATGAGTTACTTTGCCATAGGCATAGTCATTGATCCCAAAGTTTGTCAACAAACTGAAAAATTATTGGCTGTTCAATTTCCCTTCGGCATTCATCCATTCCTTCAACATGTATAATCTCAGTTGATGAACAATTCCATTCTTCTCAATCTTGCTACTACTCTCTCCCGTATTTTTTTAGTCACGTTGTGATTGTCTTATCCATAATTTTTTAAACAACTCGCCTTCACTAGGCATGAAAGTGAGCCAAGTTAACTCATGAGCAGGCTCGAGCTCGACTCGATAACGAGCTCGCAAACTCAAGCATGAGTTCGGCTCATGAACTCAAGAACAGGCTCATAATTATTTAATTAATTGAATTTTTTTTACTTACATAAATGAACAAATAAACATTTTACTCCGATAAAATCAGCTAGTATTTATAAAAAGTAGACTTTTATTCCCAAAAAAAGCTAGGATTTTAGAAGATCTTTATCTTTCCAAGAAAATGCTGCTTTGCATTAATGAAGTTCTAGCTACTTTTTAAAATAAAATAAAAATATATAACTAATGGACTGGTTCTCAAAATAAATTAAGAAAATAGTTGCCTCCTCTTCTCCCCTTCTCATGCAATAGTCCAAAGCTCGAAATATGCAAGGAGGATTTTAGAAGATCTTTATCTTTTCAAGAAAAAGCTGCTTTACATTAATAAAGTTGGAGCAATTTTAAAAAAAAAAAAAAAAAATACAACTAATGGACCGGTCCTCAAAAATAAATTAAAAAATGACCTTCTCCCTTCACACACAACAATCGAGAGCTCAAAATGCTTCTTCTCCGACGACAACCACTCCAGCGGAATCACATGAGGCTGCCTTTTGCGTGATCTCAAAAGCTACTCACGAGCCCATTTATATTACCACGAGCCAAGCTCGAGCTCGACTCGAGTTCGATCTCATGATTTGACTGACGAGTCAAGCTAGAGTTAGGCATGACTCGAGCTCGAGCTCGACTCAACTTCGTTTACAACCCTAGCCTTCACTACCATGCATCATGATGGTCATGGAGGTTGTAGATGTTGTGGTGGTGGTTGTGGTTGTAGAGAGCATACTGATAATGGATGTGATCATATAGGGAAGTGATTCCCTCCATGTTCATAAAATGGACGCGCCAATGTTTCTTCAAAGCGATCTTGGACCAAATTTGGCTAATCCTCTTTCAACCCAGCATGCATCTAGGACATTTATTCTTGTTGATGGTTCTTCCATTACTATCAGTCATATAGATTTTGTTATGCTTTCTCCAGCGAAATACGATCGCTTGATTCAAAACTCCCAAACCTCCACATCTGCCTCACATTATTTCCTCCTTTAGCTATACTGCAGGGGCCTCTTTATGCATGTTTTGTATTTTAGATTCAGGTGCCTCTTCTGATATCACAAGTAATCACAAACCTTTTGCCTCTCTCTGAATGTTCTATTTCCTCCCATGATTGTACCCAATGAGTCCCTTCACATGTCTTTGGCAAAAGCATTGTGAGTCCTTTGATCACATGCCCAATTGCATTTAAAATTTTTTGCTCTTCTTTATCTTGTTGAGCCACATGATTGTTCTATGATTTTTATCCTTCCCATTATGTCTCTCAGGATCTTGGCTCAAAGAAGAAAATTGGTGGGGTCTACTACCCTAAAACAAATGTTCCTTCTGCACCATTTCCACCATTAACGCTTTCATTGGTATTGTTGTATGAGCCATCCTCCTTGCAAACTTCAAGATTTTACTTTGTTATATTCATATGTACTCAAATTTATTTGTGGTTCTTCGTTTATACTCAAAATTGATAATCGTGCATGTAAATTATATAAACACCATTGCATGTCTTTTCCATCCACTGCCAATGGTAATTGTCCTCATCATTTTAAAGTAAGTGACTCAAACATTTGGAACCATATCCATGTCCTTACTTACATGGCCCTTCATAATTTTAGCATCTTTATTAATAATTTTTGGGTTTCTTGGATCTACTTACTAAATTGTCACTCAAATGTCCTTTATGTATTTACACTTTTTTTAAGAAATATAGGTTCAATCTCCATCTTTAATCAAAACCTTTAGCATTGATTATGCTTTAGAATTCATCCATTTTCAATTTTGTATAGTATGCTCTATCAATAATATCATTCATCTAACTTAATGTCCATATACCTCTCAACTGAATTGTGTTGTTGGACAAAAAAAGCGCTAACTCCTTGTTGTTGTCAGAGCATTGATGTTTCACCTAAATGCACATCATTAATTATGTATGTATGATGTCATGATCGTTTGCTACCTCATTAATCAGACCTTATTTCCGCTTCTCAACCACACCCCACCCCTCTCCACTCTTTATTGCAATTAAGTTGTACCTACTTTATTTATGCACTTCACTTGAAAGACAAACTCTCTTCTTACGCTATTCAATGTAGCTTTCTTAAAAATTCTCACACTCATAAGGGTTACTGGTGTTATAATCCACTTACAAAATGAGAATATACTTATGTTGATGACACATTTTATGAAACTACATCTTTTTTTTCTCCCTCCTCTGCCCTTAAACCTGCATCATGAGAGGCTCCTCTTCCTACTCCACACATTTATAGCAATACTCTCATCAAACCTGACCTGCAATCATGATAGTCTCCAACCACATTGTTAGATCCAACTGAATATCCACCAATCGATTAATCACTTGACCTATGTCCACACATTGCCCTCGACAATTGTATATGACAAAATAATCTTATTCGCTCTTATATTGTATTTGATCATTTACCTACTTCATTCCACCCTTTGCTTCTCCTTGTCATTCATACATATTCTCAAGAATATTAAAATGCATTATAGATTCCTTTATATAAAAATTGCTATGGATATTGAAATAGATGCTCTTAACAATTGTCATACTTATGATTTGGTTGTCCCATTCCTGGATTCAAAACAATTGCATAAAAGTTGGTATTCGCTGTCAAATGTCATTCTTATAGATTGATCGATTCCTACAAAGCATGATGGTGGCCAAGGGTTCACCTAGGTTCATGGGGCATACTATTTTGACAACTTCAGTTGCATGTATAAACTCAATCATAATTTTTTTTATCTATGGCCATCGATCAAGGTTAGGCTCTTCTACAAATCGATGTAAGAGATGTCTTTCTTTATAATCAAAAGCAAGAAGTAATTTATATGAAGCAACCTCTTGGGTATGTTGCTAAAGGGAAGAATCGTATAGGTCTAACCAAGAAGACTATCTATAGTCTAAAGCAGAGCCCACAAGCATAGTTTTGAGAAACTTTGTAAACCCTTATTGAGATTAGTCTTCATATCAGCACTACATATTATGCTATCCTTATCAAGCATACTCCTATAAGCTTAGCCATACTAGAATTATAGAAGTTTATTTTGACAACATCTTGCTCATTGTAAGTGGCCTCAACCTCTCTGAGGTAAATCATTACCTGAAAAAATATTGTCACCAAAAGACTAGAGACAACCCAAGGATCTCCTTAGAATTGAATTTGTCGATAGTAAAAAGAGAGCATCTATTTTCCATAAGAAATATGGTACTAATCTTCTTGAAGAAACAAGTCTTTTTTGTTGTAAGCCTATTAATTCCTTCATGGAAGCTCAGCCCACATCTAATAATGAAGAACCTCTTGATGATCCATCTCAATATTTAAAAGTTGTTGGTGAGCTCGTTTAACTTATAGTTACCATGCTTGACATCTAATTGGTCAATTGAATGATGAGTTGCCCATGTAAAATCCAAAAAAATAAGCATTGGGAATCTATTCTATGGATCCTCAATATATCAAAAGTCTGCAGTGAAAGAATTATTATATATTAAATCCAAGCATCAAATCTTAAATGATGTAGACAAAGGGGGGGTCAACACTTGTCCAAAATAAATCATATTTTGGCTTCCCTTGAGTCTAGTAGTTTATCATATTTGAGCTGAACTTTTAGTTCATTTATGAGCTGGACTTTAGTTCATTTATTGACCTAAGGGTTAGCTCATTATGAGCTAATATTTTAGTTCATTTATTATCTTTTAATTAATTGTTTTTAAGCTTTTTATGTTATAGTCTTTTAGGTTTCCAATAGCACTTTTGGAATCCCAAATGTGGTGTTTAGTATTCCTATGTATGACCCCTTGGTTTCCACCAAGGTTTTAAGTTTTTTTTATGTTTGCCTCTTGGGATCTCACGGATGGACTCCTTCTCTCGTGGCTGTGGCTCTTTGGTCCGTGCGGCTCCTTCATTTCCCGTGGCTCTTTGGTCCGTGCGGTTCCTTCGTATCCCGTGGCTGTCTCCTTGGTTCCTGGTTTGGGTGTTAAACCATGAGCATGGGGGGAGATTCCTATGCTTTTTAATGCTTAGTTTTATGTGTTAGAATTTATGTATGTGTCCTTTTGTATTCCCCTTTCATACCTATAAATATGAGGGGTTATGTATTGTTTGAAATAGTTGAAGTGAATGATATTTGATTTTTGGAAAAAAATTTGTTAACCTGCGGGTTGCTTGGAAATCCTGCGGGCTCTTTCCACCCTTCTTTTCTCATCCCCTCCAAAAATCCTGCGGGCTCTTTCCACCCTTTCTTCTCGGGCTTCTAATATCTTTCGTCTCTCCGCAAGTGCCACTCCACTTGTATCCCTCTTCTCTAAGTGAAGCAACTTTAGGGTGTCGTCATTTTGTTTGCAAGAGTCGTTTGTATTGTTGTAAGTTTTCTTTTGTTTAGTTTAATTTGAAATGTAAGAGTTTGTTCGTCTCTTTCCTTGTCTTTAGTCATTTTCGTCCGTAGAAGTCCGTCGTGTCCTTTGCGATCGAGAGATATAGGCTCCCTATATCTTTTTGCTCGCATCATTAAAGCACTCTCTAATGCCAATTATGTTAGCTCAACCAATGACATATAGTCAACCTCAGGATATTGCATCTTTATTAGAAGAATATAGTAATCTGAAAAAGCAAGAAATAGACTATTGTAGACAGATGTAGTCTTAGGCCTAAATATAAAGCTATGGCTCATTCTACATGAGAAATGACATGGGTGAAAACTCATTTAAGAAAGTTAGGCTCTAGTACTCAGCATATAACTCCAAATTGTAATATTTGTGTCGTCATCTAAATTACCAGCAATCATATTTTTCATGAATGAACTAAATATGTTGAAGCATATTGCCATTTCATAAGAAGAAATTTGTCACTCCTCACGTCTCCAGTTTAAAATAATTGGCGCATACCTTTACCAATGCACTCTAGGACACCTACTTTATCTCATTTATGGAACAAATTAAAGCTAATAGCCTAATATATATATATATATATATATATATATATATATATATATATAATATATATATATATATATATATATATATATATGCTCTAACTTGAGGAGTCTTCGCATATAAAATGACAATGAACAGCTTAAAAATATGTATGAATAAATGAAAGAATTACCTGGCATTAATTCTAAATGCAGCTGGTAAAGGCTTCCTCAATAGGCTGATAAATTCTTCCCACTCCTCTTCAGGCACAATTACTTGCCCCTATAACCAATTTGTAAATTAAGAACTTAATGGAAGGGTAGAAGTAGAATTAATAATTTTGAATAGCTAGCATATAAGAAATGTCATCAATAAGCTTTCATACACAATATATATTCAAGTTCCGTCCATCTCTAATAACAACATCTCCAAAATAAACTTTTGACTAATATCAGGAAAAAATTCAATCCTCCGGTGAAATGAAAATTTGTTATATGCATGTCAGAAGATGGCCAAAAAAACTTCACGAAGCATGAAACTCTAATCACCTAGAGTATGCTTCAATCAAATTCAGATGAGAAATCATTCTCTTGAACTTTGTATGTAACGTACTAACCTTCTAAATGACAAACCTAGTTCATTAGAATATAATCAATAAAGAACTATCTTCACCAAAAAAAAAAAATCATCTAGTGTACATAAATGAACAGCCGAGATATTGTAATGCAATGGATATGGATGTGTGCTGTCCTAAAACCTAAATTTACACTTTTGGTAAACCTGGTCAGCAAGCACACCACATTTTTTACACATAATCAATCACAAAGGTGAAGGATTCTATTTTCAACACTTTCTAAACCAAATCTAGAACCAGTAAACATGTCTGAAAGTTCGAAGATGCTCAAAATCACTCACACTTCATCAAATTCAATATCAAAGTGAATAACTTGAAATCTAGTCAAGAGCGCATTTACCAATAGAAACCCATGGAAAGCTAATTTTGGTGTGAGAATGCTAGCTTAAAAACATCAGTGGCTTGAAAATGCCTTATCTATCCAGAAACTACATACCAATATTTAGATGAATCAAAACATAGTCGACAGCATGAAAGGCATGGGCGCACTACTTAAATATTTTATTATATAATTACTAAAGATCCATAAAAATTTCACTAGGACTATCCCAGTAAGGTTATATTGAGAAAACCATAAACAGTATAGAATGAAAAAATGTAAGCCTATAGAAACCACATTAGAGGAATGCATGAAACAAAGTGAATAGAAATCCCAAAGATTGAAAAAGGAAAACAAAAGATGATATATGTTCCCCATTCAACTGCCATATTGAGTCTCATGTATGCCATGCTTTATACTTTGAGTTAGATACTCGCTTTTTAGTCTGTATTATCAACCAATATCATAATAACCCCAAAGTGCATCATCGGGTAGGTGTCAAATAAATATAGATAGTTATAGACAATAATTAAAATTGCAAAGTAAGATATGCACCTTGAGGCACACCTCAGAGAGGCACAAGTGCCTTAAGGCTATAGCCTTACGTGAAGAAAAATGCCTTAAACTAGCGAGACATGTCAAGATGTACCTTGAGAAATTTTATAGAGGCGTGCGGTCTATTTTCATTTTTTTTATATGTTGGGTTGAAAAATAATAGCCCAAACTGATCAAGAAGGTAACAAAATATGATAGTATAAAAATTTATATAAAATAAATTATGCAGTATCAATAAAGTTATTATTTTATATAATATTCTTATTTGAATTTAATAATTATGGAAGAGGAAGGTAATTGTGATTGAAAATAATAGAGAAGACTGAAAGGATGTAGAACCGAGAGAATAAGTGAGGCATGAAAGCAGTCAATTATAAAGATGATTCTAATGAAGAACCTCTAAGTGATGAAATTGACTTGTGAATTCAGAGCCCTAAATCCTAATTAATTTATTTTAGAATGCGTTGACTTATTTATTTATTGTTAATGCTAGGGCGGTCCCCTGGAAGCAACGCGCTGTATGGCCTGAATACAGTGACAAGTGTGCAAGGGCCGCTGCACCGGCGCCCGGGTGTAGTGTTAAATAGGCAAAGGTTCACACATCAAGGACGGATGTGGGCAAAGAAGCTAGTCCATGAAACTAAAATTATGATAGGAACTTGGAATATAGGTTCCCTTATAGGAAAATTAATGGAATTAATAGATATTATGATTCATAGGAACTAGGAAGTTAAATATTTTGTGCATTCAGGAAACTAAATGGGTTGGAGAGAAGGCTAAGGAAATTGATAGTTTAGGATTTAAACTTTGGTATTCGGGTAAGAGTCGTACTAGAAATGGTGTAGGTGTTATTATAGATAAGAGTTTAAAGGATAATGTTATAAAAATTAATATGATTGGAGATAGAATTATAGCTTTAAAGATTGTTGTTGATGATAAGATTATTAATATTATAAGTGCTTATGATCCTCAAGTAGGTTTGGATATGAGTTCTAAATTAAATTTTTAGAATGACTTAGAAGAATTAATACAAAAGATACCTTTTGAAGAAAGAGTTTTTATTGGAGGAGATTTAAATGGACACGTTGGTAGAGAGGTAGATGATTTTAAAAGCATTCATAGTGGCCATGGATTTGGAACGACGAATGAAGGTGGCAAGATCATATTGGATTTTTGTTTAGCTTATGATTTTTCAATTGCTAATACCTTATTTAAGAAAAATAATGAGCATCTCATCACTTATAAAAATGGATATAGTACAACCCAGATTGACTATTTTCTTATTAGAAAATTAAATCGTTTAGATTGCAAAGATTGTAAAGTTATTCCGAGTGAAAATTTATGTACCCAACATCGATTATTAGTTTTGGACTTTAAGATAAAGGGGCATAAAATAAAAAATAAAATAAAACAATTTTCTAGGATTAGATGGGGGCATTTAAAAAATATTAACAAAAATATTTTTGGGAATAAGATTTTAGATCTTAAGATTTTAGATCTTAAGATTTTGTCTGTGCATGAGGATGCTAATGTTATGTGGGAAAAAATGGCTAGTGATATTAAGAATATTGCAAAAGATGTCTGGAGTATCAAAGGGAAAAGCTCCTAATAGTAAAAATAGTTAGTGGTGGAATCCAAATGTGCAAGAAAAGATTAAAAATAAGAAGCTTCGTTATAAAAATTGATTTAATTTTAAAAATTCTGATAATTGGAAATTACATAAAGTGGCTCGTAAGGATGCTAAGAAAGCAATATGCGATACAAAGACATTAGCTTTTAGTGATTTATATAATAGATTAAAATACTAAAGAGGGTGAAAGATATATATATATAAGTTAGCCAAACAAAGAGATAGAAGTAGTAAGGATTTAGTTTAAGTGAAGTGTATTAAGAATGAAGATCAAAAAATATTTTTTTTAGAAGATGATATTCAACAAAGATGGATGAGATATTTTGCTAAACTTTTTAATGAAGATTGTGAAAATAAGATTGATTATAGTGACCTTAGCACCCTAAATGAAAACAAAGATTTCTGCTTTTATCGGCGTATTAATAAAACTGAAGTTAGAGAGGCTTTAAAGAAAATGAAGGATGGAAAAGTTGTTGGACCTGATGATATTCCAATAGAGGTGTGGAAATGCTTAGGAGATGAAGGAATTTCATGGCTTACTAAACTTTTTAATACTATTTTGAAGACTAAAAAGATGTCAGACGAGTGGAGAATGAGTGTGTTAATTCCTATTTTTAAGAATAAATGTGATGCACAAGATTGTGCGAATTATAGAGGTATTAAGTTAATGTGTCATACTTTAAAACTATGGGAGCAAGTTATGGAGCATAGGTTGCGGCGTGATACTAATGTTTCTCAAAATCAATTTGGATTCATGCCGGGTAGGTCGACTATGGAAGCCATACATTAATTAAGAGGTTTGATGGAGAAATATAGAGAAATTAAGGAGGATCTACATATGATATTTATTGATTTAGAAAAAGCATATGATAAAATTCCAAGAGAAGTGCTATGGAGAGTTCTTGAAAAGAAAGGAGTCAATAATGCTTATATTCAAATCATTAAAGATGTGTATGCATGAGCTATTACTTGTGTTCAAACACAAGGTGGATTGACCAAGTATTTTCCTATTTCGGTTGGGTTACATCAAGGATCAGCCTTGAGCCCATATCTTTTTGCTTTAGTCATGGATGTTCTCACTAGACATTTGCAAGAGGATGTACCTTGGTGTATGCTTTTTGCTGATGATATTCTTCTTGTTGATAAGACTAGAGAGGGAGTTGAAGGTAAACTTGAATTATGGAGGTCAACCTTAGAGTCTAAAGGTTTTCGCTTGAGTAGATCTAAAACGGAATATATGGAGTGTAATTTTAGTAGTAATAGATCTAGTGAGGGGATTGTGACTTTGGGCAATCAAGTCATTAATAAGAGTACACGTTTTAGATATCTTGGATCTATTGTTCAGAGTGATGGTGAAATAGATGGGGATATTATCAGCAGAATTCAAATTGGATGGTTGAAGTGGAGGAATGCATCAGGCTTGTTATGTGATAGAAATGTAACCCTCAAACTTAAGAAAAAATTCTATAAGATGGTAGTGAGGCCTGCAATGCTTTATGGTGCCGAATGTTGGCCATTAAAATAGAAGCATAATACTAAGTTAAGTGTGGTAGAGATGAGGATGCTCAGGTGGATGAGTGGCTTTACCCTTAGAGATAAGATACGAAATGAGCATATACGTGAAAAGGTTGGAGTAGCTCCAATAGAAGATAAGATTAGAAAGAGTCGCCTTAGATGGTTTGGTCACATAAAACGGCGGCCTTCCGATGACCCGGTTAGGAGAGTAGAGGTATTAGATTTGACTTATGTTAAGAAAGGTAGGGGTAGACCTAAAAAGACTTGGTTAGAAAATATTAGGAATGACCTTTTTTTATTAGATTTAAATGAGAATTTGACTTTTAATAGGACACAATGGAGAAAAAGGATTCATGTAGCCGACCCCACGTAGTGGGATAAAGGCTTGATGTTGTTGTTGTTGTTGTGTTTACTTATTTATTTTAGATTTCAAATTTATATTTACTTATTCATCTTAAACTTCTTGCTTATAATTGTATGGTCGTATGAATTCTTATGATTTAAAATTGTTACACCTTAAATCTTCATTTTACATATTTTAATATATTTAATGATTTTATTTTGAAGTTTATGCCTCAAAAAACCTTGAGGCATGCATCTTGTCTAATAAAAACAACAAGGCTCATTATCCAATTGTGTATTTATAAACCTTGACTCTTAGGCACAAATGGCCACGTGTTAAGCCATCAAAGAAATGATCTTAGAGTCCAAGGACATTTTAATGCACATTGGATATCAAAACTAGGATCCATTTTCTTAGGTTGAAGTAAAGCAGTTTCTTTGCCTACTAATAAGCAAAATTACATGCACTTGAGTTTGATGTAACCTGTATTTCAACTCAAGTAAGATCAATAAGAAATTGACCAGGATGAGAATAGGTATGCATATGTTATGTAGAGTTCTGCCGACTAGAATCCACCCACACCCTTCGTAGAGCATAAGGACCACTCTACTGGTCTACACAGACCATTAACTCTTAAAATATGCAAGTTTCCCAACTAACTGAGAAAATGTGCTCATTTTTAATTCATGTGTTCAATGTTATGAGTGCAATAGCTCCAACGGATAGGTTTCACAAGACATCTACAGGGCTGGCTATTCATTAATGCAAAATCATCAGGCTATTTGATAGGTAATATGTGGTGTTGCTACTTCAACCATAAACTATCAAACTTCACTTGACTTAACTGGGTAGATTAGTGGCCTTTTGATTCCAACAAATAAAAGTGTTTAGTGAATAACTCTTGGGTCACACCATGCCCATAGAAGTGTGTATGGGTACACATACAAATAAATGTTGGATGGAATCATTTCAATTATTTTATTTTTGTATTAATTTAAACATTAAATGCTCTCTCAAAACATGGATTTCTTATGAAAAATATTTTCAACAAATTTCTTACTTAATACAAAGGTCATATTATTAGTAGAGGATGATTATTGTTCTTGGTTTATCAATCAAAAGGCTTATTACTCAAAAGGTAATTAGAGCTTACTCGATCTGATATATACATGAAGATCTAGGGTGGGTTCCGTGAGGAAGAGATGATCCATACTTGTGATATGGAGATTTGTTAGGGCAATCACATAAGATGATCCATGATCCAATGGTCTCAAACCTTAGATCAGGGCTTAGAGAATTGTTTTTATCCTCATTGGTAATTATAAAAGGATACAAAATATCATATTCCTTCAACCAAGTGGGAGATTGTTGATTTACCAAATGCAGATGGTCTTCTGCATGGAACTTTATACTATTTATTGCATCACTGCATCTATCCTCGAGCATACAACATATATTGACAAGTTTACTTTAGTTTCAAATAAAATTTGAACCATTGTGATGTCTTCTTTAACACATTGAGAAGACATATATGGTGATGTCCCAACTTCTACATGTTGACCTCCTCAAGCTACAGTGATGGGGACATCAGATTTCGACACGTGTACCATCGCCGACGGCGCAGATCGACGGCTACGATGCAGAGCCTCTATTTTTGAGCTTGTAGCTTATGTCATATTCTCTTTTATTATTATTATTAGTTTATTTTCCGAGTTTGCCCCTGAGGGCATCTTTTGACTTATGTAGCCCCGAGGGCATTGTGGTCTTTTCTTTTTTCTTTCATTTGGAGCCTCCATATATGAGGCAATATGCATTGTATTTTCTTAGTTTTTGAAGAAATGAAAATTATCCCCTATTGTTCTCTTTGTGAGTGCATTTCCCTTTGATCTCTTAGTGAGTTCAAAGGGAGAACTAGATCTCTCCGTGAGTTCTAGATTCAATTCGTGCTTGTCGTGTGAAGGAGAAAAGGAGCAAAGAAATTCAAGAAAAGAAAACCCAGAAAAGTTCTCTGTTTTTTCTCTGAAATTTTCCCAGGTGGCTGCCGATTCTCCTCCTGGATTTCCCCTGAGATTTCCGGCTTCATACCCCACCCGATCCCTGCAGAACTCGCCCGCCCGCTTGCCCAAATCCCGTCCGTCCGCCGGCCTGCCCAGCTCCACCCGTGGGTTCCTCCGGCCAACCACCACCGGTCCACCCTTGCAGCCGGTGTCCTTCCCCTGCCGCCGACCACTCCAGTGAGATTCCCTGGATTTTTGAAATTTCATCTTAAGTAACTTACCTAATTTAGACCCTTAAATTAAGGAGCTAATCAAGGGAGTTATTATTGCTATAATTTCAAATTTCCCTCTAAATTTGGTTCTAATTGGGAAGTTACAAGATTTAATTAAATTCTGAAATTTAAATTCAGATTTTATTTAAAGATTGTGGTCCCCACTTGATTACAAAATCTGCCATCTTTTCTCCCATACATGGCCGGCCATGCACCCTCCTCTTAATTCCCTTTTTATTTTATTAACTCCACATTAATTTCCCCCCACCTTGATTACCTAAATTCAAATTCTGAAATTGAGATTAAGACTCCACCAATTTCGGATACCTTAATTAAATTTCAGGATTTTTATTCTCCCTCTTTTCCTCAAGCACCACCCGCCCAACCTCTCACCACCCGTGACCACTCCCTCAGCCTTCTCCCTAGTTCACGGCTACCACCTTGCCAACCCTCCTCCCCCTTGTTTCTTCGACTTGATTCCACTACCGCCATGCATGGATGAGCCCAAATGGAATTTCGGGTTTGAGTACGACCGCAACGGAAGAGTCGACATCCTACGTTCCCCCTTCTTTGACGTGGGATTCGACTTCGACGACACCCCGGAGGAGTATTTGAGCCGGATCTTACCAACTCTCGTGGACTCCATAGACGATCATTTCTCCGTCTATACGTGGATCATCGAAGGCCGTCCAGCCGCTCCTTCGAACCCGACTTCCAACCCGGCGACAAGTCCTCTCAAGGTCACCTGTCTACTAGTGGCGTCGCTAAGCCTGCTCACAATTCTCTTCCGCTAAACTCCACCTCAAATTGAGTGACGGATCCTAAGGTGAAGGGTCTAAATTTTAAATCTGGGGTTTTGGTATTTTAGCTATTTGCAATACTTGATATTTTGGATGTTATTTTGAAAGCTTTCAAATTTCGTACTGTAATTTCTTGTTGTTATCTAAGCATTCACATTTTAATTCTTGAACTTCAATTGATTACGCATAAAAGTTTTAGTCGCAAGCTTGGTTCAAGATCTTAATTAATTTCACGTGCAATTCTCATATCATCACTTGATAGTTTCACATCATTTGATGTTGGTCTACCGATTTGCTATAGATCAAAATATCATCGAAATAGACAACCACGAATCTTCCGAGAAACGGTCGAAGGACTTGGGTCATAATCCGCATGAAGGTGCTAGGGGCGTTGCTAAGACCAAATGGCATAACCATCCACTCGTACAATCCGTCTTTGGTTTTAAAAGCCGTCTTCCATTCATCCCCAGGGCGGATTCGGATTTGATGATACCCGCTTTTAAGGTCAACCTTTGAGAACAACGTGGCTCCAGTCATCATGTCTAACATGTCGTCCAATCGGGGGATCGGAAAGCGATATTTCACAGTAATCTTGTTGATAGCGCGGCTATCAACACACATCCTCCAGGAGCCGTCCTTTTTAGGGGTTAAGAGGGCAGGTACAGCACACGGGCTAAGGCTCTCCTTAATGAATCCTCGCTGAAGGAGCTCATCGACTTGATTCTTCAGTTCCGAATGCTCAGTCGGGTTCATACGGTAGTGGGGGAGGTTGGGTAAGGATGCTCCCGGCACTAAATCTATTGCGTGCTGTATGTCCCGAAGGGGTGGAAGTTGGTTAGGTAAGTCATCAGGGAACACATCAGCAAAGCTCTCTAGAATGGGTTTAACTTCCTCGGGGATATGTCCTCTTTGATCATCATCCACTTCTCTAGCTACTAGGGCATACATTGTTGCACCTTGGACGATTTCATCTTCTACTTCCTTAGCAGTCAAGAGGTGTAGCCCTTTGCTTTGTTTGGCAGGAGTAGGCTTGGCTTCCGTCTTGGGGGGTTTAGGTTGGGAGGGCATTAACTTGATTTTCTTTCCATTGTGTTCGAACACGCAGGTGTTCGACCTCCCATAGATATGAACATCATTGTCAAATAACCAGGGGCGACCCAGGATAATTTGACCTACGTCCATGGCCAAAACATCACACCAAATCTTGTCTTGATATCCCACGAACTCTATGGGAATGAGACTACGGTCCTTAATTTCTATAGTAGTCGAATTTATCCAAGCAACCTTATATGGATTTGGGTGAGGGGTCATCTTGAGGTTGAGTTTGGAAATCATAGCAGAAGAAACTGCGTTGATGCAACTTCCACTGTCGACGATAACCTTGCAGTTCTTTTCTCCAATCTTAACAAAGGTATGAAAAATGGAAGTCCTACGCCAATCATCGCTTAACTTGGGTTGTGACAAAGCGCACCTAACAACCTGAAGGGTAACAGGTTCTTCTTCCGTAAAGGAGTCTTCGTCCTCATCAACATGATGAACTATGTCAGTCTCAGGTTCATCCTCATCCTCATCAGCCTCTTCTATAATGGTGACTTTATATGGGCTGGAGCATTGGGACGCAATGTGCCCATACCCATGACACCTATAACATTTGGTTCCAGAGCTCGCTTTGGGAGGATCACGGTCGGTGGGTTTACTCTTAGAGTCCGGACGAGGTTGTGTATGGTTACAAACCAAAGCAACCTATAGATCTTATTCCCATGGGTCCTAAGTCTAGGTCATCTGAGTCAGCATCTGCATTTGCATCGCATTTACATGAATTGCACAGAGAAATTAACAAGAAAATTGAATTGAGCAATGCCAACTACAAACTTAATGCGGACCTCAAGAGAAGGTTCAAGGAATTTAATGTGGGTGATTATGTGATGGTTCGGATTCGTCCGGAGCGGTTCCCGCATGGGACCGTTAAGAAGTTACACGCGAGAAGCGCGGGCCCTTTCAAAATAATTTCTAAAATTAATAGTAATGCTTATGTGCTCGACCTTCCTGAAGGTTTTAACTTTAGCCCCACTTTTAACGTTGAAGACCTTGTAGCTTATGAGGGTCCAGAATTTAACCCACATAATCCTTTACTTGATGAGCCTTGTGAGTCCCCACCTGGTGAGATCCCCAGCCTTCCCCCACTCCCAAAACTCCCCACTTTACCTACTGCGGAAAGGATCGAGGCAGTGCTTAGCGATGAAATCATTTCTACTAGAGACGGTGGTCGCCGGAGATACTTAGTTCAATGGGCAGGAAAGCCGGAGACGGAGAACGTGTGGATCGACCGAGATGAGCTACAGAGATTAGACCCAGACCTGCTGGAGTGGTACGAGGCTTCTAGAGACACCCACTCGACGGGGTCGAGTTCTCTCCCACCCGGGGAGAATGATGGGGACATCAGATTTCGACACGTGTACCATCGCCGACGGCGCAGATCGACGGCTACGATGCAGAGCCTCTATTTTTGAGCTTGTAGCTTATGTCATATTCTCTTTTATTATTATTATTAGTTTATTTTCCGAGTTTGCCCCTGAGGGCATCTTTTGACTTATGTAGCCCCGAGGGCATTGTGGTCTTTTCTTTTTTCTTTCATTTGGAGCCTCCATATATGAGGCAATATGCATTGTATTTTCTTAGTTTTTGAAGAAATGAAAATTATCCCCTATTGTTCTCTTTGTGAGTGCATTTCCCTTTGATCTCTTAGTGAGTTCAAAGGGAGAACTAGATCTCTCCGTGAGTTCTAGATTCAATTCGTGCTTGTCGTGTGAAGGAGAAAAGGAGCAAAGAAATTCAAGAAAAGAAAACCCAGAAAAGTTCTCTGTTTTTTCTCTGAAATTTTCCCAGGTGGCTGCCGATTCTCCTCCTGGATTTCCCCTGAGATTTCCGGCTTCATACCCCACCCGATCCCTGCAGAACTCGCCCGCCCGCTTGCCCAAATCCCGTCCGTCCGCCGGCCTGCCCAGCTCCACCCGTGGGTTCCTCCGGCCAACCACCACCGGTCCACCCTTGCAGCCGGTGTCCTTCCCCTGCCGCCGACCACTCCAGTGAGATTCCCTGGATTTTTGAAATTTCATCTTAAGTAACTTACCTAATTTAGACCCTTAAATTAAGGAGCTAATCAAGGGAGTTATTATTGCTATAATTTCAAATTTCCCTCTAAATTTGGTTCTAATTGGGAAGTTACAAGATTTAATTAAATTCTGAAATTTAAATTCAGATTTTATTTAAAGATTGTGGTCCCCACTTGATTACAAAATCTGCCATCTTTTCTCCCATACATGGCCGGCCATGCACCCTCCTCTTAATTCCCTTTTTATTTTATTAACTCCACATTAATTTCCCCCCACCTTGATTACCTAAATTCAAATTCTGAAATTGAGATTAAGACTCCACCAATTTCGGATACCTTAATTAAATTTCAGGATTTTTATTCTCCCTCTTTTCCTCAAGCACCACCCGCCCAACCTCTCACCACCCGTGACCACTCCCTCAGCCTTCTCCCTAGTTCACGGCTACCACCTTGCCAACCCTCCTCCCCCTTGTTTCTTCGACTTGATTCCACTACCGCCATGCATGGATGAGCCCGAATGGAATTTCGGGTTTGAGTACGACCGCAACGGAAGAGTCGACATCCTACGTTCCCCCTTCTTTGACGTGGGATTCGACTTCGACGACACCCCGGAGGAGTATTTGAGCCGGATCTTACCAACTCTCGTGGACTCCATAGACGATCATTTCTCCGTCTATACGTGGATCATCGAAGGCCGTCCAGCCGCTCCTTCGAACCCGACTTCCAACCCGGCGACAAGTCCTCTCAAGGTCACCTGTCTACTAGTGGCGTCGCTAAGCCTGCTCACAATTCTCTTCCGCTAAACTCCACCTCAAATTGAGTGACGGATCCTAAGGTGAAGGGTCTAAATTTTAAATCTGGGGTTTTGGTATTTTAGCTATTTGCAATACTTGATATTTTGGATGTTATTTTGAAAGCTTTCAAATTTCGTACTGTAATTTCTTGTTGTTATCTAAGCATTCACATTTTAATTCTTGAACTTCAATTGATTACGCATAAAAGTTTTAGTCGCAAGCTTGGTTCAAGATCTTATTTAATTTCACGTGCAATTCTCATATCATCACTTGATAGTTTCACATCATACAGCCTTCACATATCATTCTAGCTCGTTCACCTCACGTCTCCATCTAATAATTCACAGCAAAAAAAAAAAGACATCTTCACAGTTAACACTTCATTGTCTTACAACACTACAAGCAATTGCATTCAAGACCACATTTTCCTCCACTTAATCATTATACCACAATCCTGACAGATGTTATCAAGAGCCAATTAAATTCCTAAATCTTCCACAACCACAACAAGCCCCACACTCAACAAAATATTTTCAACTCTAGATAAATAATCTCCCGAAGCCATAAACACCTCAAACATACTTCAAAAACGCAAAAGCCCATTCATCCCTTGGACCTCAACCTAGCTGCATTCTCCTACCCCAGCAACAACCATAAACCATACTTCATAAATTAACCTGCTTCTAGAAGCCATAGCCGAACCTTCTTCCAAAACGACAGCAAACACAGCATATGTACATTAAATATCACAAATAATTCATAAAACCTCATCAATATCCACCTCTTCCAACATTCACAAACTAAGCTAGCATTTGTTGTCAACATAGAGCTGACTGTTCTAAAGTATTGTTCTTTCCATATATATCAAGGTACGCTGCTGAAAGTTCTCAATTGTTAATATTTATAGCGTTCATTTTTTTATTTAATAAATTGAGCTAGTACAAAATTAACATATTTTAATAATCAAATATTCTATATAACTTTAAGCAAGTTTCCACTAGTTATTTAATGTTGAAATTAAAAAAAAAAAAAAAAAAATATTTATATAGAATAATTGATTAATTAAATTACTTTTATTAAAAAATTTGTTTTTATGGATAAACATTTGACTGATTATTAAACCAATCCTTTCATTTTTTAATATCAAATTTGACATTTAAATGATATAGAAATTTTAATTCAATAGATTATACAATATTTATCAAAAATGTTTTTGAGTGCATTTTGACATTTTTGCATTTGAATTAAATTATCTTTATTAAAGCTTTGATGTGAAAACTACTTTTAATATTAAAATCATTAATAGGAAGTTATGATTTAAATATAATTCTTGATTACCATTGTAATTGTTGTTTATATGCATTTAAGTGGCTTATGCTTTCAAATAACCTTCAGGTCAATGTAACACTATTATAATGGAAAGACAATAACAAATGAGGAAAGTAAGAATAAAAATTCACCAAGTAAGAAGTGAAATATTTCTTAATTAAGTTAAAAAAATCAAAAGCTGATCGCATCAAAAGCAACATACAAGTTAAATAAGCCGTCAAAAACATACTTTTAAAAGAAAATTCGAGTTTGGCATGCTTAAAAAGACTCAGACAAAAAAGAAATCTAATTTCAGCACACTGCTACACGGGAGAGCAAAAAATACGTCATGAAACCTCAGGAATTAATTTTGGAAGGAAATGGAGCGGCGACTACCTTGTAATATTCCTCAAAGCCAAGATTTTTAGTTGAGAAGGGCTCCCAGGAAGGATTAGGATTAGGGTTTGCGCTGGGATCCTCAACGGTAGCGTCCTCATCGGAGCGGGTCCTCCTGTTGTCATACTTCCATACGTTCTCTCTGCCCTGCCTGAAGTGCCGCCTCTGTGTTCGACCGCGCTTCTGCCCACCCTTACCTCCGCCCATTAGCCCAGCGGATTTGTTGTCACGCCTCCGCCGTTTTCCACCTTGAAGTCGCAATGACTCGCTGGAAAAATACACGCTACAGTGGTCAGAGGAAGGGAATCGACGGGGGGTTTTGACCTTAAACAGTCAAACCCGTGGAGAAGGAATTTAGGGCTAATCCTATTTCAATGTAATATATTTTTCATATATATATATATATATATATATATATATATATATATATATATATATATATATATATATATATATATATATATATAATCAAAAACGATCCTTACATATCATATTAATTATAATGATTAATATAAATCATTCTTCCCCCTCCTTTATCAATGCATAGACAATATCTACTTGAATAATCTTAACTTTTAGAATGTATCTTACCATTAATGACAAGTTCATCCAATTTTTAGTTGCAAAATCATATCAATTATTCCTGATAGATTTATTGTGATAGGGTGCAAGTTTTATGTCTTAGTTTTATGCAAAAATTCACACACATATTTCGGAGAATCTCATTAGAGACGAGTTTCAAAGTGAAATCTCATGAAGAAAAAAATTATGAGATATGACATAATTGAAATTATTTATTATATAAATGAATAATATAATATATGATTTTCCCCTTAACGGGAAAGGTTTGATTATAAAGTATGGTTTGCTAGCTTGGCCTCCTATGATGGTGAACTAATGAAAAGTTACAAATGCTAATGTTAGTGTGTGACCAACAAAGACGACCATGTGATGATGGTCATCAACATTAATTAATTGAGGAGGATTGTGTTTAGGAGACTGTCATTGAATGAAACAAGATGTTGGCATTCGAAGACAACAATCGAGCTACGACAATCGAATCGAAGAAGTGGGCAGCTAGCTATCAAGTGATGATGGTTGGCGGCAGTGATTGCCTGCATTGATTGGTAGGAATAGCTATAGTATTCTTTATACCTCTCAGCACTCTTCAATTTAATATCTCTTTCATGTGAAAATGATGGTCTATTTATGAAATTTTTAGTGACATTTTGTTATTTTAGCTAAAAACCCCTAACACGTTTTTTGTGGCCTATATTGATTCCCTTTAAAATACAAAATTCTTTAGGCATTTGAGTAACTTACTAACTTTAAGATTGGGCATTATTAGGCACATCAGATTGCTCTTTTTGAGTTGCTCATTTAATTATAAATTCTCTAATTATACTTTTAAGGGCTTAATTCAGGATAGTTTTGACTTGGATTAATGCATTTTTTTTGCATTATAGGGCCCTCTTCAAAAAATTAGTTTTTATTATTTGTTTGTAGAAATCATCATTTGAGTAATCTATAATTGATTTTGAAAATTTCAGATCATTTACTTGCTCCAAGATCCATGCTTGATTAGATGGTTTTTCTTGTTATGTAAAAGCAATAATTTTAGAAGTCTATTAATTCGATTCACCTCTCCTACAACAGCCGATGCATCACTAAATAAAGCATTTATTTCTCAATGCTTGAACTCCATTCGACAAAATTCTAGTGCTTATATTCTTCTTCACAAAATAAAATTCCTATTTATATATTTAGTTTCTCATAATGTAGGAGGTTATTGTGATTTATTTTATTTTTGTTTCGTAATGTGGCAATCAATGCCTCTCAATGATTTGTTGATGCATATGTTATACATTATTTACACATCGATTGCTTGATGGTCATTCCTCAACATTCAACTTTAATAACATAAAAAAATGCTTAGATGAAATATAAATTATATAAGGAAGACATATATGTAGCATTGTGTAAATGCAATAAGAAAAAAAAAAACTTCTTATCTAATTTATTTGTTAAATATGTGATATTTTGCACTTAATGATTATTTCATTGATCATGTAGTTAATATTTTATGTCTTGATGTTCATTAAAGAATCCTTCAAGTTTGATTACATTAGCTTACGTGCAATTGTATATATCAAAAAATGATTTTTCTTAATCTTTAAATTTGATTGATATTAAAAGCAAATCAGAAACATATATATATATATATATATATATATATATATATATATATATATATATATATATATATATATATATATATATATATATATATATATATATATATAAAGTATAAAATGGTGGGGAACAAAATTATTATTAACCTTGAGAAAAATATATTAAAGTGAAAGAAATATTTTGGGAGATTTGTAATTGGCTGAAGGGTCATGATTACAATTGTATTATTATGTTTGTGCTAAATGTCCCTAAGAATACAAGTCCATTATTACCAACATTGAGATCATGAAGACAATTATATAGTTTAGTGATATTTATAACATTTATATAGCTTTGATATCATATATTAACATGAATCTACTTGATAGTTCCCACCTAATTTTCATGAAGTTGAAGAAATTTTGATTTTGTTATAAGACAAAATACATTTTCAAAGTGGTGACTCTTGAAAATGCATTGTTGAATATATATTATGTTTATTACCAAGCTAATACAAGTGATAAATGGTTAATATAACAAGTATCTTGTTGGTCATATGTTAGAATGGTATTATTAAAATTTCGATAATGCTGCTAGTCATTGCTGCACTAATGAGTTTGACAAATTGAAGGGATATTGCATGAACATGTTATAAATAATATAATTTTATATATTAGCCCTTTGATTATGTTAGTATTTTTAAGAAATCCATTCAATCCAAGGCTATTTCAAGTTATTTTGAATTAATAACTGAAGTAGTGATAAAATAGGACTTATAGCCATATCTTCTTACTCAAGATATCATGGAGGGTAGAGCTATCAACATTTGACCCGACCCAAAAATTTCAGGTTCGGGTCAACCCGAACCCGAACCGAGTCAAGTTCGGGTTAGAGATTTCGACCCGTTTGTAAAACCGGGTCGGATTCAGTTTGCCCCGAAAACCCGAAATCAATCCGATTTGACACGTTTTTAATTAATTTAAGTGAGTTTTAAAGGATTTTTATGAAATAAGTAAATGATATTTCAAAAAATTATAAATAATGTTGTCCAAATTAAATTAATTTTGATTTATTTTAAACTAATTGAAGTAAATCTTACCTTAATTTGATTTAAATATAAATAAATTGAATTAAATAAAAACAATTAATGAAATACACCCGAAGCGGGTCGGGTTCGCGTTGACTCGGACCCGAAGCGGGTCGGGTTCGGGTTCGGAAAACTAACCCGTTTGCAAAAACGGGTCCGGTTGAACAGTGTCGGGTCAATTTCGGGTTGGACCCGAACCCTACCCATAACCCGATTTTGACAGCCCTAATGAAGGGTAAGAATTTCATAGTGTAATAATAATCAAGTTCAAGTTGAGAAAGATTGAATCTAGCGATTCATGTCTAGGCATTAATATAGCCATTGAAAGGAAATCACTACTAGTTGGTTTGGCCAATATATAAAATTTGGTGTGAAAAAACATGCATGCATGCCTCTAAAGCAAAAATAAAATAAATTTAAGAATATGCATTGGCTATCATTTCCAATATGAAGACACATAAATCAATAAAGCTAGATCAAACTTTGATAACTGAATGAGTACCAACATTAAGGATATTTCATTAAAATTTTTGGTAATTATATTATGTACAATAATGATAGTATTAGTAACTCATTTAAAAGATATAATGTTAATTTTAAGCTAGGTATACATCAACGGATTGCTTGTTGATTATAGACCTTACAAAATAATGCTTTCAAGATGAATGCAAGAGAGCAACTATATTGACACATCCTTGAAGGTCGTTAAGAGTATGCAACATTTCAAAATATCATCAATAATGTGAAGAGAAATCATAGACTACAAATGAGAGAGGTGGTCAATGGGATATGGCTTCTACTTTACATATCTAGCACAAACATCTTGAATGTCTATAGTGCAACCCACTATGATTTAAATGGAGAGATTATTTGTTAGCAGAGACTTTTACAATTTAGTGGGAGGTAGGGGCACCAATTACCTTTCTCATGGAAAAAATACTTATTTTCTTTGAGATAGAGTTGTAATTGCAATCCTAAGAGTCTCATGGAGCCAAAACTTGATGAACATGATAATTTCTTTTCCATAAGACCAATGATGAAGTGGAGTAGTTTGTGAAAAAAGGTACAAAATTATTACTAGGCTTTATCATGTTCCATGCCTGTCGGACAAAAGTGAATGTTGAATTCAAAGTTGAATATAGAAAATATCTAAGATCTTATTAAAGAAATTAATTATACCTAAGTTTGTTGACCCGTAACTGTATCCAAAAAAAAGAAAAAAAAATAATTACGTCCTGTCCGGCGTCGAATTCAGCACGTTGTCGCCCACGACCTCGCACGATCGGATGTCCCTCTACAACGTGTTAACTGCTCTCTCCTCTCCAGCTCGGACATTCACTCTCACTCGCTCTCTAATCCTCTTCCACGAAAGCTCTCTCCCACTCTCACCTTCTCCGGCTCCTTCGTGTTGTCGACCGCGCTCCTTCGATGACACCTCCTGTAGGATCGAAAGTTAAGACATCTTGATCGGAAGCAAAGGAGCTCGCTCGCTGCGATCATAACTTTCTCCCTCCCGTCGTTTCTCCGACTCCTCAGTGGCTGTTCGACGAAGCTCCTTCGACGACGTTCCCTTTGGGTCGAATCGGAAGCAACGACTGAAGCTCGCCTCTCCTCCAACTCCATTACCGCCGTTCGACTTCACTCCCTTCGACGACTTTCCCTTCCTGCGGCTCGGAAGTTACGACATTTAGATCGGAAGCAAGGGAGCTCGCTGGCTGTGAGAAAACTTTCTCCCTTTGGCGCTACTTCTTCGGCTCCTCAGTGGCTGTTCGACGAAGCTCCTTCGACGGCATTCCCATCCTGTAGGACCGGAAGCTACAACATTTTGATCGGGATCAACGACGGGAGCTCACGGGCAGTGAAGGTAACTTCATCCCTTTCGTGCACTTCACGGCCAAATCCCGTGGATCCGTCGAACCCGAGAGAGAGAGGGAGAGATTAATTAGTTTATTTTAATTAAAATTAATTTTTAATTAATATTAATTTTAATTATTTTAATTAATTAAAATTAGTATAATTAATTAAAATTAGTTTTAATTAAATAATTATAATTAATGTTAATTAATTATAATGATTTAATTAAATTAATTTTAATTAATAATAAATTTTTTAATTAATTAAATTTAATTAATATTAATTAATTCTAGTTAATTAAAGATAAATATGATTAGTTATTTTAATTAATTATATAAATAATTAATTACTTTAATTAATCATAAACATAATTAATTAAAAATAATTATAGTTAATAATTAATTATAATTAATATTTTAATTAAAATAAAATATATCTGCTTTCCTTGCCTCGATCCATGAGCCACCACCGGACTTCAAGGTAAAATTTCTAACTCCAATCCCGTTCTCGACGTTTGCAGCGGACCGGGGAACCACCTATACGCGCTCTTGTAGCACGGTAGGAGGGAGCCCGGTGCGAAGCATACGACGAGGCGGGTAAGCCCTATACACGCTCTTGTAGCGTGGTGGGGACGGTCCTCGACCTCGACCTCGACACCGACACTACCGACGACTGCTGCGCAAAGGTATGATGTTCCAAAATCCCATTCTCGACGTTTGCAGCGGACCGGAGAACCACCTATACGCGCTCTTGTAGCACGGTAGGAGGGAGCCCGGTGCGAAGCATACGACGAGGTGGGAGAGCCCTATATATGCTCTTGTAGCGTGGTGGGGAGAGTCACTGTTGTTCTGGTACGTCACTGCTGTTCTGGTACGGGTACTGCTGAAGGCCCCATACACGCTCTTGTAGCGTGGTGGGATGAAATTTGTACGGCCGCGGTGTCTAAGGACACCTACCATACACGCTCTAGTAGCGTGGTGGGAAGGCTCAGCTCCCCTAATTTCCCCCAAACGGAGGATATGCCGGGGTGCTGCCGAAATTTTCACTGAAATGTACTAAGACTTGAACAATTTGAAGACCTTCTTGGGCAACAATATAAAGGACCTGTACTCGAACAAAATATACAAAATTTGAACTAAAATGAGCAGAGGACCTATACAAAGAACAGTGGACTTGTGGACTAAAAATCTAAGTGATTTTTAAAGGTCAAAATCAAATAAAAATAAAATCAAATTGGAGTTGGATTCAAATCAATTTGAACATGAAATCGAACCTGCAAAGACTCCAGAAAACCTTGAACCAAAAGTGAACATGAAATTGAACTCAAAGAACTACAGGGGACTCGTGGCGAACAGGACCTCGATGCATACAAACAATGAACAGTAATCTATTCACAGTATTTGAACAGTTACAAACAAATCTCAATTATCAAAACTTATAAATACATGAGACAAAATACATGGGGGATCATGATGAATGCAACAGACTCTTACAACGATCTCTACGAGATCAAACAAGTACAATCAAACCACCCGAGATTGGTGAAAGGGTGGATATGATGCAGAAGCAATGGGTCTTTTACAAACATTTTCAAGAGGTCGTAGAAGACGCAGCAGTCCCCTGCAAATGGATACTTGTGGATAACAACAGTGTATTGAAAGTACAATGAATCACTGTGGACACAAGTATGAATATCACCTACGACAGTGGTGATCAAGAGCTTCAAGTATGTCGAGTACAAAGGCAGCCCGATGTACGAAAAGGACACCCACTGGCAGAAAGGAGGGAAATGTTTGAACAAATTAGAACCAAACTTCCTGGTGTTCCAAAGTCTCTTCCTAGTTATATACTCGAGAAGAAAACAGATCTGATGTCTACAAATACCGAAAATGACGGTCTACTACACCAAAGATCCTGAAGAGAGTTCTCCCCAAATCAACAGTCTTTGTCTCTCAAATCCAGAAAATCCTTCCTAGGTGAATGAGAAAGGGGGAGTCAACATCAAAATCCAATACCACCGGATCTGCAACACTGATACAAGCAGACAGAAGGCGTCTACAACCTACAACGCTACGCCATCGGATATGCAACACTCCTACTAGAAGACAGAAGGCGTCTACAATCTATAATGCAATGCCACCGGATCCGCAACACTCGTATTAGCGGACAGAAGGCGTGTATAAGCTCTCAAATGAAAAGTTGTGTGCATCCAAATGATAGTTATCTACACAACTATAAATACTTCAAAGAATACCCCCGCACGTGCACAATAGTTTGTATACATATAGGCACACTAAAAGGAGTAAATGTAATCAAATACTCGCATGGGCTCCGGCGAGCGTGTTATTGATACACACGTGACGCCTAAGGATGCTGCGCGGGTTGATAAGTGAATTCAGGTTCGAACCCGATCCTTCTATACGGATCAATAGAAGTCGTCAGGGTTCGAACCTTCAAATAAATACATGATTGTTGGGATCAATGTATTTGTTTCAATACATTCATATTAGGCCTTCAAGGCCTACAATTAAAAGAATTCACTAAATCAAAGGCATGAAGCCTATGAAACCCGATCCTTGAGCAACAACTTGCTCGAGTTGATAAGGTCCAATCAACAAAAGGGAAATGACCCCAAACACCCCGATGATGACCGTGTTGAACACTAATCTCAATCGGAGGGGTTCACAAATACTTTTAAATGTCTCCCAAAAGTCCATTCAAAATCCAAGCTCTACCCAAAAATCCAAAATTCTACAAATCCCAAATTCCAAGATATTTAAATTTGAAATAAATCTATCAATTACTTAAAGCACAATCCATTCACCCTCCGCAACAGTCTGCCATGGTGGACAAATTCAAATAAACTCTAGCTCACAAAGAGCCAAGTGCCTAGTCGAAAATATCACTAGGATCCATTCTCAAACAATCTCCTGCCAGTAAGGACGTGGTACGTGTCCTCTAACCGGTGGTTTGCCGCCAAATGGCACCGCAGGATAAACGGTTATGACGACCCGGGGCCCTCTGAACCGAGTGGTTTTGCCGCCAAATGGCACCACAATATACCGGTTATGGCCAGAGCCAATACGCTCCTTATTGGCATTAAATCCTTGAGATATGAATCAATAGGATATGATTGATAGGGCACAAAGCCCTCTGTCAGCTAAGGTGGATTCAAATTTGTCCCCTTAGACAAATATTCAACCCCGGTCTGCAAGGTCCCCTTGGATGAAGCAACCCATGGCTGCCGACAAGGATCCTTCTGTCAGGTTGGGTCGACTACCTCCTCTGACTAAGTAGACCAAGGACCACGATGGCCCGGGATGACGGAACCATGGGATCTTGATCGGGCCTATCATCCATTCCCCCACCATCTGCTTTAAGTGCTAGATGGTGCAATTTCTATTTTAAATATCAAACTCTCCAAATTCTCAAATCCAAATCCAGTTTTCAAATCCAGACCTATTGCTGCTACTATATGCCAGATACACGTATTTCTATACGAATATGATTGATGACTAGCCTTAATCGAAAGTTCTCTCTCGTGAGGGGTAATTAACTATAGGGGCTTGCGCCTATAGGAAACCAGAACTCATATCATAAAGTCCTCGCAAAATGAGGGCGAAATCTCTGGGTAGTATCTTATCTACAAACCCATCTGCCTTCCAAAATTTACCCCGGAACTTAGTTCGTTAAAACTCCCTCGCCGAATAATAAAAGAAAAGCGTGACGGGGAGGCCGGGACTGAATTTTCGGAGCCCACAAAGTTATAAGAAGAATAGAGAGAACCTAGGTCTTAAAATTCTCTTAGAGAATTATTGTATAAGGAACTTGAACCTATTTAAACAAAGAAGAGTGATTTGAACCAACTTAGAACAACTCAATTCATAAGAAGAGTGATATATTATGTGAGGTTTTTTCTTAAATCATATGATTTTAAATGCTCACACCATACTATATTTCCTTTATTTGTAAGTGAAAATCAAATACTACACCATAAAGTCAATAGTATTATACAAATATATTAAAAATGAATAAGTTGAATTTATTGTATTTAAGGAAACGCATGGTAAAAGTTGTATGAGACTTTAATAAGTCAAGCGAGTTCAACTTTGTGCTCAAGTTTCTCGAGTGAATTTAGTTGAAATAAGTACTCTAACCGTGTATATTCCAACAAGTTAACAAATTATTTGGGCAAATACCCTTACTGAGTAAGTTACTCCATCATAGGTTCAACTTGGTCTAGAGGAGAGATCAAGAGCATAATAATTATGAATCCTACAGAACTAAGACACAACACAATATATTTTATTTAGCAAACATATACATCTGCTTAGCCATTAACTTGATCAGACCACTCATCCTTTAATTTGTTGTTCATTATAATTTGGTAGGATTGGATTTTTTTAGGATAGATTAATAAAAGGAGCCAAGACATATACCTAATATCTAGTCACACTACATAATACTCACATTTGGACCATGCATCTTCCCTTTTAACCAATGATATTTCAAGACTTTTGGTTGTTGACTTGTGTGTCAACTTTTGACTCATAATCAACATAATGCGGAAAAAAAAAAAATAATTATCAACACAATGCAGATTCTTTCAATATAGTTAACAATGAAAAGAAACGTTTGCATGATCAGAAACACTCAATTGGCTAGCCATCTGAATTGGCCAATAATCTTTTTGGCGACCCACATGGTTGGTCAACCACCTTAGTGGTACACTCACACAAGACGGGTCATCTAACTTACTACTCAACAATCCATTTACAATAAATAAATGAATTTTTATATGTGACTGAGTCATAAGTCTTAACTAACACTACTTGGTTGATCAATATTCCAAAAGACTCCAAAGTTCAAAAGGACTTAATATATTCTTAGTCTAACATATCTATTGGAACTACAAACATAAGCTAAAATTGAAGCACCCTCCCACACAAAACTTAACAATTTGTTCCCAACACAATCATTAGCTCATTGCTCAAAATCTTTCATCCAAACAATCCGACTAGTCAAAAATATGCTCATATCGTATTAATCTAACACACAAAGATAATAATCGAACAAAATAATATATTAAAAAAAGAGAAAAAAATTAGATCAAAATTTAGTTTGCTATAATTTTCTCAATTTTGAGGAGTTCAAATCATACAAAAATATAAACATCCATAGTAGATCATATATAACACCATTTTTGAATAAAGATTATTACCCAACATATATAGCATACTCACAAAAGAAGAGGAGGTTTTGTAGATCAATGCATTAATGTTTTTTTAATTGAAAATAAGTAGAAGAAAACATAACTGAAATTGTTTTCCTAACGGTCAACTGATTCATTTGTACTGTTATTAAGCTAAGTGAATAAAAAAAGCTATCAGATTATCTTTATATACTGTCTGTATGAGACTATGAGGTAATAAATTCTCAAAAGAAGAGGATATATTCTAATGCTATTTTTTTTATTTCTGTTTAATAATATTATCTTTTCTTCTCAATACAAAATTATCCTTTATTAGATTTTCTGAGCTTGACAGATGATTTTCAATGGAGAGTAGGTTTCCTTTTGAACTTGAGAGCTTCAGCTGATGAGGCATCATGAAGGGTGTAAGTGAGTCGAGCTGATTGGTGAGTGAGCTCGGGCTCAACTCGATCAATGGCTCACAAGTGGAATTTGATGAGCTAACGAGCCTAGCTTGAGACAACCCCGACTCGACTCGTTGGCTCGTGCGTCATCTCATTTTATAATTTCACATTCTTTTTACCATTTATTATAATAATTTTTTAAACTATAATAATTTTCTCTCATTCATAATAAATGAGTTGGCCCGTGGACAAATTCACACATATATCACATACATTAAACTCGAACCTAAAATCTCTTGCTTGATATCTAAAGTTCTCAACCAACAAATTAAGAGGAGTTTGTGCTCTTATCAAAGTATTATGATCAAAATTTTTATCTGGGTGTTCAAATTCTTTTTATATATTTTAAGATAAATTTAATATAAAATCAATTAAAAATAAATTTAAAACTTTATTATTTATTTAAATAACATTTTGATAAGAAAATCCTTATATAAAAAAACTATGAGGATTCGTTCATTCTTTCATGCATCACAAGCATTCCCAATTCACCAATGACCTTGCACGGAGTCGAATCAACCCTCAAACAATTCACAACCGTCTGATCTAACCAGTGGACACAAGAACCACTTCCCCGAAGATTTAATGGTGAT
Source organism: Dendrobium huoshanense (assembly GCA_016618105.1). Lineage (NCBI taxonomy): Eukaryota > Viridiplantae > Streptophyta > Magnoliopsida > Asparagales > Orchidaceae > Dendrobium > Dendrobium huoshanense. The sequence goes on along the minus strand of CM028350.1, from coordinate 37,735,429 downwards.
CACTCCAGCTCTGCCTTGAAAGACACTTCCCGGCTTTTTCCTCCGTCTTCTTGGACTTGAAATTCGTAGTTTCCGTCAACTCTTCGCAGCGGCTCTTTTCTGGATCCCATCGAAACTTTGAAGTGGCATCACGCAAGAAGCTAAACGAAACCCTTTAAAGTTTGTTAGCTCCTTCTTTGATCTTGACTCAGTAATGTCTTCCATATCTATATTTATCTTTCCCTTCTTTTTTGCTTTTATCAGTATTTTCTTCATTTGTTTTCCCCCATTTTATCTACGTTTCTAACGGATAACTTCCTTTCGGGACGGTTCAAATTGCAAGTTTATAGGTCGAGGTACTGTAAAGCTCCCTCCTTTATGGACGATTTAAATTGATTTGCGGTTTTTGGATTTGAAGTTTGGATTTTTGTGAAAAAAAAAATCCCGAACTGGATGTCTGATTGGTTATGGTTATCGATAGGATTCCAGCCCCTCGTCCCCGACTCAAGCGTCTATCGATCTCTGAAAAAGGGTTCAGTTTTCAAATCAGGGTTTGCTCAGATGCAAATAGGGATCTATTTAATCAGTTCCTCCCAATCTGAAGAGCACGATACCTAAAATAGCCTTCGGTCTTTCTTCTTCATTGGATTCTGCGGGCTCGATGGCTTCTAAAGTTTCTGAACGGAAGTCCTACTTCAAGTTCCCGTTATTGCAAGAGGTACTGAATTAGTTCTAAACGACCTCTTCCAATTTGATGATTTAAAACCTTATTTTTTTTCTAACTTCAGCTCTTGTATTGCTCCAACTGGAACAGAAGCAAAGGTCAGTTAGAGTTTCTGATATGCAACATCAAATGGGCGAACTCTACGAGGAACTAAGGAGGGCAAAGGACGAGAGGTGCCGTGCTCTTGAAGAACTTGCTGAATTAAAGAAGATGGATGGTGATTTCAAGGATACGATTAGGCCCAGAGAATTGCAAGATTTGAAAGCTCAGGATTCAGAAAGGAAGATGCTTGAGTTGATGATTTTTCAGACCAAGCTGCTCGAGCAAACAAATATTTCATTTGAAGAGGCGAAGTTAGAGATCAAGAATCTTAAAGAGATTATAAGAAAGATAGAGCGGTCAGCTAGGAGTGAGAATAAGAAAGTTGGAGCATTTGACTCTGCTAATACCCAAGAGGAGATGATGAAGCTTAGAAAAGAGCTTAGATTGGCACTGGAGGCAGAAGATAAGAGCAAGAAAGCCATGGATGATTTTGCGATTGCACTTAAGGAATTATCTACTGATGCCAACCAAGCAAAGGCACAGCTTGCCGATAGACAAGCTGAGCTAGATAAAGCAATAGAAGAAGCTAAAAATACAAAATCTTTATTGGAGAGCACAGAGCAGAAGCTAATGGATGCTTTGAATGGGTATGATAAATTGAAGTTGGAGTATGAGGAATCCGTTTCTGCTTCTAAAGCAAAAGAGAACAGCTTTTTAAGCTGTCTGAATGTTTCAGAAGAAGATATTACCAAGTGGAAGCAAGATAACAGTAGACTGAATGATGACTGGAAGGTTGCAAGGGAGGATAATACTAAACTGCGTCAAATAATGAAAGAAGCAGTGAATGAGGCTATAGCGTTAAAGGAAGCAGCAGAGATCATTCGGAGTGAGAATTTTCAGATGAAGGATCAACTCTTTGAGAAGGGTAATAGCTTGCAGCAAATACAGCAAGATTATGAAAGCCTTAAAGTAACTGAAGCTGCTGCTCTTGACAGTGTAAGAGAGCTGAATGACTTACTTGCCTCAACTTCAGCTTCAACTTCAAAAAAGACCTCAAATTTGTCAGAGTTTGGGTCGTTTAGACTACCACAAACAACAACTCGTGATGCAAAGGCAAGGAGGAGTCTGAAAATATTCTCATCTGAGAAGTGGAAACCTAATGACAATTCAATCTGGAATGGCCGCAGGCATTCTGTGGGAGAGCAAGGAATGTTCAACGGCTCCACGTTTGACAGAGAAAAATCAATTGAAAGTAGTAGTATCATGTTTAGTTCTCTAAGGAAAACCTCTGATAATCGAGTCCCATCATCTAGGGAAACCATAGACACAAATGCAATTGATCATTTAGAAGGAATACAGTGCAAAGACAAGGACAACATGAACGTTAAGAAAAAGAAAACAATTTTTGGGAGACTTGGAGATACATTGAGGAGGCTAAGTTTTCACAAATAGTTGTCAATACTTTTTGGTGAACATGAATTTGATTCATCTGGATGTTTATTTAGTTTTTCTTGTGATGATTATTTCAGATCCTCAATGTGTTTTGAGTTCTCAGTTGAAAACAAAGACAATTGGAAATGCCTTTCTAGTCTAGAATAGATTTCATAAACTGTATGACTTCAAACTTGCCTATGTTCTTGGTACATGGTTGGAAACTGTCAAACTTGAGGGCAAACTACAGTAAGATCAGGCTTGCTTTGTAGATTTCATGTATTTTCAAGCTTGCAATTCTTCTATCTCATAAATTGTTCCATAAAATTGATTTTTAACTCTTTGAAGCGTTTGTACAAGAAAGGCACTTGCCAGGCCCCCATGAAGCTTTTTGATTGACAGATCTACACTCCGCCATTATGAAATGGCGTCAATTGCTCAATTTTTCTCCTATGGTTAGTATATTTTTAGCCATTAAAAATTGGCATTCTGACTGGAAGCTTTAGGATCAATCCAGCCTTTAATTAAGAACTACCATGAAAAAACTTCGTAGGTGAGAGAAAACTATAAACAACACCTGTTGTTTGTTTGGCTTGATTAGAGCCTTGATTTTGCAACTTTTGAACTGTTTTGGTCAAGAATTGCGTTAAACTCCATAAATAGTTCCTCCAGTAATTATTTGAGCTCAATCCCTTTCCTTACAGGTATACTATTTTTCTTGTAATCTCAACGTTAAAGAGAGAGCCTTAGCTTTGTCTCAGAGGCCATTACATTTGTATTTGAAGGCTGGTAAGATTTGAAACTGGGTACTAAAATAATTTTTGAAGTTCTAATTCTCTCACTTTGAGAAATCTTCCAGCCCAGCATGTTCTTCTACTTTTCTGTAACCCTTTGACTTACGATTTTCTTTGAAGAATAATAAATTATTGTGTGGACTTACTTTTCTGTAACCCTTTGACTTACGATTTTCTACTTTTCAAGGATTAATTATTGTGTGGACGCTGAATACTGTCCGGAGACCAATCAGAATGCACCACGTCATCCATTGCTCGGTACCGTGGCTGGTATCGGTGACGTGACACAATCTGATTGGTCTCCGAATGACGTTTTGCATCCGATCTCCGCACAGAATAATTTCTCCTCTTCAAGATTACATAATGAATATCTCCCGGCCATGCCTTGTTGTCTGCTAGTATTGCTCTACTCCCTGACTGCTTATTTTCTTTGAAGAACAATGAAAAAAAATATTGTGTTGGGCACTGCTGGCATGATTTATATCAAAAAGTGCTTTACTATAACTCATGTGTCCTCAATATCACATAACGAGGTTATTTTTTTTTTAGGTTGTTTATCAAAATTATCCTGTACTTTTTATTCATGTGTTCTACATATTTGAATGAATATCTTATCTTATTTATTTTCTCCAAGAACAACCAACTATTTATAAATTCAATAAAAATTAATTATATATCTTTTACTAATTTTGGAGATAAATGTTAGAGAATCAAATTTCATAAAAACATTAATACCATATCGTAATCAAATTATAAGCCAGTCTAATGTAATCAACCGATCGTTGTGTCAGCTTCCAGCCTTCCAGGTTCTTCAAGATTTGCTCTAGCAATTTGTAGCAACGAGCCTTAAGATTATCTCCGACCGAACTTCATACGATGGTATGCCGTCTGACATTTGCTCCATTTGAATGATAGATCACACATTAAAATTTGGTGGGTGAACAGTGTGACGCCAATATTGACGCCGCACTGTTCACCTACGCCAATTTGTATTACAGGATTTGCCGAAGAAGCGCGTGAAAGAGGAGAAAAAACGGAATTCGATTGGAAATGAATAACTGCATTTTGGAGTTCTATTATATTTTAGAGTGGAAAATTGATTTTTTGGTTGGAGATGCCCATATAGATTACTTTGAAGGATTAAACCATGATGAAACTTCTTTTGAAAAGGTAAAACTATGGCTAATCATTCTGTAACAAATGACTAGAAAGTAAAAACTAATTTTTTGGTGCTTGTTTAACATATATTTCTATCACAAGGATCATACTTTAAAATATTCTCCAAAAGCAAATATTGTGTTGCTCCTTTTTAAGTCTCCTATAGTTCTATTTCTTTTACATCTATGATGCACAGATTTTGAAGCGGCAACATGGACATGACAAGGCATGTACATAGAATAGGAACACACTTTAGCCAAATTTTGAGAAATTATTATCTACATCACCGGATAGTTTGAAGGTGAATGAGATTACATTACGTCACGTCATCTTGGTATACAGCAGTATACAATACTAATACATAACAAAAAGTGACATAACACATTCTTATTTGCTTCTGGATGGCGTCCGGTGACCGCATGTAATTATTTCACGCATATTTTTGTGTATTTGCTAGTTTGATTTATTTTTTTACATTTTTTAGCAAATTAAATGCAAACTCATGCATATCATATATGTAAGAAAGTTTTAAACTCAAAGACTCCCAACCAACAGATTAAGATGAGCTCAGCTAATTTTATCAGCTTCTACATGCTGTACTACTTTTGAATCCATTAATATTTTATAAATTTTAAAAAAGTAAACGTAGGAATGTTTTGTCTTTTTCTTGTTTTGTAAGAATTTTCATTTTCCACCTTAACAAAAATATTTTGTAGCTAATGAGAATGTCATATTTGCTTTCTAATCAAAGGTTTGAATTTATAGGTGCACATCAATATTTATGATTTATCTTAAGGGAGAGTCACATAAATAACATAAAATCTTATCGCTTTATATATAATAATAATTAAATTGTTATATTTATTTATATGTCACTTTAGAGTCTAAATCACGCGTTTTACTTTAAATAAATTAATATTAATGAGATTTTAGATTTGAGTTAAATATTTGAATATTTTAAAAGAAAATATTAAATTTTAGATATTAAATATGTAAACAATTAAAATACCTAATAGAATCACTTTCATATCTAAATCATGTGTTTTAGGCTTCGTTTGAGACTGTTTTATTTCTGTTTCTTAAAGCAGTTTTTAAGTACAAAATTGAAAAAATTTGTACTACAAATCTGCTTTAAGAAGCAGAAAGAAAGCCGTCCTAAACGAAGCCTTACTTTAAATAAATTAAAATTAGTGACAATTTTAAGATTTAAATTAAATATTTGAATGTTATACTATGTAAAATTAAATATACATAACAATTTAATGAGGTTAATGTATATCTATTTAATTTTAATTATACTATGCAAAATTAAATTTAATATTTTTATGTGCCTTAGCATTTTGTAAGAGTTTAGTTTTTGACGGCCACTTGATATGAAACCGACTCTAAAATATGAGTTAAGATCAATCTAGTTAAAATCTGGGCTAGATTTGGGTTTGGAATATTGACCCAATAAATTTTTTGACCATGCTATGAGTCATTTATTAGTTAAATAGGTTTTGTTCATGTTAAATGAGTTGTAAAAAAAAAGTATGATTCATATAATAAACGGATTAAATAGGTTGGGTTCAGGTTAGACGGGTTTGCGTCGAGTCTAATTCAGGTTATATATTTTGATCAATATAATAAATAAGTTGGCTCAAATCAAGCATATTCATATATTAATTTTAAACCTGACTATAATCCAACCACCTTGCATGGCCTTTAGTGGTTGCCAACCTTTGGAAATTAAGGTTTGCTCTTCCAAGTTTCAACAATAAAGCTATTCTTCCCTCTCTAAGTTTATTAATCATTACCTAACTTTTCAATAGTGGAAAGCAAATTTTTTTTTGGGACATTTAGGGCACGGAATGCTTCGTTTGAGACTGACTTTCTTACTATTTCTTAAAGCAGTTTTTTAGTACAAAATATAAATTTTTATTGTACTAGAAAACTACTTTAAGAAACATTAAGAAAATCATTTCAAAAGAAGCCTAAGACAAGCACACACATCATATAGACAAGCTTTTGGATAATAGCTAAAGCTCCCAACCAATAAATCATGATGAGCTGCATGAAAAGCTGATTGAAAAATAATTATGTTGTTTTCAGAAGGAGAAATCAATAGATAAGCACTAAATCATTAGAGATAAGATAATTTGACACATTAGTTTTAATAACAGTTTTGTGAAGAAGTTGATGTTGACATATAATGAGTAATGAAACAACAATGTTTTTTGGAATTTTGCTATGTTAAGAGACTTGGTCATTTCAACATGTTGAGGTCATGGTGGGATGATTGATCTTTAGAAAATAATATTATATTTTTCAAAATAAATATTTGTGAAAATTTTAAAAATATTTCCAAGGTTTAAAATTAATATTAATTTTTTTAAAGTATATCTAGTCATAGGCAAATCCAAGGTCAAGTGAGAGCTTTTTCGGAATTTTGCCCCCCTCTCAAAGAACTTTTTTGTCATAAATTTATTAATCGTGCACTAGTTTTACCCATCCCGCCTCATGTTGTTGTCAGAATCGCAATCGAAGGCTCGAAGCCGTCTCGTTCCGTTGTTCGCAACTCGTAAGATCAGGCCGCCTTCACAATGGCAAGAGGTCGCCGGCCTTCACCTTCGCAAATAAAAAGAGTTTGCCCACCCTAAAAAAATGGTCTGGATCTGCCCTGTATCCAGCTAAATGATACAATTTAATTAATTCATCAGTTTTTGAAACTAATGTTTTCTAACTAGAAGAATTCAAATGGGCCCTAAGTGACTTGCACGAATGAAAACCAGGATTAGAGATAATCCACTTCATTTTTCTAAGGGCTTATCCAATTACTTTCAGATACAGCGAATATTTAAAAATATGATGATTTGGTTGTGAAGTTATTATGAGAAACTAATTTACGTTTTGTTTGGGACATTTTTTTTTTAAACAATTTTGTAGTAAAAAATAAAAAAAAAAAACTGTTTTCGAAAGCAACAAAAAACTGTCCAAAATGAGATAAATTATTCTGTGTGGAGTCTGGACTTGAAGAACCGTCCAGACATGTGAGTGTACACACCGTGTACAAATTTATATAGTGTGAATCAAATTTTTGTACACATTGTGCGTACATAATGTGTACACTCACAGTCCGGACGGTTCTTCCCGTTTGGACTCCGCACGGAATAATTACTCACCAAATGAAGCCTTTGCTTCTTTAGTTGCAAAAATCCCTTACAACTCCCAATCCATGTTACATCAATATTAAGTCCTTATAACTCCGAGTGCATAGCGTCGTTCCTCCAAAACTCAGGATTTTATACATCGACTTGGATGCACATAGAAATTTCTAAAAAAATTAAGAAAATAATAGCAAAATAAAATTATGATTATTATTGAAAAATAAAATATAAAAAAAGTTATTTCAACCAAACCCTAAAGCTCACAATTAAAAATAAAAATTTACGTATATATGGAGTTAAGAATTCATATGAAATTTTCATAATATTTAAATAATTCATCCTTTTTTTTTTTCAAATATATTTGTTATCAGCCAACCTTCACTGCTGCCGTATTATAAAAAAACCCGCCTAGGTTTTTTTTTTTTTTTTTTTTTTTTTTTTCGGATGGCGAGGAACCATCCGCTGTCACACCCGTCATCGTCGAGCGCGCTTGGCGGTCCGTAAACCCCGGCCGACCTAATGGGCCACCCAGGCCACAAACCCATAGCCGGCGTTTCGGAGCCCCCACTTAAGGGCCGATTGCGATTCGAAGGAATAGAACTCGGGATGGAGCACGTCCACCAACCGAGCTAAGCATTGATGGGTCTAGGTTTTCTATTTCATTACCCTTTCAAGTTGTCGGGCCAAAGAATATTTTCTATTTGTAAAAAGTAGTCTTGCCTTCCAAGCTCGGTTTTCTTTTAATTAATATGTCGCCTAACTGGCATGAGGTGGACAAGCACGCCGCTACTTAAAAACTAAAATATAAAATTCATTATTATTAATTAATCCGCTCGTACCTCATAATTAGTAAATAAAAAAGATTGTATGTATTTAAAAAAGAAATTCCTAAGCCCACTTATATGTTTATTATTGGGCTACATAGAGCCCAAACATATTATGTAATGCCCACTAATGAGAGCATTAAACTAAAGTAACTACTAAACATGGTCATTAGGTTATATGATCTACTTTTCATTCTAGGGCTTTTTTTTGAGACAACTTCAATTTTTTAGTATAAAAATTTTTAGAAAGCAGTAATAAAGTTGTGTCAAATTAAGGCTTCGTTTGGGGCGGCTTTTTTACTGCTTCCTAAAGCAGCTTTTTAGTATAAAAATTTTAATTTTTGTACTAGAAAGTTGTTTTAATAAGCAGTGAGAAAGCCGTCCCAAACGAAGCCTAAGTCTATATTTTTGCTTAAGTCCTCATTTGTTTCGGCTTAATTACGTCGTTTTCTGTTTGAATCGTGGAAACATTTACTCATCTACTGTTTGATAACATGCCTTTTACAGAATGAGCTTTTATTTTGTTCGGTTGACCAGATGCAAGAAACATCCGGTCCTAGATAAAAAGAAGGCGGTACCGAGGTGTACCGAGTTTTTCAAAAAACTCGGTACACCACGGTACCGAGTTTTTTTGCCTACGACCTTGATACGACATTGCAAAATCATCTTGATCGGGCACGAATCTCGAGGCAAAACCTAGTTGGAAACTTCAAAAATTAATTTCGGGAGCATATGAACTCCAATTTCAGCGAGCTTACAGTCAAACTGAGCGTCTCGGAAATACAAACCCAACGACACCAAGATCAACCCAATCGGAGCCCAAATGAGTCCGAATCAAAGGTTCGAAGCGCTGTTGGAAGGTTCAAACCGCAATTTGAGTTACCAAACGGTCTCCGATTTTGACGAACTTATACTTGAATCGAGCGGCTCGACGAGACGAATCCAACGAGCCCAAGATCATTGAATTCCGACATCATTAAGGCCATCAAATGTCCAACGAACGGTGCATGATCAAAGGATTCGATATCGGCCGTCCATTCAGACCACTCCCAATTCGCCCTTGATCTCACGCCTATTTACGGGCTATGCCACTCCAGAAAAACTATAAATAGAGCCCTCATTCTACACCAAAGAGAGAGGGGGGGAAGAGAGAGAAGAAGAAGAGGAGAAAGGGGAAAAGGAGATTCCTCACCTCCTCGACCACCGCCGGAGCTCTTCCTGCCGCCTAAAGACGCCGGAACTCTGCCGAATTTTCAGGAAACGCAGGAATTCTGCACAACTTCCACGAGATGCTGAAATTCTTCCCAATTTAAAAGAGAGTTACCTCCTGACGCCGAAACTCCGCCCAAGTGAAGACGGAGTTTCTCCTCTGCCATCAAAGACGTCGGACTTCTACCCGACATCGGACCTTCACTCTTCGCTAAGTTTCTACCCGACGCCGGACTTCTACCGGTTATCGGACTTCGTTGGACGTCTATGCGAAGATGCATTTCTTTCCATTGCTGGACTCCTACCTGACGCTGTCCTACTGATCTTCGTCGTCAGACTACAGTCCTTCCGACCTCCGTCGCCAGCCGACTACGGTCCTCCTGACTTACGTCGCCCGCCGACTACAATCTTTCTGACATCCGTCGCCCGTTGAATACGGTCTTCCTGACTTATGTCGCCCGCAGACTACATTCTTTCCGACCTCCGTCGCCCGCCGACTACGGTCCTCCTTACTTACGTCGCCCGCCGACTACAGTCCTCCGTCACCAGCTGACTACGGTCCTCCTGACCTACGTCGCCCGATGACTGCAGTCCTTCTAACAAAGCGAATACGTCGAGAGTAGATCTTTGTATTTACATCATGTAATGTACTCCATAAGATGTACATCAAGCTAAGGCCTTCCACCAAAGAAGGGCCTCATTTGTAATCGACTGCAATACTAGTGGATTCATTCAAGCTGGGCTAGGCCCCGTGGTTTTTCCCCCTTTTCAGGGGTTTTCCACGTAAAAATCTTGGTGTCTTATAAATGCTAGACCCTCTCTCACTTATCTGATTGCGTGCCGGATTTTCGTACAATGCTAAGACGTTAAATCTTATATTTCTCTACCGCCGCGAATACTCCTGGACGCAACAGTTTGGCGCCGTCTGTGGGAATCTAGTTCCCGACTGGGGGGCAACTTTTGCTCCAATCTCAAAAGATCACTCATAGCATCAATATCATAAGAAGCAGATGCGGACTGGGGGGCAACTTTGACTCAAACCATGGTCAAATAGATCCTCCAATACCTTCAACACCAAGTTGATATTTCAAGAATATCCGAGCAAATGCAAGGATACTTCAAATCAATTGCAAGCTTTATACAGTCTCTTGTTGGATTTCTACTCATTGGGCAAGGTCTTAACCTCGACCTCAAAAAGACAATAACGGTCTAAAGATAGACTTTCTTCACATTTGATTCGGGATATACGTGGCGTTCGCCCCCTCCCAATCAAAGCAAAATCAATCCCAGGGGGATTCGATTCGACCTCTTTCATACAGGTTAACGTCGTCGAGTAAAGGCTCCGACATACAACCTCGGAAAGGTCTCACATCCTTGGTGGATTCTCCCGACCTCTTCCACACAGGTTAACGTCGTCGAGTAAAGGCTCCGACATACAACCTCGGAAAGGTCTCACATCCTTGGTGGATTCTCTCGGCCTCTTCCACACAGGTTAACGTCGTCGAGCAGGGCTCCGGCATACAACCTCGGAAAGGTCTCACATCCTTGGTGGATTCTCCCGACCTCTTCCACACAGGTTAACGTCGTCGAGTAAAGGCTCCGTCATACAACCTCGGAAAGGTCTCACATCCTTGGTGGATTCTCTCGGCCTCTTCCACACAGGTTAACGTCGTCGAGCAGGGCTCCGGCATACAACCTCGGAAAGGTTTCACATCCTTGGTGCATTCTCCCGACCTCTTCCACACAGGTTAACGTCGTCGAGCAGGGCTCCGGCATACAACCTTGGAAAGGTCTCACATCCTTGGTGGATTCTCTCGACCTTTTCCGCACAGGTTAATGTCATCGAACAAATGTCCTGACATACAACCTCGGATAGGTCATACATCCTTGGTTAACGTCGCCAGAATGCCGTCAAGGGACTTTCATTTAACTTCTACACAAAGTTAAATTTCTACATGATGTTGAATTTCCTCTTGTCGCTGAATTTTTGCCTTGCAGAACTTTCGTCGGAATTATGCTCGTCAGCAGACTCCTACCCGACGTCAGACTTCTGCTCGTCGACGAATCTTCGTCGGTATTCTACCCGACGTTGAACTTCTACCCGGCGTCAGACTTCTGCTCGTCAGCGGACTCCTACCCGACGTCGGACTCCGCCCTGTCGTCAGACTTCTGCTCGTAGGAAGACTCCTACGCATCGTCGGACTTCTGCTCGCCAGCAGACTCCTACTCGTCGTCGGACTTCTGCTCGTCAGCGGACTCCTACGCATCGTCAGACTTCTGCTCGCCAACAGACTTCTACTTGTCGTCGGACTTCTGCTCGTCAGCGGACTCCTACTCGTCGTCGGACTTCTGCTCGTCAGCGGACTCCTACTCGTCGTCGGACTTCTGCTCGTCAGCGGACTCCTACCCGACGTCGGACTCCGCCCTGTCGTCAGACTTCTGCTCGTAGGAAGACTCCTACGCATCGTCGGACTTCTGCTCGCCAGCAGACTCCTACTCGTCGTCGGACTTCTGCTCGTCAGCGGACTCCTACGCATCGTCAGACTTCTGCTCGCCAACAGACTTCTACTCGTCGTCGGACTTCTGCTCGTCAGCGGACTCCTACTCGTCGTCGGACTTCTGCTCGTCAGCGGACTCCTACCCGACGTCGGACTTCTGCTCGTCAGCGGACTCCTACCCGACGTCGGACTTCTGCTCGTCAGCGAACTCCTACCCGACGTCAGACTTCTGCTCGCCAGCAGACTTCTACTCGTCGTCGGACTCCTCCTTGTCGTCAGACTTCTGCTCGTAGGAAGACTCCTACGCATCGTCGGACTTCTGCTCGCCAGCAGACTCCTACTCGTCGTCGGACTTCTGCTCGTCAGCGGACTCCTACTCGTTGTCGAACTTCTGCTCGTCAGCAAACTCCTACTCGTCGTCGGACTTCTGCTCGTCAGCGGACTCCTACTCGTCGTCGGACTTCTGCTCGTCAGCGGACTCCTACCCGACGTCGGACTTCTGCTCGTCAGCGGACTCCTACCCGACGTCGGACTTCTGCTCGTCAGCGGACTCCTACCCGACGTCAGACTTCTGCTCGCCAGCAAACTTCTACTCGTCGTCGGACTCCTCCTTGTCGTCAGACTCCTGCTCGTAGGAAGACTCCTACGCATCGTCGGACTTCTGCTCGCCAGCAAACTTCCGCCCAAATGTCATTCAAATCCCGTAGGTTTCTATCGCCAGTAAACCGGAGGGGGAGGAAGAAATCCCGTAGGTTTCTATCGCCAGTAAACCGGAGGGGGAGGAGGAAATCCCGTAGGTTTCTATCGCCAGTAAACCGGAGGGAGAAAGAAAGAAAAGGTGCAAGTTTTCTAAAGGCCTAGAGGGCCTATTTATAGGTTTTGAAGCAAGAAGGGGAAGTTATTGCAATTTTCGAAATCCCAAATTTTTCTAAATTTTTTCTGAATTTTTCAGAATTTTTTGGGATTTTTTTGGAATTTTTTTTGGCCCAAAAACAGCAAAAAAAACATTATTTTCGCGTATATGGGGCCCACAATGACGGTGGACCGAACCGTCTTTTCTCTCTCCTCAAAACGGGGAGCAAAGCATGCGAATCCGCGGCCACAGCACACAGATCGCGAAGGCCAGCCGCACATCGCGCAAAACATGCGGCAGCGACCTCCCGCAGCAACCGCACGCGGCAGCCACGCGCGGCAACAAGCGCGCGAACGGGCGCGATGCCCAGGCGGGCGCAGGCGCGACCCGCGCGAACTAGCGCGCTGCCCAGGCGGGCGCGGTCGCAACCCGCAGGCGCAGCCCTGGCGTGCGCTGGCGCAGCCCCGGCGGGCGCATGCGAGCCCAGGCGCGGGCTCGCGGGCGCGCGCGACCGCGGTTCCTCGGCGCCGGCGGCAGCGGCGGCGGCCGGATGGCCGGTCCGGCCGGTTCGGCCGCCCGGTCCATTCTGGACCCGTTTTTCATCCCGAAAAGTCCGATTCAGACATTTTTGGGGTCCCCGGACACGTTTTTCGACGTTCCGGACTCGATTTCGACACTTTTGGAACTCAACGGGGCCTCTATGGTGAAGTTTGTACAAGTGTTCTATTTTTGGAACGCAAATTTTTGCGATTCAGCCAGTGTAAAATTTCAGAACAAGTATTTTCGGACTCCTGGAGCTTCGACGTCCGAAAATAGGGGGGCAACTGATACGACATTGCAAAATCATCTTGATCGGGCACGAATCTCGAGGCAAAACCTAGTTGGAAACTTCAAAAATTAATTTCGGGAGCATATGAACTCCAATTTCAGCGAGCTTACAGTCAAACTGAGCGTCTCGGAAATACAAACCCAACGACACCAAGATCAACCCAATCGGAGCCCAAATGAGTCCGAATCAAAGGTTCGAAGCGCTGTTGGAAGGTTCAAACCGCAATTTGAGTTACCAAACGGTCTCCGATTTTGACGAACTTATACTTGAATCGAGCGGCTCGACGAGACGAATCCAACGAGCCCAAGATCATTGAATTCCGACATCATTAAGGCCATCAAATGTCCAACGAACGGTGCATGATCAAAGGATTCGATATCGGCCGTCCATTCAGACCACTCCCAATTCGCCCTTGATCTCACGCCTATTTACGGGCTATGCCACTCCAGAAAAACTATAAATAGAGCCCTCATTCTACACCAAAGAGAGAGGGGGGGAAGAGAGAGAAGAAGAAGAGGAGAAAGGGGAAAAGGAGATTCCTCACCTCCTCGACCACCGCCGGAGCTCTTCCTGCCGCCTAAAGACGCCGGAACTCTGCCGAATTTTCAGGAAACGCAGGAATTCTGCACAACTTCCACGAGATGCTGAAATTCTTCCCAATTTAAAAGAGAGTTACCTCCTGACGCCGAAACTCCGCCCAAGTGAAGACGGAGTTTCTCCTCTGCCATCAAAGACGTCGGACTTCTACCCGACATCGGACCTTCACTCTTCGCTAAGTTTCTACCCGACGCCGGACTTCTACCGGTTATCGGACTTCGTTGGACGTCTATGCGAAGATGCATTTCTTTCCATTGCTGGACTCCTACCTGACGCTGTCCTACTGATCTTCGTCGTCAGACTACAGTCCTTCCGACCTCCGTCGCCAGCCGACTACGGTCCTCCTGACTTACGTCGCCCGCCGACTACAATCTTTCTGACATCCGTCGCCCGTTGAATACGGTCTTCCTGACTTATGTCGCCCGCAGACTACATTCTTTCCGACCTCCGTCGCCCGCCGACTACGGTCCTCCTTACTTACGTCGCCCGCCGACTACAGTCCTCCGTCACCAGCTGACTACGGTCCTCCTGACCTACGTCGCCCGATGACTGCAGTCCTTCTAACAAAGCGAATACGTCGAGAGTAGATCTTTGTATTTACATCATGTAATGTACTCCATAAGATGTACATCAAGCTAAGGCCTTCCACCAAAGAAGGGCCTCATTTGTAATCGACTGCAATACTAGTGGATTCATTCAAGCTGGGCTAGGCCCCGTGGTTTTTCCCCCTTTTCAGGGGTTTTCCACGTAAAAATCTTGGTGTCTTATAAATGCTAGACCCTCTCTCACTTATCTGATTGCGTGCCGGATTTTCGTACAACGCTAAGACGTTAAATCTTATATTTCTCTACCGCCGCGAATACTCCTGGACGCAACAGACCTGATGCTCCTCTGCATCCGGTCGGAAGACGTAATAATTGTTCTTTACAGAATACATTTTCCTGTATCTCCATTTTTCCGCCTATTTGAAAAGAAAAAAAAAAATACTACTTATCCCATATGCTATCTCAGTTTAGAAACAAAAAAACACAATTTCATCCCCACCATATTCACACGTCCACCGACACTTTCCGGGATGAAAGAAGATGTCACAGTGAAGCTTCATTATCGCAACCTTGTTTGATTGCAGGGCTGGTATCAGCAGTGGGCCGACCTCCTCTTAGCGGAGATGCGACAATGCCACTGAGAACAGCGTAGTCGATTTGCTTCCACGTCATTCACATTAGGGTTTAGGGATCAATCGCAAAATATAGATAAAAGAAAGCTGAATCAAGCCATGTTGGATGAATTATAGCTCCAATTTTGAAGCCAATTCTCGCCGTTCTTACGGATTACCTCATGGGAACAGAAGTTCAGCATATTCGATGTTAATTACATGGAAATTTTGTATTTTCTGCTAAGAACAACATAGCATAGGTTTGCAAAAGCATTAAAAGAATGATGTAATCAAATAAGGCATCAATTTTCTTAATTAATTAGTGGTAGAACTCTGTTTCTTCAATCACTGTTTCACAACCAGCTTATGCAAAAGGAGTGCAGGAACCAAACAAGGCCTAAATACATTCAGACTGGCGTTTTTTACTTGAGTTGTGCATAAGAATTAGAAAGCAACTAAAAAATTTGTCCAAATTTTACTAATTAAACTTTCAACTCAAACAAGAACTCTATCTCAAATTATTATTTGAAAAAAAAAAAAAATTTATATCAAAATATTTTCACAAATTTTCCGACTAAATGAACTTAGTCGTCTTTAAATTTATGCTGAGATTAATATAATACTTAAATATCAAATATAATGTTAGTCTCTATATATGTAAATCTAAAGAGTGCTTGACCTCTATTGACGGAAAATTTATTAAGATACTCTTACACAGCTTTTTTCCTATATCTGACTTAGGAGAAGCTTATCTCATTTCTGAAAAAGACGTTCTACCTTACTAACTATCGTTCTTTATTCCGTCCAAGTAATTAAACGTCATTTTCTGGAAGGAGTTAGGTCAGAGGGCGCTATCAGAGAGATGAAAAAGACAGGAAAAGAAGAGCAAAGACCAAAGTTTTGAAGCTCATAGAGAATAGAGATAACTTTTTATCATAATTTGATCAGAAAAAGTTTGGTCTATAATGCAAAAAATATTTTTGCAAAGATGAATAAATTGATCTTCAAATTAATATGTTTTTATTATTATTATAGCTCTTAAGCTTATGTCCTCTTTTTGTGAGTTAGGCTTATTATAAAATTGATATGGAAAAACACGTTTTGTTCAAATTTAAAATGTAATATTAATTTATTTATTTATTATGTTACAGTTCCCGGCTAAAAAAACTTATTTGCATTTTTATATCTTATTATTAATTTTTTTTTTTTAAAATCTAAATTTAGAGTTTGTTGAGACTTCCGTAATTTTTTATAAAATTAATTATAAAATTGTTATAGGTAAAATTACTTTTTTGAAAACTGATGTCAAATTCAGGAACTTTTATTTTATCCAGTGAACGTACGCTCCTCTACGTTCGGTTCTAGGCAAAAAAAATGCAATACCGAGTACCGAGTACCGAGTTGTACCGAGTTTTTTAAAAAAACTCGGTATTGCGCTGTTTTGATCTAAAACCGAACGTAGAGGAGCGTACGTTCACTGGATGTAATAAAAGTTCCAAATTCAGCTTCTTTGTATAAAGATATGATGATTATTATTGCAAATTGAATTAATTAGGTGCTAATTGTGTTATGTTTAAATCCGTGACATGGAATATTTAAAAAAAATGAAATAAACCCTACACTGCTATAAATTTCCAAAAGAAACACTGTATAAAGCTTTGCAATTTGTTTAATTAAATTATTTTATTTGTTTGAAACGATGTTTACATTCTGCTGGTTCTCTTTAAGGTATAACAAGTTACCTTTGCACATTTAATTATTTTCAAATGAACCTTGTACTTTTTTAAGTTTTAAATATGGAGCACATTTGATTGCTTGTACGTACAAAAAAATCTTTTAAGGATGTAGAAATTTATCAAAAAATAAGGGGGTTTTCTTTTAAATTTTATTGAATTTAAAATTTTTGTACTAAAAAGTTATTTTACAATGCAGTGAAAATGTTGTCCCAAACGAAAATAGGGTCGGATTTGGGTTTACCCGCATAGTGCATGCCTCAGCCTCACAATCACATCCGCGCCCCGCATGGGCTACACCCGTGCTCGCGTAGGCCTCGCTCTTACTCCGCATGCCTGTCGCAGTGTCGCCCAACCTTCATGTTCACATTTTACAAAACAGGTCGCGGGTTGGGTCGGGTCAACCTAGTAACCCGCGTGGGTCGGGTTCGGTTTGGAGAACCTGACCCATTTGTAAAATCGGGTCGGGTTCGAATTGATCCTTTTAGATCATGATCAACTCGGGTTCAACCCGAATCCTAACCATCGACCCGTTTTGACTTTCCTAATTTCTTAAATGCTTTTTCATAGTATTTTAGGTTGTGGTGATATTATTAGAGATTGCTATGGTAATTTTATCATTGATTTTGCGGGCCCTTCTTCTGGCAATTCTCGGTTGGCCATTTTGAACTCTATTATTTATGGGTTAAATTGTTGTATTTCTCTGGGTATTTCCAGCATTACCATTGAGGTTGAGTGTCTTCTGGATGTTCAATGTTTAATTTGTGATGTGGATGTTCCTTGTGCTCCTGAGGTGTTTTACATTATTCGTGCTATCAAGTTCTTAATTATTAATGTTCATACTGAGTTTTCTTATGTGCCTAAAGATGGGAATGCCTGTGCTAGGTGGCTTGCTCGGGTTGGCGCAGGTAATTCTGGTTTCAATGATTTTGTGGAAGCTAATTCTCCTCTTCCTCTTAGAGGCCTTATTAATATGGATAAAATTTCTCTGCCTTATGTTAGTATTTAGTTGGTTCTCGTCCTGCTTTTGGGTTTTGTTTCAGTCCAGCTGCTCCGCAGTTTTGCATTGGTTTGGTGGGTTTTTTTGGTTGATGGCCTTTGCTCAGATTTGTGGTCTGGATGTTATGGATGTGTTTGTCCATTTTGGCTCTTGGTTCCATTCTGCTGGTTAGAGCAATGTTTGTAGGTCTTGGTTGCTGGTTGTGTTTTTTCCTTCTTCGTTATTTGGGTGCTGTTGGCTGGGTTGTTTGTTGGTTTCTGTTTTCCTTTTCTGGGTTGGGTTTGATATTTTGGTTTCCTGCTCCAATTCTGTTATTGGGTGGGAGCATTGTTGTTTGGATTCGTTGTTGGTGCGGGCTTGTTTTGATTGATGTTGTTCCTCCTTTTCCCTTGTGGATTACTTAGGTATTTCTAGTCTTTGCTGGACTTTTAATATTTTGATATGTTATTGTGTTTTTGGTTATTCTAGGAACTTTGTTTATGGGCCTTTTTTTGGGTCTACCATAATTTTGATGGTTTGAGGTGGGGTGGCCTTTTCTGTTCTAGGGGTTTTTTTTTGTTCATTCGTGATAAGTCTGGTTGGAATAGGGTGGGTTTTAATGTTATTCTTTTCAGGGTTGTTTACTTTACTTACTTCTTGATGGTTTTTACAGGGATACCTTACAAATTTTCTTTGAGTGGGATTATTTCTTTATTGGTATGTGCCCATCTTCGCTCTTTTCCTTTATTTGTTGTTTTTTCTTCTTTTTTGTAGGTGTTTTTTGGATCCTTCAGTATCGCAGTAATTTTTGCATATGGGAGCCTATGCTTATTGCTGATTTGATCTGTCTCCCCATTTTGTGGGTGTTCACCATTGAGCACCGTATAATGTACCTAGGCTTCATTGTATTTTGGTTTAGTAGAGATCTTGAGCTTTTAGGTTTTTTTTATTTTTGGATTGTAGTTCTTTTGAGTGTTAGTCAAGCTCGAGGCCCCTTTAAGGACCTTGTAATTTCTCCTTTATATTAACGCGTAGGCCCCGCCGTGGGTTTCCCCTAAAAAAAAAGTTTTTCATAAATTTATGTGATAGAAAACTATTTTTAGTGTTCATAATAGCGAAGTTGTTATAAAATATTGCAGTCGTCCCAAATAAATTGTTTATACCTATTGATAAAATATTTTGATTAAAATTTAAGTTATATAAATATAAAAAAGTTAATTTATTTCCTCATAAATAAATATTTTTATGTGTTTTTCATAAAATATATATTTAAAAATTTTAATTTAAAAATAAAATTCTAATGAAATATCAAATATCGTTCTCTTTTTTTTTTTTCAATTATATTTAGCACATTAATGGCGAAGAATATCGCGATCAGGTTCTCATAACTCATAAGCCACCAAACTCTAACTAAAATACTCGTCGAAAGCAATTAAGGAGGTCCTTATACACGTTGACAGCTGGATTATGATTGGACTAAAAGTCTCCTGATTTCAATTTCCATGAAATTAAAGCGTGTTAAGAATAGATAATCATGTCAGTTATGGGCCCAAATCCAGATGATAAAAGAAGAAAAGCCTAATCCAATTCTGGAGATTTCTCATAGGCCTATAAATAAGAATGGTATTTATGTAAAATTAAAAAGGTGGATTGTTTTTTTTCGAAAAACTGTATATTTTATTTTTTTTTTTAATATAAATTCTAATAATGTAAGAGAAACACCAAATATACATAATATAAATTATGCCATTAATTCAGTAATAATTTTATCATGAGGAATTTACATACATAAGTTATGTATGAAGTTGAGAGAAATTTCTTATGCTTTCGGCTAATAACTTATAAGGCCAAATTTGCGATTTGGGAGAAATCATATTAAGACCTAATAGTACCACTAATGTTTACCAATATTTATTATGAATTACAAAATGATATCACTTTTTGTAATTGTTAAATGTGTTGATACATTATAATGAATGCAAATTGTTTAAAATGAATTACGTGGTTGATGTGGAAAGCGTCTTGTGACATGAGAGTTATTTTTAAAAGTTATTTGATATTTTGTTTGATTGTTCTCATTTGAAGTGGGGATATCAGGGACGAATAAGTTAAACATAAATCTTGGTGTTATTGTCAAGAATCAGTGTTGTTGCACGCCTGAATATTTTTGGTAGTAAAATGATATGGATAAAGTTTAACATACTAGTTTTGTACATAGATCCAACACATACAAATAAGAAAGAGGGGTGTAAAAGTCTTCAGAGAAAAATTTTTATGTGGAAAACCTAAAAAAAGAGAAAGACCTAGGGTCTGACATAGTTGAAATTATTATACTAGTGTTTGTCATTGATAATTTAAAATATATAGAATGAATTACATTATTGGAGTTGAAAAACTTAATGACATAAGAGGTATTCTCAAGAGAATGTTGGTCTATTTTATTTGATCGAGTAGTCGGGCAATGAGGGTTGGAGAATGTAATCGGTGGCGACGAAGGTTTAAGGAACTGTAGTTGATGGGTGACAGAGGTTAGAGGGATTATAGTCGACAGGCGATGGAGGTTCGAAAGACCATAGTCGGCGAGCAACTGAGGTTTGAAGGAATGTAGTTGGCTAGTGACAGAGACCAAAATGACCATAGTCGGGTGACAAATGTTGAAGGACTAAAGTCGGATGATGGTGGTATGATGATCATAGTAGGGTCAGACGACGATGAGGATTCTCCTACACTGGTGCTCAAGTGGAGCTACGAGATTCTTCAAGCTTCAGAGTTATTTTGAATTCTAGCCCAAGGTCTAAGCCTCCAAGTCTCCCAAAGGTCCCCTTCATGTTGGGAGAGGAGCTTTATGTATAAATTTTGAAATGCTTTGTAAATATGTAAAAATCTAGGATAAATTTGGAGTGCTCCATCAAACATCCCATATTGTTTCTCTCGATTATGGAGTATTCATTAAGCATTTAAGCACCTTAATGATGTCAGAATTAGGCAATCTTAGGCTTGTTGAATTCATTTAATTGATCCGCTCAATTTGATTATAAGCATATTATATTTGGATATCATATGATCACCAAATTAATATTTTAAAGCTTCCAATAATTTATCAAGTCAACGATTATGGCTCATTTAGGCTAGAATCAAACCTATTTTGTGTCGTTGGGTTCGCTTCGTCGAGACATTCAATTTGGATATAAGTTTGCTGAAATGAGAGTCAGAAATGTATTTACTTTTTAAATCTTCCAATTCAAATATGTATCAAGAATCATTCATGATCAAAGCGAATGTTGGTGATGTATTAAGTGAACATGACATGCATATATCTTATAAGTATGATGTGCATTAATGATATTATTGGTGACAACACACAACAAAGCTAGTGGGTGCCAATGTTGCAAGGTGGTAATTATCGAATGATCGTTATTGAGTGACAGTGTCGAAGGATTTTAGCCACTGGCGGAGCCAGCATGGGGGCACTGGGGTCACGTGCCCCCATTGTCATGAAAATTAAGAAAATATTTTATAGGTTCATTTATGATAATTAGTTAATAGAATATGAATTTAATGCATTAAAATTTGATTTTAAAATTTTTATGAATTCAAGTTATCATTTAGATTTTGGATAAATTTTAAATAATATTTTTGAGCAAAATTTTCACCAAATCAAATGATCATTCCATTAATTATTGAACAAATTTCTAATTATATTTTCTAACAAAAAATATCTAACTCAAACCCCACATCAGTGGAATTGGGAAGAAAAAAATTATGAATAAAATCAATTTTATGTTATTAAATTAAAAAAAAAAAAAAACTAGGTGATGTGAACTAATGAAACATTAGACTATCAATCCTTTATTCAAGTATTTTTATTGTATATTTTTAAGGAGAAATATATCTGAAAGTGATGAAACTGCAAAGCGGTGAAGCGGCAGTAGGGAGAGTTACGAAAGACAGAAAGCTAAAGATAGAAATGCTTTATTAAAACTGAATATCATTACAGGATGTACAGCTCTCTATTTATAGACATTAGACCATAGGGTCATATTTAGCTTTTGCCTTTACACGTGTCAAGAAATGTACTTTCTTGTTTGTGCTTTAACATGCCCCTGCAAACTGATGACGAGGAGTTGTCTATCAGTTTGGGAAGAAGTAGTTGAAATCTGGAGATTGGTAAAGCTTTGGTAAATAGATCAGCCAACTGGTCCGTGGAAGCAATGTGATGAAGTTGAATGGTTTGATTTTTGATACATTCTCTGATAAAGTGACAATCAATGTCTATATGCTTTGTTCGGGCGTGGTAGACTGGGTTGTTGGCGAGAGCAATTGCCGACGTGTTGTCGCAGTATAGGGTGGTAGGTTGATGTTGAGTGCAGCCAAGTTCTTGAAGTAGTCGGCGAAGCCAAATGATTTCTGTTGCGGTAGAGGCTACAGCACGGTATTCTGCCTCGGTTGATGATCGGGCAACAGTCGTCTGTTTCTTAGCACTCCAAGATATCAAGGATGAGCCAATGAATATACAGTAGCCTGTGGTTGACTTCCGGTCGACCTGATCTCCGGCCCAATCAGAATCTGTGTAGGCTCGAAGAGTGAAGGAGTCGGTCGGTGTTAGTGAGATTCCGTAGCTGAGAGATCCACGTATGTACCGTAGGATGCGTTTGAGGGACTCAAAATGAAGATCTGTAGGTTGATGCATGTGTTGGCATGCTTTATTGAAGGCGTACGTTAGATCGGGGCGAGTGAGGGTGAGGTATTGAAGTGCACCAACGATCTGACGATATAGTTTGGGGTTGGAGAATGGTGTCGAAGCGGTTGAGTTGCTGATTTTGAGCTGCGTTGGAGTTAGTACCGATTTGCTGTTGAGCATGCCAGCCCGTTGGAGGATGGTTTCTGCATACCGGTGTTGGTGTAAACGAATGCCTGTCTCAGTTGGATCTGCTGAGATGCCCAGAAACTGTGTGAGTCTGCCGAGATTCCTCATGTGGAATCTGTTCTGTAGAGCGAGTAGCAATCTGTCCAGCGTAGCTTGGTGATTTCCTGTCAGGATGATATCATCTACGTAGACTAAAAAGTAAATGTTATGACCATTTTTGCAATATATCAAGAGAGATGGATCTGAGTTACTAGTGGTGAATCCTTGTTCGTGTAAGAAACCGGTGAGAGTCTCGAACCACTGACGCGGCGCCTGTTTAAGCCCGTAAAGTGCTTTGTTGAGTTTACAGATGTGAGTGGGATGGTTTGTGTCGAGATAGCCTGGTGGTTGCTTCATGTAAACTGTGTCAGTAAGTGTACCGTGTAAAAAGGCGTTTGGCACATCTAATTGGCAGATATTCCAATTATTATTAAGAGCAAGAAGTAACAGCACACGTAGAGTTGACATTTTTGCGACGGGGCTAAAAGTTTCAGTGTAATTTAAGCCAAATTCTTGGTTATATCCTAATGCGACGAGGCGGGCTTTGTATCGAGCTATGGTTCCATCCGCATTGTATTTGGTGCGGTAGGTCCATTTGCATCCGAGTGGTTTGTTGTTTGGATTTGCAGGAACTAGCTCCCAAGTACCTTGCGATTGTAGAGCCTGAAATTCTTGAGACATGGCCGTTCTCCAATGTTCGAATTTGGATGCCTGAGCGTATGTTGTGGGATCAGAGTTGGTGGTGTGATGGGTAAGATCCAGGATTTGCTTGGGCTTTAGATTTCCAGATTTTAGTCTCGTGACCATGTGATGCGCGGGTCTGGTAGATGCACTAGAGCCAGCTGTGGTGGATTGTTGAGGATAGGCTAGAGTTTCAGCAGCTGCCGAGTCAGATAGGGAAGTGTGAGAGTGTGTTTGTCTGGGTTGAGAGTTGTCGGTGTGTGGGTCGGGTATAGCAGGTTGTTGACGTTTATGGTGCAGTGGAGTGGTGTAATCCACGGAAGTGGGAACGAGAAGGAGTGGAGGGAGTTGAGATGAAGAGTGCTGTGGAGAAGTTGTGTCAGACAGTTTGGCATAAGGAAAAACACCCTCGTTGAAGACTACGTGACGAGAAACGTAGGTGCGTTTGGTAGATAAATCAAGACAGCGATATCCTTTTTGGTCTTGAGCATAGCCGATAAAGACACAGGGAGTGGATAATGGTGATAGTTTGGATTGAGAATAGGGCTTTAACCACGGGTAACATAGGCAACCGAATATACGAAGATGAGTATAGAGTGGCTGATGTTTGAAGAGAGAGTAGTAAGGTGTGCTGTTATGGAGTGTGACAGTTGGGAGACGATTGATTAAGTGAGTAGCCGTGTGTAAAGCATCAGCCTATAGAGAAGTCGGAGCATGGGAGTGAAAAAGGAGACTACGAACGGTTTCAAGAAGATGTCTATTTTTCCGTTCGGCGACGCCATTTTGAGCAGGTGTGTGCGGACAAGTGTATTGATGGCGAATTCCTTGTTGAGTGCAATAGGCTTTGAAGATATTATTGAGGTATTCACCTCCGCCGTCAGTTCGAATTGTGCGTATGTTTAGATTAAATTGACAGGTTATGAATTTATGAAAATTGATGAAAATGCGCGTAACTTCAGATTTGTTGGTTAAGGGATAAGCCCAAGTGTATTTGGTGAAGTCGTCAATAAACGTCACAAAGTAACGATATCCTTGCATAGAAGTGTGAGGGGACGGACCCCATACATCATAGTGAACAAGTTCGAATGGCGTGGAGGTAGTAGTAGTAGAGGGTAGAAAAGAAAGACGCTTGCTCTTGGCAATGTTACAGGTATTGCAGGAATTATTAAACGAATCAGT
Organism: Dendrobium huoshanense; assembly: GCA_016618105.1. Taxonomy (NCBI): domain Eukaryota; kingdom Viridiplantae; phylum Streptophyta; class Magnoliopsida; order Asparagales; family Orchidaceae; genus Dendrobium; species Dendrobium huoshanense. The sequence goes on along the minus strand of CM028350.1, from coordinate 37,710,711 downwards.
ACATATGCTGGGTTGAGATCGAGCTAGACTGCGAACGGTGGGGAAGGCGGGATGACCGAGTCGGTGATGCCAGAGATTTGGAATGGCTTGTACAGAGAGAAGGGCGAGCTTGGAGGTAGACTGATTGTGCGGTATTCTGTAGAGACCGTTATGACATGTGCCTTGAAGAAGAAGACGCTTGGTCGTCAAATCCTTAATTTGGTAAGCATCAGGAGAAAAAGAGATAATGTAATTGTTATCACGTGCTAATTTGTGAACAGAGATTAAGTTAAATGCAAGATTTGGTACACGATGAATCTTGTGAAGAAATAAGGTACCTGATGGTGTAGGTAGTATCCCATTACCTGTGTTCTGAATTGTGAGCTGCCTACCGTTGCCCAGGGTGACTTGTGAGGATCCAGTGTATGGTTCAGAGTTGTTGAGGGTTGTTGCATCCACCGTGAGGTGTACTGACGCGCCACTGTCCAAGAACCAGTCGTTCTGTCTTGGATTTTCCGATGGACTAAACAGGGCTTGCGTTTGGCTTGATTCGGTATAAGTAGGATCGGCGCGGTACCAGCAGCGGATTGCCGAATGTCCATATTTGTTGCAGATTTGGCACGTGACGTTTCTGTTCTGGGAGCGATCACCACGAGCAGGTTGCTGCGGAGTCCGACGGCCACGAGTGTCGCGGTTTGGGTTAGAGCGGCCGCGTCCTCGGCCACGGTAGACAGTGAGAGCTAAGGTTTTATCGGTGAGATTTAAGGCCTGAAGATCTTGAGATGCATCTTGTAGGATGTTCTGTTCTTCACTACAAAGAAGGTTGTAGAAGTCATCAAGATTCAGTGGTTGAAGGTTTGTTCGTATGGCCGTCTTGAAGGACTGGTAAGAGGACGGGAGACCGTTCAGTGTATATAGAATAACGTCTTCTGGATCAATCGTGCTGCCAGCGGCCTTAATAGCGTCGACTTTTGCTTTCACCTCAAGAAGATATTGGGACATGAGTTTGTCTCCTTTGGACATATGGTGGAGCTCATTTTTGAGCTGGATGAGGCGAGAACGAGTGGTGGATTGAAGTCGATGAGCCAAGGTTGTCCAGATTTCATGGCAGTTAGAGGCAGTCAGAACATATGGGAGGATTGAAGGAGTAATGATAGAGAAGAGAGCAGCGGATAGGTGTTGATCTATTAGGGTCCAGGAGTTTTGTTGAGGAGAATCATTTGAACCAGCAGAGGTATTGGAACTGGATGGACAAGAAGAGGAACCATCAAGAAATCCGTTGAAATTGTTTGCAGTAAAGATCTTCTCAACTTGAGTCCGCCAGATTGGGTAATTATCGGAGGTGAGAAGGGTGGGAACTAGGTTCTTGATGTTGCTTATGAGAAATTTGAGGTGAGGAGGTATAATGGGGGCGATGATTTGCTGGATGGGTTGAGCGGTGGATGGAGAGTTTGAAGCTGATTCCATGAATGTAGAGAAGAAATAACAAGGATGGGAGAAGAAAGGACGAAACCGAAGGAGGGAATTCAGGTTTCTTACCTAATCTTCTGATACCATGATGAAACTGCAAAGCGGTGAAGCGGCAGTAGGGAGAGTTACGAAAGACAGAAAGCTAAAGATAGAAATGCTTTATTAAAACTGAATATCATTACAAGATGTACAGCTCTCTATTTATAGACATTAGACCATAGGGTCATATTTAGCTTTTGCCTTTACACGTGTCAAGAAATGTACTTTCTTGTTTGTGCTTTAACAGAAAGTTCTTTTTAGATAAAACCATCTCCAATGAGAGAAAGCTCATTAATATTTGTGGAATATTTATTAGACTCGTAAGTCATTCAAAACTTTAGTGCCAATTATTTTTTAATTAATTTATTATTAAATCCTATAAAAGTATATGAAAAATTTTAGAGTAAAACTTTCATACATGACATAAATTTATAAGTAATAACTTATATTTTTGAAATTCTAAAAATTATTTTATTATTAATTATTAAATAAAATGATAGAAAAAATCATCTGGAATATATTAAAAATTATAAAATTTTGCCCTCACTAATAAAAATTTCTGTCTCCGCCCCTGATTTTTAGCTAAACAAATGTAATAAGAGAACTATAGTTAGGTGATATATATTGATAGATCATAGACGAGTGACGGTTGTCAAGAGATTTGTAGTTGAATAACAATGTTCGAAAAATCGTAGTCGGACGATGAAGATCGGAGGATCTTAGGCCATTGACGACAGTTAGCTGATCGTAATAAGTGACAATAGTTGGAGAATCTTAATTAGACGAGCATAATAATTATTTAAAATTTTATTTTTAAAATTTCAAAATAAAAATATATTTATAATAATTTAAAAAAAATTAATTATTTTTCCTTAACAAATTTACAATTACTTCTGTTGCGTCCTGGAATATTCGCGGTGGCAGAGAAATATATAGTTTAACGTCTTAGCGTTTTACGAAGATCCAGCACACAATCAGATAAGTGAGAGGGTGTAGCGTTCATAAGAGACACCAAAGTTTTTACGTGAAAAACCCCTGAAAAAGGGGGAAAAACCACGGGGCCTGGCCCGGTTTGAATGAATCCACTAGTATTTGTAGTCGATTACAAATGAGGCCCTTCCTTAGGAGAAGGCCTTGGATTGATGTAGCAAATGTACATCATATAGATTGCAGTACATGGTAAGAGTTACATATACAGGTTTGTTTGGCCTGAAGGACCGTGGTCGGCAGGAGATCGGAGTTGGCAGGAGACCGGGGTCAGAAAGACCGTTGTCTGTTGATGGAGGTCGGAAGGACCATAGTAGGCCACGAAGTCCTGTAGGACTGTAGTCAATAGAAAACTGGGGTCTGAAAGACCTTTGTCTGGTGATGTAGGTCGAACAGACTGTAGTAGGTGATGAAGGCCTGAAGGATCGTAGGCGGTAGGATACTGGGGTCTGAAAGACCGTTGTCTGGTGATGGAGGTCGGACGGACCGTAGTTGGTAGGAGACAAGGAGTCAGGTGTTAGTCCCAGTGTCACTTTGAAGATCGGATGTTGATGGTCTAGCCTTGAGTAGGACGTCGGGTCTTAAGCAGGACGTCAGGTCTTCAGCAGGACGTCAGGTCTTCAGCAGGACGTCGGGACTTAACGTCGGGCCTTGAACAAGACGTCGGGTCTTTGGCAGGAAGTAGGGACTGAGTGTCAGGCCTTGAACAAGATGTCGGGTATTTGGCAGGATGTAGGGGCTGAATGTCGGGCCTTGAACAAGACGTCGGGTCTTTGGCAGGACGTCGGGGATGAACGTCGGGCCTTAAGGTGGTGGTCCGGCGAGATTTTGTGGTGGTCCGGCGAGGTTCCTGCGGTGGTCCGGCGGTGGTCCGACGAGATTCCTGCGGTGGTCCGGCGAAGTTCTGCGGTGGTCCGGCGGTGGTCCGGCGGCTGTCGAGGAGGAACTCCTTCCTTCTCTTCTCTTCTTCTCTCTCTTGCTTGGATCCCTCTCTTGTGAAGAATGAGGGCTTTATTTATAGATTTTCTGGAGTGGCATGACCCGTAAATAGGCGTGAGATCAGGGGCGAATAGGGAGTGGTCCAATGGACGGCCGATATTGAATCCTACAATCATGCACCGTTCATTGGACATTTGAAGGTCTTAGTGATGTCGGAATGCTGTGATCTTGGTCTCGTTGGATTCGTCTCGTCGAGCCCTTCGATTTGAGTATAAGCTCGTCAAAATTGGAGTCCGTTTGGTAACTCAAATAGTGGTTTGAACCTTCCAACAGCGCTTCAGATCCACGATTTGGACCCATTTGGACTCGGATTGGGTCGAATTTGGTGTCGTTGGGTTCGTATTTCCGAGACGCTCAATTTGACTATAAGCTCGCTGAAATCGGAGTTCAGGTGCTCCCAGATTTAATTTTTGAAGTTTCTAACTTGATTTTTGCCTCGAGATTCGTGCCCGATCAAGTTAATTTTCGCATGACGTATCAGTTGCCCCCCTATTTTCGGACGTCGAAGCTCAATGAGTCCGAAAATACTTGTTCTGAAATTTTACACTGACCGAATCGCAAAAAATTGCGTTCCAAAAATTAATGGCTTGCTCGAACTTGATCTTAGAGGCCCCGTTGAGCTTCAAAAGTGTCGAAATCGAGTCCGGAACGTCGAAAAACGTATCTGGGGACCCCAAAAACGTCCGAATCGGACTGTCCGGGCCGAAAATCGGGCCCGGATACACGTAGGCGGCCGAACCGGCCGGCCGACCAGCCGCCCGCCGCCCGCCGCCGTCGGCGCCGGCGAGCTGCCGCGCGAACAGGCACGCCCCTCCTGGGCGCGCGGTTTGGCTGAGGCGATTCCTTTTATTTGATTTATTTTTTTTTTGTGGGACCCACATGGGATTAAAAAATCCGAAAAAATCCCAAAAAAATTCAAAAAATTCCGAAAAAATTCTAAAAAAATTAGAAAAATTTGAATTTTTTAAGAATTCTAGAAAACTCTAGAAACTTCCCCCCTTCACTCACAAAAACTATAAATAGGCCCCTTAGGCCTTTAGAAAAATTGTTCTTCTCCTCTTCTCTTTCTTTTCTCCTCTTCTTCTTCTCTTTTCTTCTCTTCTCCTACTGTCCTTTCTATTGAGGCCTTCCCTCGATTTTTCGAGGCCCCTCTCTTGGCAAGGAAGTCCGGAGATTTCCCCTATTTCTCTTCTCCCATTGTCCTTTCTATTGAGGCCTTCCCTCGATTTTTTGAGGCCCCTCTCTTGGCAAGGAAGTCCGGAGATTTCCCCTCATTCTCTTCTCCCACTGTCCTTTCTATTGAGGCCTTCCCTCGATTTTTCGAGGCCCCTCTCTTGGCAAGGAAGTCCGGAGATTTCCCCTCCTTCTCTTCTCCCACTGTCCTTTCTATTGAGGCCTTCCCTCGATTTTTCGAGGCCCCTCTCTTGGCAAGGAAGTCCGGAGATTTCCCCTCATTCTCTTCTCTTCGAGAGATCTTGTGGAGTTCCGATGTTTGGTGGTTGGCGATGGAGATCAGATAAACTGTTGTAAGGAGAGAGGTTGGAATGACGGGCAAACTTCCAGCATCGGGGAGAAGTATGATGACATGCAGGAATTCAACATCGGGTAGTCATACATCGTCGGATAGAAGACCGACGAAAGTCTATTAACTGGTAGAAGTCTGACATCTGGTAGAAGTACGAAGTCGGGTAGAGGTGCAGCGTCAAGTACAAGTCCGACGAAAGTCCGTCGACGGGCAGAAGTCCAACGACGGTTAGAAGTCTGCTAACGAGTAGAAGTCTGACGTCAAGCAGAAGTTCGACGTCGAGTAGAAGTCTGCTGACGAGCAGAAGTCCGACATCGGGTAGAAGACTGACGAAAGTTCGTCGACGAGCAGAAGTCCAACGACGAGTAGAAGTCTGCTAACGAGCAGAAGTCCAACGTCGAGTGGAAGTCTGCTGATGAGCATAAGTCCGACGTCGAGTAGAAGATCGACGAAAGTCCGTCAACGGGAAGAAGTCCGACGACGGTTAGTAGTCCGACGACAGGCAGAAGTACGCAGTCAGGTAGAGGACTGACGAAAGTTCGTCGATGAACAGAAGTCCAATGACGAGTAGAAGTTCGCTAACGAGCAGAAGTCTGACGTCGAGTAGAAGTACGACGACGAGTAGAAGTCCACTAACGAGCAGAAGTCTGACGTCGAGTAGAAGTCTGCTAACGAGCAGAAGTCCGACGTCGAGTAGAAGTCCGCTGACGAGCAGAAGTCTGGCGTCGGGTATTAGTCCGACGACAGGAAGAATTCTGGCGTCGGGTATTAGTCCGTCAAAAGTCCTGCAAGGCAAAAATTAAGCGACAGGAGGAAATTCAAAATCGGGTAGAATTTTAACATTGTGGAGAAGTTAGATGGAAGTCCATTGACGACATTCTGGCGATGTTAACCAAGGACGTAAGGCCTATCCGAGGTTGTATGTCAGAGCCTTTGCTCGAAGACGTTAACCTGTGTGGAAGAGGTCGAGAGAATCCACCAAGGATGTGAGACCTTTCCGAGGTTGTATGCCGGAGCCCTGCTCGACGACGTTAACATATGTGGAAGAGGTCGAGAGAATCCACCAAGGATGTGAGACCTTTCCGAGGTTGTATGCCGGAGCCCTGCTCGACGACGTTAACCTATGTGGAAGAGGCTAGGAGAATCCACTAAGGATGTGAGACCTTTCCAAGTTTGTATGTCAGAGCCTTTGCTCGACGACGTTAACCTGTGTGGAAGAGGCCGGGAGAATCCACCAAGGATGTAGGACCTTTCCGAGGTTGTATGTCGAAGCATTTGCTCGACGACGTTAACCTGTGTGGAAGAGGCCGGGAGAATCCACCAAGGATGTAGGACCTTTCCGAGGTTGTATGTCGGAGCCTTTGCTCGACGACGTTAACCTGTGTGGAAGAGGCCGGGAGAATCCACCAAGGATGTAGGACCTTTCCGAGGTTGTATGTCGGAGCCTTTGCTCGACGATGTTAACCTGTGTGGAAGAGGCCGGGAGAATCCACCAAGGATGTAAGACCTATCCGAGGTTGTATGTTGGAGCCTTTGCTCGACGACATTAACCTGTGTGGAAGAGGCCGGGAGAATCCATCAAGGATGTAAGACCTTTCCGAGGTTGTATGTCGAAGCATTTGCTCGACGACGTTAACCTGTGTGGAAGAGGCCGGGAGAATCCACCAAGGATGTAAGACCTTTCCGAGATTGTATGTCGGAGTCTTTGCTCGACGACGTTAACCTGTGTGGAAGAGGTCGAATCGGATCCCCCTGGGATCGATTTTGCCTTGATTGGGAGAGGGCGTATGCCACGTGTATCCCGAATCAAAGGTTAAGAAGGGTCTATCTTTAGACCATTACTGCCTTTTTGAGATCGATGTTAAGACCTTGCCCAAGGAGTAGAAGTCCAACAAGGGACTATATAAAGCTTGCAATTGATTTGAAGTATCCTTGCATTTGCTCAGATATTCCTGAAATATCAACTTGATGTTGAAGGTATTGGAGGATCTATTTGACCATGGTTTGAGTCAAAGTTGCCCCCCAGTCTGCATCTGCTTCTTATGATATTGATGCTATGTGTGATATTTTTAGATTGGAGCAAAAGTTGCCCCCCCAGTCGGGAAGCACGTTCCCACAGACGGCGCCAAACTGTTGCGTCCTGGAATATTCGCGGTGGTAGAGAAATATATAGTTTAACGTCTTAGCGTTTTACGAAGATCCAGCACACAATCAGATAAGTGAGAGGGTGTAGCGTTCATAAGAGACACCAAAGTTTTTACGTGGAAAACCCCTGAAAAAGGGGGAAAAACCACGGGGCCTGGCCCGGTTTGAATGAATCCACTAGTATTTGTAGTCGATTACAAATGAGGCCCTTCCTTAGGAGAAGGCCTTGGATTGATGTAGCAAATGTACATCATATAGATTGCAGTACATGGTAAGAGTTACATATACAGGTTTGTTTGGCCTGAAGGACCGTGGTCGGCAGGAGATCGGAGTTGGCAGGAGACCGGGGTCAGAAAGACCGTTGTCTGTTGATGGAGGTCGGAAGGACCATAGTAGGCCACGAAGTCCTGTAGGACTGTAGTCAATAGAAAACTGGGGTCTGAAAGACCTTTGTCTGGTGATGTAGGTCGAACAGACTGTAGTAGGTGATGAAGGCCTGAAGGATCGTAGGCGGTAGGATACTGGGGTCTGAAAGACCGTTGTCTGGTGATGGAGGTCGGACGGACCGTAGTTGGTAGGAGACAAGGAGTCAGGTGTTAGTCCCAGTGTCACTTTGAAGATCGGATGTTGATGGTCTAGCCTTGAGTAGGACGTCGGGTCTTAAGCAGGACGTCAGGTCTTCAGCAGGACGTCGGGTCTTCAGCAGGACGTCGGGACTTAACGTCGGGCCTTGAACAAGACGTCGGGTCTTTAGCAGGAAGTAGGGACTGAGTGTCAGGCCTTGAACAAGACGTCGGGTATTTGGCAGGATGTAGGGGCTGAATGTCGGGCCTTGAACAAGACGTCGGGTCTTTGGCAGGACGTCGGGGATGAACGTCGGGCCTTAAGGTGGTGGTCCGGCGAGGTTCCTGCGGTGGTCCGACGAGATTCCTGCGGTGGTCCGGCGAAGTTCTGCGGTGGTCCGGCGGTGGTCCGGCGGCTGTCGAGGAGGAACTCCTTCCTTCTCTTCTCTTCTTCTCTCTCTTGCTTGGATCCCTCTCTTGTGAAGAATGAGGGCTTTATTTATAGATTTTCTGGAGTGGCATGACCCGTAAATAGGCGTGAGATCAGGGGCGAATAGGGAGTGGTCCAATGGACGGCCGATATTGAATCCTACGATCATGCACCGTTCATTGGACATTTGAAGGTCTTAGTGATGTCGGAATGCTGTGATCTTGGGCTCGTTGGATTCGTCTCGTCGAGCCCTTCGATTTGAGTATAAGCTCGTCAAAATTGGAGTCCGTTTGGTAACTCAAATAGTGGTTTGAATCTTCCAACAGCGCTTCAGATCCACGATTTGGACCCATTTGGACTCGGATTGGGTCGAATTTGGTGTCGTTGGGTTCGTATTTCCGAGACGATTAGTTTGACTGTAAGCTCGCTGAAATCGGAGTTCAGGTGCTCCCAGATTTAATTTTTGAAGTTTCTAACTTGATTTTTGCCTCGAGATTCGTGCCCGATCAAGTTAATTTTCGCATGACGTATCAACTTCTAAAAGCAACTGCAGCCGTTATAATCAGATTCTAAATTATATCATCTTCAAGTTGACCATATAAATATGTGCTTCAATAACACTTCAATATTTAATACTACAAAAAATAAAATCTATATTCTATAACGTTGGACCTATCAATCATATAATTTAAAATATCCAACGGTCGAAAACCCTTGGAAGCTTCTGGAGCCCTGATCAAACCTAATTCACAACACCGACCATTTCATCACCAAAATAAAAAAAAAATCGGGTCAGATGATGCATAAGAAGATTCCCTGCAGTTAAAGAAAAATAATTCATAGCCCAATCGCACGCGCCTTCATCGAAACGCACTGCTTTCCTATCCCCAGAAAAGCCAAACCAAACGCGGGGCACGCCGACACGGCCAAGCCCCCCGCTGCTTCCCTCATCATCATTGACCGTACGATCTCCATCAGACGAACGAAAACGCGCCAGCTCCGCAAAGGAACAAAAAACGCGGCTTTAATCACTTCCGTTAATTCAAGGCTGATTAAATTTAAGCGCATTTATTTCAGCATAACCCGTGGCCGTATAAGTACTCTTTGAATAGAGCCATCAAGAAAAATGAATCAATGAGACGACCGTTATGTTGCTTGGAAAAATTGATTTGCCCTTTCAGTGATTAACTCGTGGTCCAGTCCGTGAAACGTGTAAAGAAAATCAAATGATTGTAAATAGAAAAAAAAAAATATTCGTGGATGCCAATTATATATTTAATATAGTTTTATTTATAATATTATTTCTTAAGAAGTTTAAGGAAAATTATTCTTTACGGTCCCTAATGCCGTCCGACGTGAATCAGGACCTGTCATATCACTATTTTTGTTATGTACTGGATGACGTGACACATTTTGATTCGCATGCGGACCGTCCGGTGTCTGCACAGAATACTTTCTCGAAGTTTAGTGTCTTAACCTTAAATAAAAAGTTAAATACACAACATAATATTACACCACAAAAAGGAGCACAAAATGTGATAATAGGCTAAGAAGTTTAGGACAATATTCCCCTATGCTTGGAAACTTTTATTTGGTCCGGTGAACGTACGCAACTCTACGTTCGGCCGCCAGTAGAATCGCGCCACACATTTTCATTATTTATCGCGCGCCCCGACAATCCGACTCGGAACGGACTCAAGATTGCTCGGTATTGCTAGGTATTGGTCGATTTTGCTTGGCAATAACCGATACCAACTTCCGGTCAGATGACGTAATATTTGTTCCTATGCTTGGTATAATGTTTAGGGCTGAGAATCTTAGGGTAAATTTCGTTATTTTTCGAGCGTTTCCGATCATAAATTTAGTATATAACCAGCCATTCAATATGGGGCTTTCAAAATTTTTGGACTAACATATTTAGATTTGTGCATTATATGATTCATTGATTATCAAATATAGAATATAGTGACCTCAATAATGACAAGATAATAAATTTGAGTTATAAATTTATGATGACAATATTTACTATGAAGAAGCATATAATTCAAAGTTGGATTCTTTATTAATAATTGCCATTAGAGAAATATTTGTAATAAGCCAAGAAAACTAGGGGCAATTGAAAAATAGGTGGTTGCTACATTCTTCTACCGACATGTAAATCACACTGGTTATAGAAATATCCAACACTTTGCAATGAGAATTAAAAGCAAATTTAAAGCCATTTAAAGAAACTCTTAAAGTATAGGCAGAATATCATAAATAGTGCTTTGCACACCATACAATATTATGCCTATGAAGTTTAGGATAAGTAGAGAAAATAGATTGAGCATGCAACATATCTAATGTACTCCTAAATAAAGGTTAAATGTATCACAGATAAAAAAAAAAAAAAAAAAAAAATCATCCGTTCTTTAACTTTGAGACTTAAGTTAAATTTAAAATTAATAGTACTGATAAGGAGAAGTTATAAAAAGGAGCGTGTTTTAAATTTAAATTAGCTTAAGAAGCATGTTAATAAAAGAATTTAAAAAGAAGCAAATATGAAACTTAATTATTTAGTTTCAATAGAAACAAGAACTTCATTATCCAGTTTCTACTTTGGACGTGATTAAGAATTTATAGAAATCGGGAAAGTAAAATCCGCTTTTCGGTCTAGAATTTATAGATTTTCTTCTTATTATTTTAGTTATTTTTTTTTTTGAACTCGGGACAGAGTAATCGTGATATGATTATATAGATCCCGAGTAATTTATAAAATTTTTTGAGAAAAAAATACAAATGTACATTAATTTTTTAATTATAGAATTTATTTTCGTTGTTTAGACTAATATATGATATTAAATAGCTCTACCTTAGTATGTTAAAACATGAAAGAAAAATTCTTTCAACACATCATCTACCTATCTTCGTCTGCTTATCATTTCTTAGTTATGATACACTAATCATCATCCCCCAACTATGGCCCTCTGATCTTTATTCCTTGACTATAAATCTTTGACCATTATTACCTGCTTATAGTCTTCTAAGTATGTTAACGCCCACTAACTTTATGATATGGTGTTACCAACAACATCAATACACACCATCATCTATAAGGATGATCCATGTTGTCTGGAAAAATTTTGAATTTTGATGTCAATATCTATTTTCAAATGGATATCTTGGTCTCTAATATCTCCTTCAAGAATGAAAATGATTGGATGAACAATAAATAATATTTTACAGACTACTCCTATATCACATGGCTCTTAGAACCTCCACAAAAAAATCTATTATGTATAATATATGTTTACTATATTATATCAACATATTCCATAATTAAATAAAAGATCATCAATTGTAATTGATCACAAGAAATAGTATTATTGTGAGCTAGAATATACGTGACAATTGAGTTAGAATTTTACATCTCAATGTTGTATGAATATCCAGCACGCAAACAAAGAACACAAGATTTTTTACGTGGAAAACTCTAAAAAAGGTAAAACCTTGGGGACACGCCTAGTTGAATATATTCCATTAGCATTTGAGTAGATTGCAGTTGACTGAATCATTCTTGAGGGCGCTTACATTACAATAATATATTGCCTAACTAAAATCTAATGACAAACAGAGGTCAGGCACAGGTCCGACAACGTTTGGTCTGGAAGAAGTCCAGCATCAGTTGGTGGTCAGACGAAAGTTTAGCGTCGCTGGCAGAAGTCTGGGCGTCAATTGGTGGTCCTGTCACGACCCGACCCGACGGGGACGGATCCCGCCCGAGCCGGATCGCGACGAGCGGCGCTTACCAAACTTGCTTATCCAGGATCTGGCTTTGGATTAGGTTACTGAACTGATCTTCCAAATTCTTAACTCAACAGAAAAACACAGAACAACAGAGCTACTAAAACATCAAATGCAGCGGAACAAAACATCTATCTTTTTCATTTCATTTCCTCAAAATAATCATCTACAAAACAGTACATGGCTTTCAACAGAAAGAAAGACAGAACAGAAAAGCCATGACTGTACAAAAAATCAAAAGTACAAAAGTACCTAATCGGATCAGACTCTGAAACTAATCCTGGACTTCCTTGCCCTTCCCAGAACCTGAAAACCACCAGAAAGCAAGGGTGAGCTCAACAGCTCAGCAAAGCAACAAACCACCAATCTAAATTCTCAGAAACCAAAACCAAACTCATCAGACAGAAATCAGATCAGAAATCAGAACAGAATCGGAAATCAGAACTTATACGGACAGATATCAAATCAGAATCGGAATCGTACAGATCATATCAGAACAAATCAACAGAGTCAGAATCAGAATTCAGAAATCAGAATCGTACGGAGCATATCATATCGGAATTACAATTTCGTACAGAACAGAACAGATACACATAGCTAAATGCCCTGACACTGACGGAATCTCTACGGATTCCGGCCCCTTATGCCTCCCTTCCCAGACACTGACTGAATCTCATAGGATCCAGGCCCCTTATGTCTCCCTTTGTGCTCACGGCACCAAAACAGATGTGCTTATAGCACCAGAACAGAATTCATCGGATCCGGAACGAAACAGATATCAAAATGTATATTGAGCTCATTTCAGAATTTCCCGTTTCACTAACTGAATCTCATAGGATTCAGGCCCCTTATAACTCCCTTTTTATAGCTTATTCACATAGCATTTCAATTCAGAAGAAATCCGGACATTTCAGAAATTACCCAAAAATCGGGCAGCACAACGGCAGTATACAGAATTTACACAAAAATTCCTGCAAAGAAAATTTACCGAATTCGCACAGAACATAGATAATCACATTCCAGAACATTTATTCTACTGCACAGAGAATTTACGATTTCACAGAAAATTCCGGTCGACTAAAAATACAGTCGAATCAAAAACACCCGGACGAAAATCTTCAAAATATAGTCAAAACGTGCACACCCGGCACGGCAACGATATACAGAAACTTACGCGGTAAAAACTGAACCAATCGAAAGATACGGACGAAAAACCGTAACGAAAACAAAATCCGGACAGAAAAATACCGCCAACCGCGACGGAACTGAAAATTGAGAAAGACGGAATGTGCCTTACCTCGAGCACAGCAAATTCCTCAACAGTCACTTCGATCGAAAACGGCTCCGCGTCTTCCCGAAATCAACTTTTCCAAAATCCTCTTTTTCTCTCTCCTCAGAGCTGAAATCAGATATTTATTTTTTTTTATTTTCTCTCTCTTCAAATGAGCTGATTTGCCTTAAATTCTCTTCAGATCGGCCTGGCCGATCGTCCAGATCGGCCTGGACGATCAGACCAAAATCCCATCGTCCAGGGACGATTTTTCAGGACGATGTTTACTATTCATAGGCGATAAAAACCTCTACTCACTGACTTGTGCCATCCACAGATCGTCCCGGGACGATACCTCGATCGGCCTGGACGATCCCTACAGGAAAACACTTAGAACAAATTCTGGGCAAAATCTGAAGCTGAAAATACACTGATCGTCCCAGGACGATCCCAGATCGTCCTGGACGATACTGGAGCAGTTTGAAATATTACAATCTCTCCAACTCAGAAAAATGTCGTCCTCGACATTATCCAATCCAAACGCAGTCAAAACAAGTACGGGTACGACCGTCTCATATCAGACTCCTTTTCCCAAGTTGCTTCCCGTGCAGTCCGGTGCTTCCACTGGACTTTAACCATCGGGATCTCTTTATTTCTTAACTTGCGGACGTCGTACGCCAAAATCAACTCTGGCTCTTCCTTGTACGCCAGATTCTCCTGAATCTCAACCTCCTCAGCTGATACCTTCTTCCCAGAGTCTGAAACCCACTTCCTCATAGTGGATACATGAAACACATTATGCACATCAGGCATAGAATCAGAAAGCAATAGGCGATAAGCAGCTTTTCCAATTCTTTCCAAAATCTCAAATGGTCCAACATACCTTGGACTAAGCTTGCTTACCTGACCAAATCTGCTCACACCTTTCATCGGGCTGACTTTGACATACACAAAGTCACCAACCTGAAACTCAACAAATCTGTGCTTCTGATTATAATACTTCTGCTGACGATCTTGAGCGGCTTTCAATCTCTCTTTTATCAAACTGACCTTCTGAGCAGTTTCATCAGAAAAAGTGGCCCCCAAAGCCTGTCTATCTCCGACCTCCGTCAGAGTCAAAGGAGTACGGCACTTCCTACCATACAGAGCCTCGTACGGTGCCATACCGATACTGGACTGAAAACTGTTGTTATAGGCAAACTCAATCAGCGGAATATGATCTTCCCAGCTTCCGCTAAAGTCCAGAACACAAAGTCTCAACAGATCTTCCAGTACCTGAATAGTCCTCTCAGACTGTCCGTCGGTCTGAGGATGAAAGGCTGTACTGAAATGCAATTTCGTACCCAAGCCTTGCTGAATGCCTTTCCAAAGTCTGGAAGTAAAACGTCCATCTCGATCAGATACAATCACACGAGGCACACCGTGCAATCTGACTATCTCTTTCACATATATCTGTGCCAAGCGTTCAACTGAATCCGTCTGTCTGATCGGAAGAAAATGGGCTGACTTCGTCAATCGATCCACAACTACCCAAATAGCATCATGTCCTTGTCGTGAACGAGGAAAACCCATCGCAAAATCCATCGTTACCTCCTCCCATTTCCACTCAGGGATAGGCAACGACTGCAACAGTCCACCTGGTCGCTGATGCTCTGCCTTCACCAACTGACAGGCTTCGCATCTCGACACAAACTCCGCCACATCCTTCTTCATCCCAGGCCACCAGAACAAAAGCTTCATATCAGCGTACATCTTACCACTGCCTGGATGAACAGTGTAGCCTGAATGATGAGATTCATACAGAATCTCCCGCCTCAAATCTCCAAACACAGGTACCCACAACCTGTTCTTACAGAAAATAGCACCAGAATCAGAAATTCGAAGTTCAGGAGTCTTACCAGATCCAATCTGAGCTAGCAACTTCGAATAATCAGAATCTGACTTCTGGGCTTCTTGAATCCTTGCTTCCAAAGAAGACTGAATACTCATCTGAGCCAACTCCAAATCACTGGAGGAAATCACCTCCAACTGCAATTTTTCCAAATCACGAATCAGAAAGTCATCACAGGTAAGCTGAATACCTGAGAATCCAGAAGACTTCCTGCTCAAAGCATCTGCTACCACATTCGCCTTCCCAGGCTGATACTGAATAGTCAGGTCATAGTCCTTGATCAACTCGAGCCACCGCCTCTGTCTCAGATTCAGATCCTTCTGAGTAAAAATGTACTTCAGGCTCTTATGATCAGTAAACATCTCACATGTGACGCCATACAGGTAATGACGCCAAATCTTCAAAGCAAAAACAACTGCAGCTAACTCCAAATCATGTGTCGGGTAATTCTTCTCATGTGGTTTTAACTGTCTCGAAGCATAAGCAATTACCTGACCATGCTGCATCAGGACACATCCCAGTCCTTTCAGTGAAGCATCACTGAACACCTGAAAACCTTCCGTACCTGACGGAAGCGCCAACAGTGGAGCTGAAGTCAAACAATCCTTCAATCTCTGAAAACTAGCTTCACACTCCGGTGTCCAAACAAAAGGAACTGACTTCTGAGTCAGTCTCGTCAGAGAAGTCGAAATCTGTGAAAATCCTTTCACAAATTTCCTATAATACCCGGCCATGCCTAAGAAACTACGTACCTCAAATACCGTAGTCGGCCTTGGCCAATCAGCAACCGCCTGAATCTTCTGGGGATCTACAGAAATACCTTCTCCGCTAATCACGTGCCCCAGAAATGAAATGCTCTTCAGCCAGAATTCACACTTGGAGAACTTGGCATACAGCTGATGCCTCCTCAGAGTCTCCAACACAATCCTCAAATGTCTGGCATGCTCATCCTCAGAAGCAGAATATACCAGAATATCGTCAATGAAGACGATCACAAACTGATCCAAATACTCCCTGAATACTCGGTTCATCAAATCCATGAAAATCGCAGGCGCATTGGTTACCCCAAAAGGCATAACCAAAAACTCGTAGTGCCCGTACCGAGTACTGAAAGCAGTCTTCACCACATCAGATTCCTTCACCTTCACCTGATAATATCCGGATCTCAAATCAATCTTCGAAAACACCGAAGATCCGGAAAGCTGATCAAACAAGTCGTCTATCCGAGGCAAAGGATACTTGTTCTTGATCGTGGCCTTGTTCAAATCTCTGTAATCAATACACATACGGAGTGTACCGTCCTTCTTCTTCACAAACAGAATAGGTGCTCCCCAAGGAGAAACACTAGGACGTACAAACCCTCTGTCAACCAACTCCTGAAGCTGAACTTTCAACTCAGAAAGTTCTTTCGGTGCCATCCTGTACGGAGCTTTCGATATCGGAGCGGTACCCGGAAAAACATCGATAGAGAACTCCACATCTCTATCCGGAGGTAAACCAACCAACTCCTCAGGAAAAACATCAGCAAACTCCCGTACCACAGGGATCTCAGAAACAGAACCAACCTCCAGGTTCAGATCCCGCACCGAAGCCAAAAATACTGGATATCCTTTCTTCCACATTCTGCTCACCTCTAACGCAGAAATCAGACTGGAGAGAACACCTCGTAATCCCTGAAATACAACTCTCTCTCCAGCCACAAGCAAACTCACTTGCTTCTTCAGACAGTCAATCTGAGCCTCATATTGACTCAACCAATCCATTCCCAAAATCACATCATACGAAGAAATCGGCAATCGAATCAAACTCGATTTCCACTTCTTGCCAGAAATCTCGATCTCGCACAAACAAAACTGTCGAGCAATCAATGGATTCCCAGCCGGTAAAATCACAGACAAAGAAACCGGTAAAACCATCGAATCCAAATGTAAAAGCTCAAAACAATGCTCGGACAGAAAAGAATGACTCGCTCCAGAGTCAAACAAAACACGACAGGGCTGATCAGAAATGTAAACCGTACCTGTCACAACATCCGGAGCATCACGAGCCTCCTGCTGACTCAGGCTGTAAACTCGTGGCTGAACTGGAGCAGGAGCTGAAGCAACAGAACTACTCTGCTCTCTCTGAATCGTAGGTGGTCTCCGTGGTGCAGAACTAGAACCACCACCTCTACCAGCAAATCCCTCAGGGCGTGGAGGAACAGTCCTCGGTCTTCCTGCTGCTGAACCGACAGGTCTGACTAAACCCTCAGATCGCTGATCATATCCCATCTGTGGACATTCCGCAATCCTATGTCCCGGCTGACCGCATCTGAAACAAAGACCAGCTATCCTGTAGCACTGGCCATGGTGTCGCCGTCCACAACTCTGGCACACAGGTGCCGAACTGACAGATCCAGAACCAGTCGTACTGGTAACAGTACCAGACGATCCTCCGCTCCTTCTGGAATCTCCAGATCCAGAACCAGGAACAAATCTCCTCTTCCCAGAGGAACCACTGCCAGAAGTATCACCTCCAAACCTCTTCCTACTCGCAGACCACCGCTGCTGAGTAGTCGTCATGTCGTTCTCAATCAGACGAGCTCGCTCCACAAGCTCAGAGAAATCAGTAATCCGGAACGGTATCAAAGGCTGCCTCAAAGTGTCTCGTAAGCCTCTCAGAAACCTGTAGCACCTCTCAGCAGACGTGCTAACCAGCTGCGGAGCGTACCTGGCTAATGCAGTAAACTCAGCCTCGTACTGCATCACCGTCTTGCTCCCCTGAACCAGCCTCAGAAAACTCTCCTGCATCTGCTGTCGTGCAGAAGGGGGAACAAACCAGTCTCTGAATACCTCAGTGAACTCTTCCCACGTGATCAAAGAGTTCAATCTACCCTGAAATCTGGCTGCCTGCTGGCCATCCCACCAGTGCTCAGCCTCTCCGTCCAACAGAAAAACAGCTAACGGAACCTTCCTGTCTGCAGGACACTGCATCCCGTCAAAAGTCTTCTCTAATCTCCTCAGCCACTCCTCAGCAGCTCTGGGCTCAACAGCGCCCTCAAACCTCGGAGGCTTCAACCTCAAAAATAACTGCAGGTGTCGGTCAATATCCTCAGATCTAACAGTAGAAGCTCTGCTCTGGGTCTCGCTCATCATCTGAGCAACAAGTGACGCAAACTGTGACAGCGTGTCAGCACCGACCACTGGGGCTGTACTCCCCACTGGTGCTGCCTGATCATCACTCTGACCGTCTGTCATGTCTGGGTCTGGCTGATCCATACAGAAAAATCCAGAAAATCCGGAAAACTATCACAAAAACAACACAAAAACAACACAATAAAAAGCCAAACGACCCAAAACTACCTCCCAGACAGACTCACTGATCACTTCCTAAAGCTCTGTTTCACAATTCAACCAGTTTCCAAAACCAGTGCTCTGATACCACAAAAGCTTGTCACGACCCGACCCGACGGGGACGGATCCCGCCCGAGCCGGATCGCGACGAGCGGCGCTTACCAAACTTGCTTATCCAGGATCTGGCTTTGGATTAGGTTACTGAACTGATCTTCCAAATTCTTAACTCAACAGAAAAACACAGAACAACAGAGCTACTAAAACATCAAATGCAGCGGAACAAAACATCTATCTTTTTCATTTCATTTCCTCAAAATAATCATCTACAAAACAGTACATGGCTTTCAACAGAAAGAAAGACAGAACAGAAAAGCCATGACTGTACAAAAAATCAAAAGTACAAAAGTACCTAATCGGATCAGACTCTGAAACTAATCCTGGACTTCCTTGCCCTTCCCAGAACCTGAAAACCACCAGAAAGCAAGGGTGAGCTCAACAGCTCAGCAAAGCAACAAACCACCAATCTAAATTCTCAGAAACCAAAACCAAACTCATCAGACAGAAATCAGATCAGAAATCAGAACAGAATCGGAAATCAGAACTTATACGGACAGATATCAAATCAGAATCGGAATCGTACAGATCATATCAGAACAAATCAACAGAGTCAGAATCAGAATTCAGAAATCAGAATCGTACGGAGCATATCATATCGGAATTACAATTTCGTACAGAACAGAACAGATATACATAGCTAAATGCCCTGACACTGACGGAATCTCTACGGATTCCGGCCCCTTATGCCTCCCTTCCCAGACACTGACTGAATCTCATAGGATCCAGGCCCCTTATGTCTCCCTTTGTGCTCACGGCACCAAAACAGATGTGCTTATAGCACCAGAACAGAATTCATCGGATCCGGAACGAAACAGATATCAAAATGTATATTGAGCTCATTTCAGAATTTCCCGTTTCACTAACTGAATCTCATAGGATTCAGGCCCCTTATAACTCCCTTTTTATAACTTATTCACATAGCATTTCAATTCAGAAGAAATCCGGACATTTCAGAAATTACCCAAAAATCGGGCAGCACAACGGCAGTATACAGAATTTACACAAAAATTCCTGCAAAGAAAATTTACCGAATTCGCACAGAACATAGATAATCACATTCCAGAATATTTATTCTACTGCACAGAGAATTTACGATTTCACAGAAAATTCCGGTCGACTAAAAATACAGTCGAATCAAAAACACCCGGACGAAAATCTTCAAAATATAGTCAAAACGTGCACACCCGGCACGACAACGATATACAGAAACTTACGCGGTAAAAACTGAACCAATCGAAAGATACGGACGAAAAACCGTAACGAAAACGAAATCCGGACAGAAAAATACCGCCAACCGCGACGGAACTGAAAATTGAGAAAGACGGAATGTGCCTTACCTCGAGCACAGCAAATTCCTCAACAGTCACTTCGATCGAAAACGGCTCCGCGTCTTCCCGAAATCAACTTTTCCAAAATCCTCTTTTTCTCTCTCCTCAGAGCTGAAATCAGATATTTATTTTTTTTTATTTTCTCTCTCTTCAAATGAGCTGATTTGCCTTAAATTCTCTTCAGATCGGCCTGGCCGATCGTCCAGATCGGCCTGGACGATCAGACCAAAATCCCATCGTCCAGGGACGATTTTTCAGGACGATGTTTACTATTCATAGGCGATAAAAACCTCTACTCACTGACTTGTGCCATCCACAGATCGTCCCGGGACGATACCTCGATCGGCCTGGACGATCCCTACAGGAAAACACTTAGAACAAATTCTGGGCAAAATCTGAAGCTGAAAATACACTGATCGTCCCAGGACGATCCCAGATCGTCCTGGACGATACTGGAGCAGTTTGAAATATTACAGGTCCAGAGGAAGTTTGGCGTCAGGCGGTGGCCCAGCAAAAGTCAGGGAGTTAGTTGGTGGTCCGACGGAAGTGCGGCGTCAAGCGGTGGTCCAGCGAAAGTCCGAGCATCAATTGGTGGTCCGATGAACGTCCAATATCGGGCGGTGGTCCGACATAAGTCTGGAACTAGGCGATGGTCGGGTAGAAGTTAGGGCTTTAGTTGATGATCCGGCGGAAGTCCAATGTCAGGTGGTGGTCCGGCGGAAATCTGGGCATCAGTTGGCTGTCCGGCGAAAGTTTGGCGACAAGTGGTGGTCCGGCAGATGTCCGGCACCAGGCGGTTGTCTGACAAAAGTTCGGGCGTCAGTTGGTAGTTTGGTCAAAGTCTGGTGTCAGGCGGTGGTTTGGCGGAGGTCCGGGCAGTGGTCAAGGAGGAGCTAGGTGGCAAGAGCGATCTCCGATCTCTCTCTTGCTTCCTTGCTTGAAGTCCCCTTCCATGAGAAGTGAGGGGTCTATTTATAGATTTTTGAGAGTGACATGACTCATAAATATGAGGAAGATCAAGGAAAAATTGGGAGTAGTTTGAATGAACGACAGTTGCTGAATATCTTGATCGTGGACTGTTTCTTGGGCATTTGAATTTCTTAATGATATCAAAATTTGGCGGTCTTGAGCACGTTGGATTCATCTCGTCGAGCCGGTCAATTTGAATATAAGCATATCATGTTTGGAAACCATTTGAAAATTCAAATTATGGTTTGAACATTCCAAATGTGCTTAGGGTCTTTGATTTGGACCCATTTGGCCTCAGATAGAGTCGAATTTGGTATCGTTGGATTCGCATTTCTGAGAAGATCAATTTGACTGTAAGTTTGCTAAAATCAGAGTTTGAATACTCCCAATTTTAATTTCGGAAGTTTCCAACTTGATTTTTCCTCTAGATTCGTGCCCAATCAAAATAAATTTTTTGATGATATAAGAAGTATAATCATTTCGATTGAGGTAAGTTTAGTATTTTTTTTTTCTTTTTTTTTTTTTGAAGTTTTCAAGTAAACACTCTGTGCCACTTGCAATTTTTTTTTTATTTGTGTATTTATGAGATTTTTTATCTAGGACATTATATTTTGATACATACTAATATGCACTCTTTAATATCCATTGAAGATCATTTAATTAGCCATTCATGAATGCCCATAACATATATATATATATATATATATATATATATATATATATATATATGAAAATACCTAATTTGACAGCTCACCGCTCCATATGGCCTAAAAGTCATAGAAGTATAGAAATAGAAGTTTGACACTGAGAAAAGAAAAAGCTTTTCCCAAAAAAAAAAGAAAGAAAAGAAAAAGCAGCCAGTTGTTTATAAATTAGAAAATATACCGGCCTTATTATCAAAATTGTTTTCTTTCTCGCTATATATCCGGCTTTACTTCTTTTCAACCGCCTTTACCCTTCTTTCCTTTAAATACTCCCCTCACCCCCTTCCATCTCCTCATAGCAAAACCCTAATTCTTTCTGTCTCTCTCTTTCTCTCTGCGAAGATGGCCAGCGTCGCTTTGATCTCCGCCCTTCTTTGCCTCCTCGCCGGCGCTGCTTCAGCTCAGGCCCCCGGTGCCGCCCCCACCATCTCACCGCCGAAGCCTGCACCCATATTGCCGCCCACAGCTGCCCCTCCCACCCCATCCCCCTCCCCAATAAATGCCCCTACTCCTTCCCCCTCAAAGCACCTTCTCCGTCTCCCATCCCCCCTCCATCCCTCGACTCGCCCGCACCCTCCCCCCTCTCCAGCCCACCCTCCGCTCCTCCAGCCGGCACTCCCTCGATCGCTAACACTCCCGGCGCTTCTCCTCCAGGACCTTCCGACAACAACAATAACGCCGCCGTTAGCATCTCCTCCTTCGGATGGATCGCAGCTACATCGATCGCCATCGCCTGCGCGCTTTAGATGATCGATCTCCTCTGATTCGTTTATCTTGATCTGACTGTTATTGTTATTATTGATTCGCTTATTATTAGACATATCATCTTCCTTTGGTTTATTTATTTCCTTTTTTTTCTGTAATTTTTTTTGGCAGTAGGTATTTGAGATCAGTTGAGTGATGCTTGCTTGTAGTATTTAATTTTTTTTAGTGATTCTTTTCTTTATTATCTTAATAATTTTATTTCTTTTATTGCGAAGCATGTGATGTTACAGAACATGATAGATCATGGCGATCGGCATCTTCTGCGATAAATTTATATATATATATTAGGTTTGGATGGTTCCGGGAAGAAGACGATGATGGACAGCTGCACCCGCCACGTGTTGGCAGGTGGGCGCCTTGTAAGGAGAACCCATGTGCAAGGCGTGATGTGATAGTGGTCGTTAAGTTTGACGACAGAGAACGTCTAATGTAACGGCGACGTTAAAGCTTCTATAATGCTTAAAAAGCGGTTTGGCATGAGTGCCAATTGAAAGCTCCTTTGGATTCCAAAGGAATCGAATGGGACGCACGATTAGGAAAAGGAGGGGTGTGAGTTTTGCCAAGTGGCTGTCCTCGTATTAAATTCCGTTAAATTATTCTTCTTTCCTTAGGAGTGTTTATTTAAAAAATAATAATTTTTCAAATAAAAAAAGAAAATTCAAAGGCTTCATTGGGAAAGGTTTTATTATTGCTTATTAAAATAATTTTTTAATTTACAAAATTAAAATTTTTTTTTTCTGATATTATTTGTGCAATAATAGTTGGGTGATGATGGGTGGCTGACACGAGTTGGACAATATTGATCAAGCGACAATGGATGATAATGACAGTCGAGCAATTGTGATTAAGGGGTGATGGGCAGGTGATCGTAGTTGGAAGATTATGGTTATGAGAGTGGGTGGGCAATGGTGACAGGATGGAGGTTAATTGAAAATGATCCAACGATCGTATTCAGGTGATGGTTGCTAGTGTCGATTGTTGGGCATAGCTCTCTTGTTAATTTCTTTGATCATAAATTATTTTTTAAAATAAGTATCTTTACATTAGGATCGAGTGATATAACTTGATAGATTTATCTTTTTAAGACACATTTTGACTATTAACTCTTAATTATTAGAAATCATTTGGTTTGTTAAACAATATCAAGAGAATTTCAAATATGCAATAATGTCTTCATTTAAGATCATTTAGACTCAGATTAAACATATTTGGCATCATTAAGTTCATCTGATCAAAATATTTGCTATGACTATAAATTTGTTAAAGTTAGATTTTAGATGTTTTCAAATTAAATCATAGAAGGTTCTAACTTAAATATTGCTTCATGATTCTTGCTTAATTGGATAAATTTTCTAGCTTCTTATTAGTTGCCCCGATTGTTTTGACATTGATATCTGCATTGTTCAAAAATAAATTAGATCTTAAGAAAGTTGTGCTGCCATACGTTGGACGTTAATATGGACCTCAAATCAGACTATGAACAAAGTAAACATTTCTCAATCATAACTTTGATGATGACACTTAGATTGTAGCAAAATTAAAAGTTTTTTCTTCAAATTCTTCAAAATGATTTAAATTTAATTATATAATTTTTGTTAGGATCAAAAGTGCCCAACTTAAGTTCATTATTTTAAGTTTCCAACTTACATAGTTTTTAGGTGGAAGATGATATGTCTAATAATAAGCGAAACAATAATAACAATAATAGTCAGATCGAGATAAACGAATCAGAGAAGATCGGTCATCTAAAGCGCGGAGGCAATGGTGATGACACTTAGTTTTTATGTGGGAAAAGGGGGAAAAACTATGGGGCTTGGCCCAGTTTGAATTAATCCAATAGTCTTTGCAGTTGATTAAAAATGAGGTCTGATACGTCTTCAAAAATTGTTTTGATCGAGCACGAATCTCAAGGCTTATTCAAGTTGGAAACTTTCAAAATAAAATTTGGGGTCATCTAAATTCTAATTTCAGCAAACTTTATAGTCAAACTGAACATCTCGAAGAGACGAACCAAACATCTCGAAGAGACGAACCAAACAACAACAAAATTGGTTTAACCTAAGCCCAAATGGGTCCGAATCGGGGGCCCGAACCACATTTGGAAGGGTCAAAGTATTATTTGGACAATAAAATAATATCCAAATATGGCATGCTTATAGTCAAATAGAGCGGCTCGGCGAGACTAATGCAACGAGCCCAAGATCTCTGAATTCCGACATCATTAAGCCATATAAACATGTGAAAAACTCCCTATGATCGGGGGAATCAATATGAGCCATCAGATGGAGTACTCCGAACATAACATGGATGTTCTCTAAATTTACGGGGTGTGCCACTCATGAAAAT
Organism: Dendrobium huoshanense; assembly: GCA_016618105.1. Classification (NCBI taxonomy): domain Eukaryota; kingdom Viridiplantae; phylum Streptophyta; class Magnoliopsida; order Asparagales; family Orchidaceae; genus Dendrobium; species Dendrobium huoshanense. The sequence goes on along the minus strand of CM028350.1, from coordinate 37,686,069 downwards.
CTATAAATAGACCCCACTCTCTACATGAGGAGGACCTTTTGGTTGGATATTTGAGAGAGCTCTGAAGCTTCAAGAGTAGCGGGCCTTGATCGCCTCCTCCGGTATTTAAACTCTTGCTTGATAGTTTTTCATCCGTTGGGAGTGAACTGCAACCTGCGTAAAAGTACCAGGTCTTGATTGCCGCCGCCATAAATTTTTATTTTTGCCAGTCTGATTTCTCCTAACTTTGTAAGAGAAATTTTGGAACCGGCTAAAGATAAGTGGTGCCTTTTCCCTAGCCCTTAAGGGGTGTATTTATAGTTCTTCAAAGGAGGTTTGGAGAGCAATTTTCTGAATTTTTTATTAATTTTCAGATTTTTTTAATGCCTAGAAATTAAATAATTTTCTATTATTAAAAAATTAAATAGGAAATAAATAAAGAGCAATTTATTTAAAAATAAAATAAATGTGCAGGAAATTAATTGTTTACATTCAGGAAAAGATCCTAGATTTTTTAAGGATATTTTTGTAATTTTTTCGGATTTTATTTGAGCCAAAAATAGTATTATACTATTAAAGGATATAATTAATTAAATTAATTGTTAAAAAAAAAAATTTCCAGCTCAATAGGCGATCACTCACGGTAGCCTTCTCAATAGGTAATAGTTTAAATATATAAATTATAATTTATTACTAGCTTAGTTTATAATTAGGTAATTAGTATTAATTAATTAAATGAATAATTAATTATATATTTCCTTATGTTGGAATGTCAGATTTGAACATTTTTGAGGTACCAAAACATTTTTTTTGATATTCCGGGTTTAATTCTGACGCTTTTGAAGCTCACAAAAATTTATGTAATAAATTTTGAGCTATTTGGAAAATTTTTTGAGTAAACTTTTGCGATATTTTTGCTCCAATTAATGCTCTGATTTTGCAGAATACTAGAATCATATATATATATATATATATATATATATATATATATATATATATATATATATATATATATATATATATATATATATATTTGGACTATAAGATTCAACGTCCAAAAATACGGGGCAACTGATACGTCCTAAAAAATTGCTTTGGTCGAGCACGAATCTCGAGGCATATTCAAGTTGGAAACTTTCAAAAATAAAATTTGGGATCATCTGAATTCTAATTCTGGCAAACTTATAGTCAAACTGAACATCTCGAAGAGACGAACCAAACAACACCAAAATTGGTCCAACACAAGCTCAAATGGGTCCGAATCGAGGGCCCGAACCACATTTGGAAGGGTCAAAGTATTATTTGGATAATAAAAGAATATCCAAATATGACATGCTTATAGTCAAATCGAGCGGCTCGGCGATACGAATCCAACGAGCTCAAGATCTCTGAATTCCGACATCATTAAGCCATATAAACATGTGAAAAACTCCCTACGATCGGGGGAATCAATATGAGCCATCCGATGAAGCACTCCGAACCAACCCCGGATCTTCTGTAAATTTACGGGGTGTGTCATTCATGAAAATCTATAAATAGACCCCCACTCTCTACATGAGGGCGACCTTTTGGTTGGATATTTGAGAGGTCTCTGAAGCTTCAAGAGCTCTAGCACCACCGGCCGGCCGCCGCCTGCCGCTGGACTACCGCCCGGTCGCTGCCTGCCGCCGGACCTTCACTCGGCCACCGCCCGCCGCCAGACTTCAGCCCAACCTTCGTCAGACCACCGCCTCGCCGCCGCCGGCTGCCTGCAGCCAGACCTTCGCCCGGCTACTGCCCTCCTCCGGACTCTAGCCCGACCTTCGTCAGACCACCGCCCGGCCGCTGTCTGCCGCCAGACCACCGCCCGGTCGCCGCCCGCCGACGGATCTTTGCCCGGCCGCTGCCAGCCAACGGACTTCAGCCCGACCTTCGTCAGACCACCGCCCGACCGCCGCCTGCCGCCAGACCTTCGCCTAGCCGCTACCCTTCGCCAGACTTCAGCCCGACCTTCGTCGAACCACCGCCCGACAACCGCTCACCTCCGGACCTTCGCCCGGCCGCTGCCCGCCGTTGGACTTCAGCCCGACCTTCGTTGGACCAACGCCCAGCTGCCGCCTGCCGTCGGACCTTTGGACGGCCACCGCCCACCGCCAGACCTTTGCCCTAACGATGACCGCTGCCAAACTTCAGTACGACCTTCGTCGGACCACCGCTCGGTCGTCGCATACCGTCAGACCTTCGCCCGGCCGCAGCCCTCCGCCGGACCTTTGCATGACGTCAACCGCTGCCAGACTTCAGACCAACCTTCGTCGAACCACAGCCTGGTCGCCGACCGCCGTCGGACTTCGGCAGGACCTTTGGCAGACCACTGTCCGTCCGCCGACGGCCGCCCTCCGCTGGACTTCAACCCTAACTTTGGCGAACCACTTCCCGTCCACCGACCGCCGCTCGACTTCAGCCCGACCTTCGTCGGATCACCGCCTGGCCGCCGACCGTCGTCAGACTTCAACCCGATCTTAGTTGGACTACCACCTGGCCGCCGTCCGCCGCTGGACATTCGTCGGATCGTTCATTGTCAGCTAAACTTGTGCACAAATGCCGTCAAACTCTTGCCCAACCGTCGACAGACCTTTGACAAGCTCTCCAAATTACTGTAATATAACCACCTCTAAATCGAGGGACGGGTCAACTCTTGTAATTCACTCAAGTTTAATGGAATCTTTTCACCTGGGCGAGGCCCCGTGGTTTTTCCCTCTTCATGTTTTTCACGTAAAAAAGATTGGGTGTTTTAATTCTCTTTTTCTTCTTGCGTGCTGGATCTTCGTACAATGCTGAGACGCTAAACTTTATTTTTCTCTACCGTCGCGAATATTCCTGGACGCAACAAGGTCCTTCATTGGAGGGAAGACCTTGGCTTGATGTAGCAAATATACATCACATAGAGGGCATTACGTGTTGGGAATAAGAAGAATTAGCATTGAAATGTTCATTTGGTTAGCTGGATCATACTCGGCGGACAACGAAGGTCTAAAAGATCATAGTCGGGTGATGGTGTTCGGAAGGACCGTAGTCTCCAGAGGTTGAAAAGAGTGTTGTCAAGCGATGGAGGTCTGAAGAACCATAATCAACATTCCATAAAGGTTAGAAAGACCGCTATCAGGCGACGGATGTTGGAAGGGCTGTAGTTGATGAGCGACGGAGGTCGAAAATACTGTAATTTGGAAAGTTCCAATTAAATTTTCCCTTAGATTTTTGCCCGATCACAATTAATTTTTGATGATTATAAGTTATAATTGCGCTCTTTTATAATTTTTTATTTATTGGATTGTTATAGTTGTATTTACTATTATGATTGATGTGTATATACTATTAGTGAAAATGTTAGTTATACATAGATTTAGCTTTATATGTGTTAAATTTGAAAATAAAGTTTTTGCATCTTTTTTACTGTTTATTTCTGAAGAAATTGTGATCAGCCTACATATTTGGGATGAATTTGCGACAGATTTGTAATCATCTTATATAATTTGTGAATAAATTGGGACATGTAGGTTTATGGTCTATTTGTGATAACTTTTTAGTAGCCTTACTTTTTTGATGGCAATCATAATTTTATTTAGCTAATGTTTTTTGTTACTTTAGAGATTCATTTCTGAAATTTCTATGATAAAAAAAGTTTTTTGGGCAACTATAATATATGAACTTTTATTATGTCCTCTGACCGGACGTAGATCTACGTTCGGTCAGAGGATTGTTACTCGATTTTTGCTCGGTATTTGGTCGGTATTGCTAGGTATTGTTTGATAATAACGAGGAATATCACTCTGGGAAGACCAATACCGAGTAATACCGAGAAATACCGAGTATTACCAAAAAATACCGAGTTTTCAAGAAAAAACTAGGTATTTTTTGGTACTACTCGGTATTGCTCGGTATTTTATCTTCACATAATGATATTTCTTGTTATTATTGGTATTGCTCGGTATTTCTCGTTTTGTGCCTGCGATCTTAGTGTCGGCCGAACGTAGCTCTACGTACGTTCACCGGACCAAATAAAAGTTCATAACATATAGTGAATTTTTTTCTACAACAATTTCACAATCAACTTAATAAAAAGTTGAAGTTGTCTCAAACAAGCCCTTAGTTTTAGTTTCATGTTGAATTATACTAATTTTGACCTCAGTATTATTCAGTTAAAAAGACCGAATTTCAAATTTAAATTTATTAAAATTTAAATAATTATTTCTTCATTATATCTCAGCTTTCATAGTTATCAGCATGATCACAACAAAAAATTATTAAAAGAACTTATAAAATATAGCAGAAAAAACTTCTTCATCCCCTGTCTATCGTATAAAACAAATATCTCACAGAACTTGATACTTCTCACACTCAAAGGGTTTTCTAGCAGTTGCTTAAATCTACATTTTATGAACAAAATGAATGCCTTTGAATATCGCCAAATTTCTGAGAGGAGGATGATGGGTCTGAGGTAAGTTTGATATAAAATTTTATAACTATCGAATGTGGGACTAAATTAATAACTCTCATAGGATTTTAATAGATCTTTTCTCTTACATATGAGCTTTATTTATCATGAGAAGTATCATCTCTTAAATACTGTTCAACTATGATAAAGAGCATGTTCATAAGCTCCACATTATTTTGTTTCAACTGAAGGAAAATGAAATCGAGCCAAAAATGGTAAATAAAAATTTTATCTCAATAGATTAAGGAAGTCATAGCCATTAGTTTTTTTATATTAATTTATATTTTATTCAACTATTAGATGATTAATGATTACACTAAATATGCTTGCATTTCTTAATAAAAGAAAGAGAAGGGAGCGTGGAGGAAGACAGATCCAGACAGAGAAACAGAGGAGAAAAAAAGAATCATGAAGAAGCATCTGGCTCTTCATAAACAAATCTTAGTGAGCTGGCTTTTAGTTCTAATTAAAAAGCATCCAACAAATTAGAACTTATTTGGTTATTTGCAGATAGGGAATTTTCTTTTAAAAATAATAATTTTATTTTTACTCATCATCATCATCATATTTGACTTTTAATAGGACACAATAGAGAAAAAATATTCATGTAGCCGACCCCACGTAGTGGGATAAAGGCTTGATGTTGTTGTTGTTGTTGTCATCATCATCATCATCATCATCATCAACAACAACAAGCCTTTATCTTGCTACGTGAGGTTGGCAACCTGAATTCTTTTTTTCCGTTGTGTCTTGTTAAGAGTCAAATTTGCATTTAAATATAATAAAACAATGTCATTTCTAATACTTTCTAACTAAATTTTTTCAGGTCCGCCTCTATCTTTCTTAACATTGATCAAATCTAATACATATACTCTTTTAACTGAGTCATCAGAAGGCTGATGTATTATGTGATCAAATCATCTAAAGCGACTCTTTCTAATCTTATTTGCCACTAGAGCTACTCCAACCTTTTCATGTATATACTTATTTCGCATTCTGTATCTAAGAGTAAAGCAACTCATCAACCTTAGCATTCTCATATTTGCAACACTTAATTTTATTTTTACTCTTGAGAAAACTAAAACTATAATTTATTTGAAAATTTTGAGGAGATTTATGAGGTTTAAACTTAACATAATGAGCCATTATGGACTGATAAATAATAGTAAAAGCTGAAATGGTCAATGATCTGTGTAAATACTGAAAGAAATTATTTGCTCTTGAAATTTGAAATTTGCAACAATTTAAAAATGTACAGGTAGTTCTCTTTACTTTGTAGGAGAATAATTCATACAATTTTCCTTTTGTTTAATTTATTTTTCAAGAGGGAAGGTTTATTTTCCTTAATTTTCTTACCTGATAGCTCTCTCATGAATAAACTCCCATAGGAGCTCTCCTTGGAATCCCCTTTCTTCGTTTGATTCGATTCATCTTAATCAATGGAGTCTGTGCTGTTGGTGAGATGCAATCAAATGAAATATTGGAAAAGAAGTACTTTGATTCCTCATTAATGCCAGCTTTTCTGGGACCAGAATGAAGCTTCAGAGGTTTTGATATTGAAGAAGGAGATGAAGTGGTTACAGCCAACTGCAAAGCATAATTAAAGTTTTAGTTTATGTGTCAATTATTCCACATAATGATGATATTGTAAAATTAATTAATCTAAATGAGACTTAGTTTAATAGAAACTGCATAATTAATGTGCAATTAGATGTATTAAGTTAGTATAATTATGCCTATTTAATTCAGGGTTGGAACATCATAATCAGCATGGATCTATCTGTTTTTTTATTTAAGTATATGAAAGTAGTTTGAGATAAAATTTAGCAGTGAGAGTTATTCATCTTGCTGTGAATTTATTTCCATTGTTGTTTAGATTAAATTTAACTTAGTAATGTTGAGGGTGGGCAGTTAGATTTACTTTTAAGAAAGGGTAATTTCAGAATTTTGCTCCCTTAAAATTTCTTTTTGCACTAACATGTTGAAAAAAAAAAAGAAAAGGTTCGCCCTCCGTCCGCTCCAATCTCACATGTTCTTCCTCCGTCTGGTTCAATAGTTCACACACACTCCATGTCGTTGTTTGCTATTGCTTGCCGGTTACACGTCGCCTCCCGCTAGCTATATGCCACACACTGCCCCAACGACCACATTCCCTTGCAAGAGTTCTGCCCCCACTGGTCAACCGGATGGGAGAGTGATTTCTATAATAAGAATTATCAAGCAGCGATTTCATAGTAGAATATGGGATGACTATTTCAATAAATGTTTAGTACCTTACATTAAGAAATAAATGTTTGACTTAGTCACAATAAAGTTATAATACAATATAACATTATCAATTAATGTAAAATAAATTACAAAGCTTGTAATCAAAGTTCTATTCATCAATCATTATAAAATACAAAAATTTGCTTTTAATTTGATTATATATTTTTTCTATTTTGTTTTAGTTGATTATTTATGTAGTAAATTTTTTTCATGCTTAAAAAAAAGGCTGGTTCTACCCCTAATTATATATTATTTTGTTGCCATTTTTATTATAAAACAAAATAATAATACTTTAATCAACCTTCTTTTAAGTTTAAGACATACTTTTAATTTCATTATGAAGAAGAAAAATTAAGGCCTCTTCCAAACCCTCAAAAGGAGACTTTCTACTTTGAAAACTAGTTTCCAAAATTGAAACATATATTTTAATCTACTGTCCACTTTAATGTTTTGATGACTTTAGATCCCTCTTCTCATGAAAAACAAAAATACTAAAATTCTACTCAACCAAATTTCGCTATATTCTTCCATATATTGAATTGAACAACAAGCTCCTTCCACAAACTCCTCTTTCTCTTCACATGCTATTGGATTCATTAATGCCTTAATTTCTCCAACAAGCTCTCGTCATGAACTTCTTTTATGCTTCACATGCTGTTAACCTAGTTGTGTGCCTACCCCCTTTGAGTTATTAATACAACTCCTTTCCCTCACACACCATCATTCCAATCTAAACTTGCCCCAAATGACCTTTAGTCACAAACTTCTCTTCTCCTTCACCATGCTGCTTACTCGCAACAAGCTCCCATCATGAACTTGTCTTCTCCTTCACACACCGTTGGCCCCATCAATGCCTTCTTCCAACAAGATTACTCTGGTGAGAAAGACAAATTGCCAGGGTTCAAGCGCCAATTTTAACTAAGATTCAAACTAGTTTAAAATGATTTACAAGTGTAACGAACAGTCCACAAATACAAGAGTTCATCCCTCATTGGCGATACATTCATAAAACATACTCTCATTTATTTTTCTCTAAATATGATATAGTTTCGTTTTCACCATTTCAGTACTTTGAACTTTTCTCTATAAGAATTTTCTGTCACAATATAAAGTTCTTTATTCTGTGATTATTGATATCAACAACTACATATTTTTTTAATTGAATAAATTAGCCAACAAATTCATGCATGTACTGTAAGGACCTTACAGTACTAAATAAATACATGTTTTAAATACAGTACTGCACATGCTAATTGTAATGAATGCTGAAGGTTTAAATAGATGATCAACTTAAAAAAATTTAGTTTAAGCTTAATTAGTACCTAATGGTTGAATAATTTCTTTTATTTTTATTTCCAAAGTTATATGCTACTGAAAAGATACTCTAACCACAAAACCAGTTTGTTGAGCGGCTTCCATCTGAAGCGACCAAACCACCCACAGAGAAAATGAAAGAACTTAATGATTGTTTTTAGCATTAAATCCGTAATTATAAAGTAGAGCTATAGTTATGTTTTACTTAAAAAATTATCATTGCTTTAATTACATTTTCTTTAAAAAGGATGAGAAATTAAATGTAAACAAAGAAATTAAGAAGAAGGAATGCAAAGCAGCCATTGTTGATTGATCTGTTACCTTACAGCCCAAAGAGCAGAAATCGAAGGCTTCGAGGAGGCTTCTTTTGCAGTTTCTACAAGCATTTGTTGCCACTGCTTTCCCCATCCTTGGCTGCAATCTCTCATTCAAAAATACAACCTTTGCTCCATTTATAACATAAGTCTGAATTCCAGAAATGTCAACTAAGCTCTGAATCTCTGCAACTCTGATCACATCATGATATGATGATCTCCGTATCTGTTTCATTTCAATTTGATTTCTGTGATCATATTGGTTAATGAGAAAAATACTGATAAAAGAAATGAGATTCATCCTATAATTAAGAACCTGAATGATTCTATGATCATAATGGTTGATGAGGCAAGAAGAGCAAAGGGCGCCATTAGTGCAATCAAGACAGTACATATTGCACTCATTCCTGCTCAAGCCAGTGTGGAAGCTGCAAGGAGTGAAGAAGGTGGTGTGAAGCAAGCGGCTCAGCCATGGAGGCCAGAGAAGTTTCTTCTTTTCTATTTCAGACATTTTCTTTTAAGTTTGAGAGGTATGAAGAAGGAAATGATGAGAATGAGAGAGAGAGAGAGAGAGAGAGAGAGAGAGAGAGAGAGAGAGAGAGAGAGAGAGAGAGAGAGAGAGAGAGAGAGAGAGAGAGAGAGAGAGAGAGAGAGAGAGAGAGAGAGTAAGGGAGGGGTTGGAGCTTATTATAACACTGAGAATAATGCAAGGGTGAGGGGTATAACGATGCAAGATGAGGTATAATCATGTTGCCATTTAAATAAGATTGATGATATCTTGAGCTATTTTATTTTTGGATTAAAGGACAATGAAACTATAATTCTGAATAATCAAATATATAAGAGTAAATCTATAAAGTTTCACTCTCTCAATCTGAAACAATATGACTTTTCTTATGTTTAAAAAATACTATAAAGTTTCCACAAAATTAAAGTATGTATTCCATTTTAGCACATTGAAAATCTTTGACTTATTTTGAAGAAATTATTTAATTTGAATATTATGATATGAATACATTAAATCGCCTCTTTACCAACGGTCTCTATCTCTCTCTTCTTACAAATTTGAGTAAATTAATCTATATATATATATAAAAACTCAGTTTACCCATTTCTTTAGGTGGGCTAATAAAAATGGTCAAAGAGCTTAGCTTTTTATTGGTCCTCTATTAAATTAATGATTATATATATATATATATATATATATATATATATATATATATATATATATATATATATATATATATATATATATATATATATATATATATATATATATATATATATATATATATATATATATATATATATAACAATATGTAATTATTTTTGAATAATTTTCAAATATATTGTCTCCCTTTTATTTGACTCCATGAGAATATATTCTTTTGAAAGATTTTACTTTCTCTATCTTCCTCCATAAAGGAATTAGCTGGTTACACAAATTTCTTCTCTATTTTTCCAACTCTAAGATTTTGTTTGGGATGACTTTCTTACTGCTTCTTAAAGTAACTTCTTAGTACAAAAATTTAATTTTTGTATTAAAAGCTACTTTAAGAAGCAGTGATAAAGCTGTCCCAAGTAAAACCTATATGGCTCGTACAATTAAGCACATACATATGAAATTATTAAAGTCCTCATTGCTTTTAGTCTTTGACAAGTGGACAATAATGGACTAATTCCTATAGCCCTCCATCAAAATCATACACCAAAAGGATTGCAAATTATTTATAATTTGCAAAGTCGAAATCAAAGACAACCACTACATCAATGATGCAACATAACAGGACATGATGATTGAAAAATTTGAAAAACAAAATGGTGAAATAATTGTTCACATTGATTAATAAAAAAGGTATTTGGAAAGATTTATAATTATAATATTATAAATAATTGATGGCAAAGGATGCTAATGTCATGGTTGTTGATCTTCCTTGCTCCTAACTATCCAACCTAACCGAAATTTCTGGCGTTGGAGATCATGAATTATTAGTTCTTCAGCTTCTGCTCAAGATGGAATTATATAATATATTATTTGGTGGAAGCTGAGGAGATTGATCATTGACTCTTTTTTCTGGGAAATGTACTCTATTTTCTCCATGATTTCGTCTAGCTATAATTTCAATCTCTCTCATAGGAGCAATTATTACGTCAGGTCACCTGACATGTCCAGAGACCAATAAATACATGTCACGTCACCTAAAACTCGGTATTGCCTGGTATACGTCCGGATTTCCGGTTTTTGTCCGAACGTAATATTACTCCTCTCATAGAGATGTGCGGCTGGTGAGCTCATAAAAGTTTTCTACTTCAATGTTGTTCTTAAATTTTTTGGGGTCAAAATATAATTCATTGGTTGAATTGGGTTGGTGTTTGTATCCATAACATCTTCTTTTTTTTTTTTTTTTCTATTATTATCAATGGAGGGATTAATGGTTTTTTTAAATCCTCTAATGGGTTGAGGTTGAAACATGTTGATAGCACAAAAGGAGGGGGTGGTTAAGTCTTGTAACATGTGTTAATTACATGTGTTTAAATTACACTAATGGTGAGATTAGTTTCAACACATGTTTATTATATGAAAGAAGATGCTGGGGTGGATTTAAGTCTTGTCAAGAAAGAGAGAACACCATATATTTGCACATGTTGATTTCATCAAGGAGGAAGCGGTCGTGTATGTGCTTAAATTCCATCGCTTTAATTATATGCCAAATGATGGTAATGATCTTCATGAATGTAATACCCTATTCTATGATATGGTGTAGTACTTTGGATAACATGTAAGTTTATGGAGTGGTATTTGGGCTAATTATGTTGGGACGACTCTAGTGCTACATAAGTAGATGATGTGATTCCTTTATAGATGACCAATATAAATTTTCCTTCTTATATGCATTCTGCAATGTATAATGGGTGCCTCGTATTATGATTTAGCATTAATTTCTAATTAGCAGTAAGCTGCAAGAGATTTGCATCTTTTATAATGCCTCCAAAGAATGATTGTCATTTTTCCTTTTTTCTTTTAGAGGAAGTGATCTTGATATAATTCAAGATGATTATGATTAATTTAATATAATGATACTAGTTAGAGGTAGCTTAATGTCACTATACATACCAACATTCCCTCTATTGGCGGTACTATTTGATAATAGATGTCAGGATGATTTTGGTGATTATAAAAGGTAAAGTATAGTCTAAGACAGATATTGTTATATATCATGATTGTTCATGAATTATCACTAAATAGCAAGTTGGTTCCACTACAAATGCACATTCATAATCCCAAAGCTCAAAGTACTTAGAATGGTCATGAAGTTAATATACATCAACTTTGCCTCTCATCTCCACCTTTGGAACCTTATCTTTATTAGCTCAATGTTAACTTGTTGCTCTCCTCTAAAAGGACACAACACCATTTAGTAGATACCCCTCAACACATTTCCAATGTATTAAAGGCAGTCTAAGAGGTCAAATCTTAAATCCTAAAAGACAATATAAAAACATGTAGCAACAAAGTTGAGCTTCTATTTAACTCGTTCCATTTTTATATCATTCAGAAATATTTAAATATAATGGAAGCTAATGTAAAATAACTATAACATGCAAAACAAATTGATTCTGAAGAATTTTATCTATCTCGTCTGCTTAGAAAATAATATTTTGCCTACAAGAACTTGATGCACTCATTTCCCCTTATGCCTAAAGATATAAGTCAAGCATTATTTAATCTATATTGAATCATAAATGTAATAAACGTATTGATGTAGAAAATTACTTATATTTTAGTGATTTACCATAAGTATATTTAGGGATTACTACATGCAGAGTAGCTCTCCCAATGTGTATATATTTTCAAGCATGGTCATATAATAAATGTAAATGTCTTGTTGTGTCAACTTGAATGGTTTTATTGATTTCTTCAATTCTCTAAGGGTCCTATCATAGCCCAAACTAATAAAATTATGAGCAAATGCTTAGAACCTCTAGCATGAGAAAAAAAAAAAAAAAAACTATAAATGAACCTCATTTACATATGCATTCAACATGAAGAAGAACAAAATAAGGAGAAATATATATGCTCAAACATGGCAAATACGACAAAATTCATCTATATCCATGTAAGAATTTCAAACTAAAGTCCGCTAAATCTACTTTAGTTGCATGTATGTAGCGGTGTCAATATTTGACATGACACGAAAATTTGACCTGGACCCGACCCGGAAAATCCGGGTTGGACCCGAGCTGATTTCAAAAGGGTCGGGTTCGGGTTCCCGGATTCGACTCGTTTGAAAAACGTGTCGGGTTCGGGTTGACCCGGCTGGTTGCCAAGTCAACCCGCGAACCCGTTTAACTTGAACTGCTCGCGCTGCCCCGCCTACCTGTGAAGCTGCACCGCTCAGCTAACCGCGCAACAAAGCCTGCCAGCGCATGCTACCGTGCCTGCCAGCGCTGGCACCACGGACTCGAGGCTGCCAGTGCGAGCTCGCCTGCGTGCACCAACGCTCGCCCGCGCGCTCGCCCTTGCGTGCACCCGCGCTTGCCCGAACTTGCCGGCGCTCGCCTGAGCTTGCCGCGCGCTAGCCCGAGCTCGCTGCGTGCACTCGCGCACCCGCGCTTACTGCTCGCATGCGCTCATCCGTGCATTTCGAGTCCGTGTCGGGTCCGGTCAACCCGGTAACCCACCCGGTCGGGTCCGGGTTCGGATTTCTGACCCGTTTATCTACCCGAGTCAGGTTAGAGTCGACCCGTTTTAACCCGGGTCAGTTTCGGGTTCGACCCGAATCCGACCCGTGACCCAAAATTGACACCCCTACATGTATGAATGGACTTGGGCGTATCCCTTATGAAATGAACGCGAAACATTTTTGTCGTGAAAGCAATATAATACAATATCTAGTTTGGGTGGATTCCAAATATATCATCATAATAATTTGGCCATAAATATCACATATGATCTTCACTATCAGTTAAATGGCTAAAGAAGCCATGTGCTTATGATAATAAGTACATTTTGGTATGTGTGTGTGTGATTGTTATGTCACCCATCAATAAATGAAAATTGTTGGTCTTGGAGGAACAATACTTGACCAAGGAAATTAACATATGACAACTTAATGTAACACACACCTAAGAGGATTGACTTCTACATACTTCAGGGTCACAATGAATAAGAGACATACTATTAGCCACTATTTTGCCATCAACAAAAAGCTAGGAGCCCTTAGTATAATGCATTAGAAAAAAAGTCACTAAAAGTTTGTAATTACATAATCTTAATGTTATTTTATGTATAACTTAGTTCATTCATAGTCACCATACTAGGTTAGGATTTGTTGCACTATGAGATTCTTATGGGTAGGCAATATTGGGATTAAGAACCTAATCCATATCTTGCTCAATAGAAGTCAAAGTTGAACCATGATGCGTTATTGGATATAACATTCATGAAAATTTTAGCAAGTCTTATGATTTTGATCTGATAAACTTTTTTTGGTAATCATCATGATAATTGTAGGCCTAAAAGTTTTATGGTACATAATATTGGTCATTAAAAGATAAGCATAAAATTGAGTGTTGCAGAGATGAGAATGCTCATGTGGATGAGTGGCTTCACTGTTATAGGCGGAATGCGAAACGAGTATAGATGTTAAAAAGTTGGAGTAGCTCCAGTGGCAGATAAGATTAAAGAGAGTCGTCTTAGATAGTTGGTTCACATAAAACATCGGCCTATGTAAAGAAAGGTAGAGGTATACCTTGCAAAGACTTGATTAAAAAATATACGAAATGACTTTTCTTAGTAGATTTAAATGAGGATATGATTTTTAATATGACACAATGAAGAAAAAAATAACAGACCTCACGGAGTGGAATAAAGGGCTTGATATTATTGTTGTTGTTCTTCGTTGCAGAAAGTCCAAATTATATTCTTTTGCTGTTGGACAATTGAGAATACAGAATTCCACTTTAATCATCTTAATAATTGGTAAGATAATGTTATCTATCTAATCATTTTTAATTTTATTTGGGTTTTAGGACCATTTTTCACAACCAATAACATGACAGACAGGTAAAAGAAAAGCATCACATTTTAAAAGTGCCATATAATCATTCAGCCCTACCTAATACAGGTAGTTGCTATTAAATAAATACCGCTAAATTTGACCAAAATCAATTCTGCCTAAACTCAAGGGTCACTTCATCTGGTTTAGTTATATATATATATATATATATATATATATATATATATATATATATATATATATATATATATATATATATATATATATATATATATATATATATATATATATATATATATATATATATATATATATATATATAATGATTTTATAAATATTTATATTAATTTAATTGGCATCATATATCTTTATATAAAAATATGGGGTCAAGATGTACAATGAATCAAATGAATGGTCTCCCTTAATACATTCCTTTATGTAATAAAGTTTACTCCATTTATGATTAAGCCATTTATCTCAATTCATAAGCTCATAAAATAATGAAGACGACGACAACAACAACATTAAGTCTTTGTCCCACTACGTGGGATCAGCTGCGTTGTGTCATGTTAAAAGTCAAATTCTCATTTAAATCTAATAAAGAAATATCATTTTTTTTTTTAAAGAAAGATCATTTCTAATATTTTTTAACCAAGTCATTTTAGGTCTACCTCTGATCATTTACTATTCTTAACATAAGTCAAAATCTAATACATTTATTTTCCTAACCGGATCATTGGAAAGCCGCCGTTTTATGTGACCAAACCATCTAAGACAACTCTATTTAATCTTATCTTACACTAGTGCTACTCCAACCATTTCACGTATATGCTCATTTCATATCCCTAAGGGTATAGCCACTCATCCACCTTAGCATTCTCATATGTATAATACTTAGTATTATTCTTCTCTTTTAATGGCCAACATTCGACACCATAAAGCATTACAAATCTCACCGCCATCTTATAAAATTTTTCCTTAAATTTGATGGGAACTTTTCTATCACACAACATGTCCGACGCATTTCATCATCACTATGAACAATTGATCCAAAATATCTAAAACGTGTACTCTAATTAATAACTTGATCGCCCAAAGTCGCAATCTCCTCACTCGATATATTACTACTAAAAATACACTCCACATTTAATTTTAGATCTACTCAAGCTCATGAAATAATGACAAAAATATTTATTATTTAGAATAAATATAATATTAATTATTTATATATCACACTCATTTAAAAAAAATCACTCCATCAAAATTTTGTTCAATAATAGGACTTTTTTCCTATCTCAACCCAAATTTTTTCTGTAAATAAAGGCTCTTAGAATTATATAAATTTTTTGCATACTTAAGCAGAAACACAAAAGAATTTCTGAACAGTGGAACCTTGCAATCATATACAACATTTAATATTGCTTACTAATCATGCAAACAGAACATAGTGTCTTCACCTTAGTTCATACTTGCAAAATAATCATATAAAAGTGCTAACCAATACTACATCAAATACTTAAGCTGCACCTGAAAGCCATAAGAGTTTTCTATACAATATGCACATTATAATCAGAACAATATACATAGTAACAAACTTATATCATAGGAAGCCATAGATGTTCATTGTTTATTTTCTTGGTTGTCAGAGGGCTTTGGCACATCTTCCTTTAGATTGTTCTCCTCCTCCTTCTGGCTTCCCTCATCAGGCATAATCAGCTCCCATTCCTCAGCAATTTTATCCAACCAAGCTTCACTCTTATCCTTGAAATCATCAACCTATATAAAGAATTTAGATAATGATAGGTCTGAATATGCATTAAAAATATTATAGAAATTTGAACTTTGTAGTTGCAAATATTTTACTTGAAATTGTCACAAAGTGTTATAAAAAAATGGTAAAAGTAAATCATATCCATTTATCGACTAACTATCAATGTGATAGTTAGGAAATGTGATAGAATGCAAGGTTAGCCAATAATTAATCAACACTCAAAGAATGCAAGGTTTCCCTAAAAGTTACTAATCAACACTTGCATGAGAGCATCACATTCAAAGAGGCTTAGGGTGGTTGATGGGTGAGCGTGGTTGGGAACCCCCAATCCCGTGTTTGAATCCTCTCTACTACAGCCTCGCCTTTTCATTGGGGCAAAGCAAGTGTGGGTCTGATACCGGTGGGTGACCTCGTTAGGTTTCGCCAAGGGATTAGTTATGCCGCCAAGAGCTCTCTTTGGAGTGGCAGCAGGTAGATACTCCATTTCATAAAAAAAAATATATATATATATATATATATATATATATATATATATATATATATATATATATATATATATATATATATATATATATATATAACGATTTAGCATATAAAGTTCCAGAAAGGTAAAATTTTTATTAAAAGCTAGTTTTTTTTTTTTAAAAACCACAGATCTCCCCCCATACAGTCACAAATTCCACAAAATTATTGATACCCAGATATTAGCTACAGAATAAAAAATCTCAATGTATGGCTTCCAGCAAATCCCGGAATCAGGAACAAGATTAGAACAGCGATTAATAATTTCCAGCTACAGAACCAAGCTTGTTGGCTACAGAATCTAAGCAGCCAAGCACGCTAGTCAAAGAATCAGTGCCAAACAACCCAACCCCAAACAAGCCACTTATCACAATAGGAAGAATCCCGGTTCTCTACAATCAAGGGTAAACCAAACAACCAATAGTAAAACTGACAGTGAGCCAATATTACCAATGAAACATTACCAGCTCAAGTTACGGCCCAACTCCAACAGCACAACGAGGTACAACAAGGCCCGTTAAGAGAAAACAGCAATAATACCAATTCAAACTAAATAGAGACATGTCCAAAACAGCTTTAAGGTTTTAGAGGTTTGATTCAATTAAATTAGGAAATTAAGAAAAAAAAATTAAAAGCCAATATCAATTTAATTCATAGATTTAGGCTTCGTTTGTGACGACTTTCTTTCTGCTTCTTAAAAACAGCTTTCTAGTACAAAAATTAAATGCTTCTAGTACGAAATTTTTAATTTTTTACTAAAAAACTGCTTTAGGAAGAAAGTAAGAAAGCCGTCACAAATGAAGCCTTGGTGAAAAATTTACTAGATACTTCATCAGAAAGTTGTATTATCAACTAGAGCAAGCATGTTTTATTCAATTTCACATCCAGGAATAGATTGAGCTTCTATTAGAGGTTTTAGAGGTTCAAATTTTGATATGATTCATACTCAATTTCAGTTTCAAATCCAAACTTCGACTCTCATTCAAGTATAGGTTTAGATTTCAAGAATATGTAGATGTATAGGTTTGAAATCAATAAATTCATATGCAGATCCATATTATAACAACAAATCAACTTACACATCTACTATATCCTAAAAAGTATATTGATGAACAATAATTTCTTTAATAGGATTTGAGTTTTTTTTTTTTTTTAAAGTGGAATATTATAACTAAATAATGATATGAGTACACCATGTGCAATTAACAAGAATTGTCATGTGCAATTAACAAGAATTGTCAGAAATAAAAGAAATTACAATAACCCCTAAAATATTAATCATGAAGGCTAAGGGGGAAGCACTCAAAGGATCAAGGAAACAATAAAAAAACTCACTTGGATTGTCTTTCTTGTAGTCTTGTGAAGACAAGGGAGCGGCGATTAGAGGGTGCTCTTTCAATACAATTTTGATGATTAGTATACTTCATTATCGTTATGGTACATGCATATATTTTATAATTGTCGAGACTTTTGACAATACTACATTGGTGCTATTGATACTAGTGTTGATGGAACCTTAACAAGAAAAGGATTAGGAGCTCCTACCAATAGGGTATGATGTAGATAATACTACCTCTGCATTAGCAAAGAGGTTTCCCTAACAAAAACCTAAAATCCCAGATTACACTAGAAGCAACTTAACCGTTGTTCAAGCACTACAAAATCCAACTCAACATCATTTCAAAGGGTTTTCAATTATCCTCATCATACACCATGATTATTCAATTACTAAAATTTTATATTTACACTTAAACTATAAAATTATAAAAAGTCTCAAATATTTTGTATTACTCTGATACAAAATGCTTAACGGTCATGGGTTTCCAATGAGACGAAATAGTGAAGTGGATGTAGACCATATAAATGAAATAAAGATTTGTTGAGCAAAGGCCACTAAGAACATACTTTTCTTCATTAGATGTAAACCCAAAAATACGAGAAGTAGGATCAAAATGATAATGCAATAATAGATTAAATATGAACAGTAAAGAACCAACAAGTAGACAAATTATTTTATCGCAATCAAAAACCCAAGGGTGAAAATTCTATGAACGATTAAAGGAGACTGCAAGGAATTTACATCAGGAATAGCAACATTTTAGTCATTACTATGCACAACCTGCAGGAAGGACACCAAATTTCTTAGCTCAAATGTTCACCACATTTACGTGGGTCATGTGAAGAACATAAATCTCAGAGCAACCAAAGCCAAGTCATTTCTTAAAGATAAAGAAACCCATCTAATACAGAGTTGGCTTACATAGATAAACAAGACATTTGGGACACAATAGATTTTCCTATCGAACAGAAGATTGCCTTAGTAATTGAACAAGGGTGCAATAAATTGGTGGATTTCATTAAGAAGTATTCAAGGAGGCCTTCCAATCTAACTACAAGCCACTGGTGACACATTACCACATGCACGATGACCTAGGCTAACTAAAGCAAAGGGACATGACCGTGGCCATAGCTGTCAATGGCGCAAAATAGCGCGCGCCATGGCGCACGGCGCGGCGCGGCGCGGCGCACCTACGGCGCCATGTTCATGGCGAGGCGCATGTGTTTAAAATAGCGCGCGCTATTTGCGCCACATGTGAGCCATGACGCATTGCGCACGGTGCAAAATAGCGCGCCAAATTGTTTTTAAATTTCGGTATACTTATGAATATTTTTTATACCGCTCGGTATCGCTAGTTACATGCTTTGTACCGCTCGGTACAGCTCGGTACAACTAGGTACACGCTCGGTATTGCTAAGTTCATGCATGATACCGCTCGGTACCGCTATGTAAATGCTCGGTACCGCTCGGTACATGCTCGGTACCGCTAGTTACATGCTTTGTACCACTAGGTACAGCTCGGTACAACTAGGTACACGTTGTGTACACGCTCGGTACCGCTAGGTACACGCTCGGTATTGCTAAGTACATGCATGATACCGCTCGGTACAGCTCGGTACTACTAGGTACACGCTCGGTACCGCTCCCTAATTTCCATACAAACAAACTTCAAAATTCCTCTTACAAATAAATTTTGTTCCGGGGGCGCTGCCCCCGGAAACCCCCGCAAGGGCGCTGCCCCTTGACCCCGCGACTTGACCGGGCAGGTCGAACCCCGCCAGGGGGCAGCGCCCCCTTGGACCCCCGGCAGCCCCCATATTATGTCTCTTAGACAATATTATGTTTCTTTTATCTAAATTTGTTTGCTTTTAGGTGATCATAAAATGTCAAATTCAATTCTTATAGGATTATGAAGTAGCGGTACCGAGGATTATGATAGCTTTTTCATTTTTATTTTTTAATAATATTTCATATTCATGCTTATTATTTTATAATTTTTATATAGCTTGCGCCATGTTCAAAATAGCGCGCACCGCGCCGTGCTCTATGCGCCATGGCTCCAAATGGACCTTTGCGCCATGGTGCGCCATTCGCCATTAACAGGTATGACCGTGGCTGAATACGAAGTGAAGTGCATGGCATTAGCTCACTAAGTGTCTTTGGACGAGGAATGAAAGGTGTTTCCTATTTCTTAAGAGTTCGAGGTGCTTCATTTGACAATTGTTGGTGCCATTACACCCGAAAAGCTATGGATTATGGTAGATTAAGCCTTCGTGAGACGGAACAAGTAGTAGATGATCCTAGGATGGCGCGAATCAAGCAATAGGAGAGACCAGGATTATAGAGGGAGAAAAGGATGATTAGATAGGACAATCAATTGTCCAAGAAGAGTTATGAAATGAAAACCACTTGCCCAGAGTATGGGGAAAGGTAGAAAGTGCAATTTTGGTGAATTTTCATCCATTCTGTAAACGTAAAGGGTTTGTACACATGACCTTTAATTGTCCTCTAAGAGGGTATTCTTAGTGTATCAAGAGCCTAAGCTTATCTAGCAATAGAGAAGTTGGAGCCTGACATTTAGATGTTTAAATGAACCTAACCAAATGCTAATCCATACAAAATAACTCTACTCAAGAAATTAGTATATACACCGACTCATTAAGAAGAAACAAAGGGATCTAAGGTGTTGGTTAATGGGTGCCCTATCATAGTACCATGATAAGCCTACGATGCCTTTGTTTGATTCAGAAGCATCTCAATCATTTATTGAGGAGTCATTTAAGGTTGTCTATCCTATTATTGATTGGAGGTAGTATCAAAGTTTTTATATATGTTCATAGAAACAAAGCATTTTATTCTTCCTTCCCTCAACAGGAGACCCACAATGAATAGGTTAGCTCAACACCACACTATGATTGACAAATGAGAGGAAAAAAGGTTAAGTTCAAAATTTCTCATTGGCCTAATCTCACTTTCTTTGAGAAGAGTCAAGTGATCCCTCTAATAGTGTCAGACATTCAAGATGGTAGATCACTTGTTAAAGGATGCCAGGCGTACTTACTTTATGTCCAATATGTAGAAAAATCCTTTCAACCAAGTGATGTGCAAGTAGTTCAAGACTACTAGGACATGTTTTAGAATTATTTGGCCGAGTAATCTCTGCCCAAGATGTAAAGTTAACAAAATGTATATTTCTAGGATGACATCAATTTTGAAAATGTTTAATCGAATGGCGACAATCAAGCTACATGAGCAAAGATCCAACAACAAGATATATTAAATACGGGAATCATTGAGCTAAGTGTTTCATCATAGGGCCCTCCATTCTTATTTACAAGGACAAAAAATGGAAGCATGTGATCATGTATCGTTTGTTAGAGAAAAAACAAGACGGTTATCAAGAATAAAAACTATTCTAAGAATGGACAATTTCTTTAGAACAATTGCAATGCATGATAGCATCCTATATGATGTACTTGAGATATGAATGCCATAAACTTGCAGTAAAGAAGCAGGTCAAGTTAAAGAAAATTTTCATTATCTACTATAACAATTATGAGTCTATCTTTACCTTTTTTTCGCTTGAATATCACTTCAGTAGCTTTCATGAACTTGATGAACAGAAAAAATGCTTATATACCTAAATCACTTTATTATTGTGTTGAAGAAGTATAAGTTTATCCTAGAAAATTGACCGAGCATAAACATCACTAGTTTTATAGAATTGCCAATAAAACTAATTGTATATGATGTTTTTTAAGTGTATGTTTTAGCTAGCTAGCATTGTTTGCTCAGGCTGCATTGTTAACTTCACAAGTATCTCGGTAGACCCTCAAAAAGTCACTTTCATAGTAGATTGGTCAAGATCAATGAGTGTGTTCGAAGTTCATAGCTTTCTCAAATTAGTGGATTGCTATAGAAGATTCTTTCAAGTAGAGTACTAAAAAGCATGGACATTTTCTCGCCCAACACAAAAGGCAATCAAATGTAAATGAACCGATGTGATTGAAAAAAATTTCAACGACTCAAGCAATGTCCTCACTGTCTGATGCTCACCCTTCTTGATGAGAAGGATAGATTCTAAGCCTATAATGATTCTTTCTTGCAAGGTTTAGAAATTGTTTTGAAGGAACATGACACAGTTATCTCATACACCTCGAGACATCTTTAGGAAATATGATAATAATTACCCAACACCTGACATGGAGCTAGTAAGTATGATGTTCACTTAAGATTTGGAGACTAATTCTATGGCATACATGGGCAGATCTTCATCAACCACAGAAGTTAGACATGCATGTTCACTCAAAAGAAACTCAAATAGCAACAATGAAAATGTCTCAATTATTGAATGATTATGATTATAAATCGATTATCATCTAGAAAGAGAAAATGTATTTGCTAATGCACTAGGCAATTTTTTTTTTTTCTTAGAGCCACTACTTACGGAATACATTAAATGATCATCTTGCCGAAGTGGCCAAATCAACTCATGGAGACTTAAGCAAAAGGCCCAATTCTAGCTGATTGGATTTAACAAATTTGTTAAATCTGAGAAGGAAATTGATCAAACTTTAGCATTGATGATAATAGAGCACCCATTTTTAAAAATCAACAATATGTGCGAATGAAGGAGGACTATATGGAGACCACTCTACTAGAAGCTCACCATTCCAAATATAGCGTTCTAAAATAAGAAATTAGCTAGTATATTAGGAAAATCAAGATTAAGAGGAGTATAATATTAATATTGCTCTAATTGCAATATTAGTTGTTCTTTTTTTTGTTTTTTGATATATGTCTATAAATTTTGATGATGAGTAATAATGTGAAACTTCATAAATAAAAATCAGTATTTAAAATATTTTATGTAATTCATTATGGCTATAATTTCTTTTTTTAATGTAAAACGACTATCTTATGGCTTTGACACTTTGAGAACTTTCCCAAAATATATCATGCCACTTCTATTGAATTTGCTACCAAAATTTCGGCCCAATATATTTCTCAAAATTTTCATTTGTTTAGAGGTTGAGTTGTAGCTATTCCTCCTAGGGGAGCAACAAACCCTTAGAGCATGCCAATGAATTGTTTCCATTGGTTTTGTGCTTGCACTTTAGATACATCTGAGATTGCCCTACTCCATCAAAATGACTAAAGTTATCCACTAGCCACAAACATAATAATATTAGGTTGCTAATGTGTCACTTCCCTAAATTGATCATACTGTAATTTTTATTTGGGTGAAAATACAAAATGTTAAGCTTGCCCATGTGTTCATTCTTTCCACAACTTCACAATAATCATGTTGAGTGAACTTATAGAGCAACTCATCTATATAGGAGAGGGTAGAGAGAATTTTATTTAATATAGTACATCACAACATGTTAAACATTGCCAAACGAAGCCTAATCTTCTTCTATTTGCAGTGCACTTTTGTTTAGGTAAGGTGGTAATGATGTGGAATTAACAACAGATTTCTAATGAAAACCAGACAGACAAATCAAATGAACCACTTTTAACAAAATCCGGCCTAATTTCTAACAGTAAGCAGCGCCTATGACTAAATACACATTATAAATATGCATAAAGAAGAAAATTACATATACGGATAAAAAATATGAGTAAAAAAAGGTAACTTTAAACTATAAAGGATGACCTTGTGAATGAAAGTTTCAGTCTTCTCTGCATCCACGCACACCACTTCTGCCTCGCCTTCCACCTCGATAACAATTTTTTTTAGGTCGCTATCAGCCGGTAGTGCTTCTGCCACATCAGAAGAAACCTTCTCTGTTACGTCTGCTACCTTCTTAACTATCTCCACCATATCAATTACTTCCTTCTCCAACACACCTATTGCAGAGTCAAGCCGAACAATGAACCAAATTATTTAATCTTCATAATATTTGATACATCCATTAATTGTAGGTTTATCAACAAATGAATCAGATCTACTTTATGAAAAACAAACTAAAACTAATGAGTACCTTCGATTCTCAACATCCTCTTGTATGCTGGTATGGCAAGAAAGAGTACGGAACCAAAGATCCATTTAGCACTGCATCAAACACAGATGAGAAAACACATAAAGATCAGAGAAACCTGTAATGAAATGGCTGAAATAAGAGAAATTAAAACTAGGTCTAAGAGGTACCAAGCCGGAAGATTGAAAAGAAGAAGATTTGAACCCCCAGGTGGAACCGCAACCTGATCAGAGCCTGTGCCTCTGAAAAAAAAAAACAAAACAAAACAAAACTGAAAATCAAGCAAAGGAAGACATGAAAATAATTTCTTTAACACACAAAATTTGTACTTTATCTCCTGCTCCACTGAAGCTTGAATGTTCTTAGATGACTGCATCGCTGAAGCTGGATTGGCGCCGGTTCGGCGTCGAGGCGAGACAGCTTTTGATGGTAGAAGAGGAAAGGAAGATAGAGACGATTAGACGAAAGGTATTTGCAGAAGAATGAGAATAAGAAATAAAGAGTAAAGTTAATGTGACGTAATGATGTAATAATATCTTCATAAGCGCTAAATGTCTTGATAAGCTTCGGAATTTAGGCGACGAAATTTCTACAAATATTTTGATATACTCTTTTTTTTTTTTTTTTTTTTTTTTTTTTATATTTACACACATATATCACATATGTGGGTTTCACACGATCGGACATAAAACATTTTAGTTGATAGTTAAAACTCTCAACTAATAGCTTAAGATGAGTCGCATAAAACCTTCTTTGAGGACTATCGATTTGAATATCATATTTCATTATTTATTATTAAAAATATATAAAATTGAGGTTTAATGGATGTTATGAGTTTTTATTCACCCTATTTTGCGCCACGTCGACCACCTATAGTGTCATATTAGACTCGCATGGAACATGTGATTAGTATGTTAATGAATGGCTCGATTCGCCAATTTGATCTGGCTCCAATCAGAAAAATATAGATTTCGGTTGACCTGTTTAATAAATTGGTTACTCAATGTCCAAAATTCATACCCATTTATTAAATATTTCATGTTTATGTTGACACACCAACTTGGTTTTGATTCAAAAATAGCATTGTTGCGTGTTAGAAAATACGCGGCGGTAGAGTTTGTAGATTCGCGTCCGAGCGTTGCACGTAAGTTTAACACACAAACAGAAAAAAGGAGTGAACACCAAGAGTTTTTACGTGGAAAACCCAAAAATGGGAAAAACCACGGGGCCTCGCCCAGTTGCAAATTTTCACTAGTGTTTTCGTAGATTACAAATGGCGGATTTCGTCCCACAAGTCGGGATAATCCAAATACAACTTGTTCCTTCCACGAAATTCACAAAATCCTGCGAATTCCCTGCGTTTCCTGAAAATCTGGCAGAGCTCCGGCGTCTTCAGGCGGCAGGAAAAACTCCGGCGGCGGTGGTCGAGGAGGTGAGGAATCTCCTATTCCCCTTTCTCCTTCTCCTTCTCCTTCTCTTCTTCTTCTCTCTCTTCACTTGAGTCCCACTTGGTGTAGAATGAGGGCTCTATTTATAGTTTTTCTGGAGTGGCATAGCCCGTAAATAGGCGTGAGATCAAGGGCGAACAAGGAGTGATTTGAATGAACGGCCGATATCGAATCCTTTGATCATGCACCGTTCGTTGGACATTTGAAGGCTTTAATGATGTCGGAATTCAATGATCTTGGGCTCGTTGGATTTGTCTCGTCGAGCCGGTCGATTCGAGTATAAGCTCGTCAAAATCGGAGACCGTTTGGTAACTCAAATTGCGGTTTAAACCTTCCAACAACGCTTTGAACCCTTGATTCGGACTCATTTGGGCTCAGATTGGGTTGATCTTGGTGTCGTTGGGTTCGTATTTCTGAGATGCTCAGTTTGACTGTAAGCTAGTTGAAATCGGAGTTCATATGCTCCCGAAATTAATTTCGGAAGTTTCCAATTTGATTTTGCATCGAGATTCGTGCCCGATCAAGATAATTTTTTGAGGATGTATCAGGCATGTTCCATATTTTTTCTTAAATTATATTGTTTGTTGTTATAATCTTTTTATTTTTCTGAATTAATTCAAAATCTATGATTAACAGGTTATTATTATTATTTTTTTAAATTAAAACGGGTTAGTAGATCATTTGGGTCATTTGGGATGTTAATGGTTAGTTTAGGACCAATTTCGAACTGTCCCAAACTCCATCCATTAAGAAATGGGTCAAACGACAATTTGCTATAAAAATTTTAAACACGTTCTTATAATTTAAATTATAAAACGAAATTTATAAGGATGCGGGAAAATTTTATTATTAAAAATATAAAATATAGATATACATTAAATATGATATTATAATATTATATTTTAGAATAAATAAAACCTATCTAGTAATAATATAAATTAAATAAATATAAAATAAATTTATATAATAAGTGCTCATAAAATAAAAATATGCTTCAATTTATTCAATATCCTAAAGTCAATTTATAAATAAATAAACTTTAAAACTCTTGGATATGTTTTGAGATGGGTGTATTACAAATTATTTATGATATGTTACACCATGCATACTTAAAAGCTTAAAAACACGATTAATTATTCTGTGTGGATGTCGAACGTCATCCAGAGATCAACCAGAATACGTCACGTCACCCCTTTGCTCAATACCACGACTCGGTACTTCTCGGTATGGCTCGATATTGCTGACATGACGCATTCTGATTGATCTCCGAATAGCAATATACGTCTGATCTCCACACAGAATAATTCTCCCTAAGAACAAGAAGATTAGAATATTTTATCAACAAGTGAAGGAAAGAGGGGTCTGTTAATAAAAATATATATCTTTTGATAGTGTATTGGGCTTCATTTGGGAGAATTTTTTTTACTGTTTTATAAAATAAATTTTTAGTAAAAAATTTATAATTAAAAAAAATATTAAAAAGTTATTTTAAAAAGCATTAAGAAAGCACCTTAATAAATTATCTTTTTCGTTAATAATAAATTCCATTTGATTATAATATAAATTTTTTTATTTTCCTAAAATTTCTGCTTAATTAAGTAAAATTGATCTTATGCCCTGAACTTCGAAGTTATGAGCAAGTTCATTATCATGTAAGAAAAAGCTTATAAGGATTTTTTATTTAAATCATGAAATCTTCTTCTTTTTCTCTTATACTAGGCGTAGGTCAGTGTATAAAACATTTTAAAGTATTATGTATTGAATCTTATTGTTTCCTTTCTTCTCTTAGGCTAGCCCCTCAATCTCTCAAAGGTTGGCTGCCTATTCATTTGGCGAAATTATTACGTGCGGTCACCAGACGTCGTCTGGTGACCAATCAGGATGTGCTACGTCACCAATTCAATATAGCATTAATGTGTTACTGTGTATCGGATAACATGATGCGTCCTAATTAATCTCCAAACAATTTGGTGACCACGTACACGTTATAATTTCTTATCCATTAAGAACTAAATTGTCCCAAATGCTTAAGTCTTATGTCATTCACATTTGATTGAGCGGTTCTACTTTTTCTCTTTAGTGAATCATCCAAACTTGAACTCTTTCCAATGCATTGAACACCTTGACCTTTTACTATCATTCATATTTTTTTAGTGATCTTTTTGTGAAAGTTTGAATTGGTTAAAAACTTGATGAACGTGCATACGACCTTTAGTGGAAATTCACCATTGCCTTCTTTTTCTTTATTATCTCTCAGTTGCAGTGGAGATGTGGGTTCATCCCACTAGATAACATTTTTTATAATGTCATAGTATCTTGAGTCTTGAAGAATAATAAATATGAACATTCTCCAACAACTATTTTTGACTCATCTTGGTGAGCAAACAATGAATAAGTGTTGAAGATTAAGGGTGTTAAAGCGTGTCTACGGGTCGGGTTCGTATTCAACCCTAACTTGACCCGATGTCAACTTAGCTAACCCTAACCTGACACGGTTATGAAAGCAGGTTGAGAATGCAAACCCGAACTGGTTTGGATTCGGGTCAACCCGAATTGATCCGCCAACCCGGATGCGAGCTGTTCGCATGTTCATCTGTTTGGATGATCCTTACAAATGTAGCTATCTTTCTTTCGTTCGCTCACTTATACAACCAAATTTTGTAAATTCGTCGGATCTTTCGAGTTTCGGACGTAATGATGGCGAGGGGAGCTTGCTCACTACGAAAGTAGCTATCTTTCTTCTGCTTCCATAAATCCACCGGATCATTCCTCTTTGGGGCGTAACGACATCCAATGGCAATGGGAGATTTTGCTCACAGTCACTGCAAAGGTAGATATCTTGCTTTGGTTCTTCCGTTAGAGTGCTTATTCAGTCAAATCTCATAAATATGTTGGATCTTTCCTCTTTCTGACGATCGGACGTAACGACAGCAACGAGAGCTTGCTCGTTGCGAAGCTGGTGATCTGGCCGGTCAACCCGAGTTAATTTCGGATTTTTGGGTCAATATAATCTCGACCTGATTGGTAAATGGATTGAACAAAACTCGAAATTTTCCGGGTCGGGTTCGGATCAGTTCAGATTTCGACACCCCTGGTGAAGACTTTCTATTTCTCTATTATTACCAACAAGTACCTCAACTTCACTTTCCACTTTTCAATATAAGCACCTTATGTAGTACTTAGGCTACAACATACTCCATCCACCTTGCCTATGCTATACAAGAAGAGCCTATCTTGTAATCATCAATGACATATGCAGTGCCTACAATACCATTCCCGACCATAGTAACCTCCTATCATATCATCAAGTTGAAGAAAGTAAAGAATGCACCCTTCTCTTATATCATCATTCATTATCATTATACCCTCCTCTCATATCATCAAATGCTATTGAAAATAGAGTTTGACTGATTAGCCTATACTAGTTGATAGGATTTAGAGAAACACCCATGGATATTGGTTCAACATTGATTTGAAGTTCAACTTGATCCTAGGGGAAACAGACCTATTTTGCTCCCTTATCGATTTTATAGGAGGACACATTCTACATATTTGAATGAGACTTAAGTAAATTAGGAGAAACCTTCTACTTATTTCAAGGTGTCTTAATTTATGTATTGGATATACCCTTCTATCATATTTTGTTTTGTGAGGTACATATATTCATTATTAAGTAAACTTTTCTAATATTGTTATTATTTAGAGATTTAATAACGTCTATATTCACTTATACCACATCAAAGATTCAACTTAAATAAAAGATAACCCAAAAAATAATGAGTGCAAAACTTGATAACATAAAAGAAAATAAAATTTACCTATTACTTACACACAAAAATAAGTTCTTAAGTTACATAAATAGTAAAAAATAAATGAATATTTAGCCCTATGCATGGCATTTGATAAGCTTAGTTTTAAAATTCTCAAGTTTAGCTTGATTTAGAGGGAGTGAAGCAATAAAAACTTAGATAAATCAGAAAGTTATTTGCTAATATTGCCAATGACTTTGACTAATCCCCAAGATGAGGAAGAAGAGGTCAGAAAGCGGGTTAGAAATTTATTTGCAGTGGATCAAGCTTACGTGTTTGCATACACGATAAGTATCCATTTGTTATAAATTGATTCAGTTTTAGATTAGGTTTCTTTGTAAGATATCACATTATGTGTAAAAGTCTATATATAGACATTGTAGGTTAATGTAAGATGCGCCCCTTCTGTAATTCCAATTGAATAAAGGAATAATATCACCACTTCACATTCAAGGAAGTCCTAAATGATGTCCCATAAGAGATTTTGAAAGAGAGATATTTGATCCTTAGGAGTTTGAAAGCTTTGTGCACCAATATTGATGCCCACAATTGTTGCTAAGGCTAATGCTTACCATCGTCATCAATAGTGATAATTGTTGTTACCAAAAACGTCAATGCCAATTATTGCCAGTAAAGTTGACACCCGCTATTACGACCAATGCTAATGTCCACTGTCAACATTGATGTCCTCTTCACTAATAAGGTTGATGTCTAATGTCACTATCATCACCTACACCCAATATCGCCACCATTATATAGTTGATGCCCACCATCGCCACCACTACTGATGCACATCATCATCACTAAGGGTGATATCTGTTATCACTGGAATGATTTATGCTTATATTTTTAATCATCGATCTCCCATCTTTTTTTAAGAACTATCAAGGAAACCCTCAATTGCTTCTCAAAGACAATCCTAGTACCTCAAGGCTCATCTTTTGACCCCTATAGTATATATGCCTTTGACCATTCATGCCTACTATATTATATCAATGATTTTTTAATTCACATGAAATGACACCCTCATTATTTTGTACGACAAATACTTAGTATATTGATATCAAAATAAATTAATTTTTAATATTTAAATATAAAATGATTAATTATCTACCTAAAATCTTTACTTTTAATACATATGAATAAACTATATATGTAACTACTATTATTTGCACCCTCAGATTCGAAACCTTATTGGCTTTGCCAATGTATGATGGTACTGGTCTAGCATGATCATGCTTATAAAATGTTTACTTAAAAAGACCTGACATAATTATTATTATGTATTTTTTTTCTTGTACTGTTTTCTTGAAGATGATAGTGATAGAATGGGAGAAGATTAGGTTTTGTTTGAGACAATTTTTTTATTAGTTTATAAAGTAATTGTTTAGTACAACAAATTTTTAAATAAAAATTTGTTGTGCTAAAAAAATTGCTTTAAAAATAGTAAGAAACCTATCACAAATTAATCTTAAATTAAAGAAAATAAAACTTTTGTAGCACTTAATGTATTCTATAGGGAAGGTTTTAAATGTAAAAAAAATACTTGCAACGTTTCCAAAAATTTTGCAAGATCACTAATCTTAATGATATTTTGTGGGTAGCAGGTGGTTGGTATATCTTAATGAGTATTTTATAGGTTTATGAACACTCAGATGAAAATATTATGAATGAAATAAGGTATGGCTCCTCTCTTCTCTTTTCAATGAAATAAGCTATTATCTTCTTTATTGTGCTTTTAGTTTCATAAAGTTTATTATTTAGCTACATTTGATATCTACTTTTAATGGAAAAACAGATTCTTACATAAAATATCCATTTTTCTTTTTGATTTAAGACAAACGTATCCTGTCAGGCAAGATAAATCATCCCCACATCCCCTTTCTGGAACTTCTGATCGCTACAGCACCTTTTAAGGACTATTTAGTTTTTATTTGTCAATCCTATTTTTTTTTTGGGGTAAATTAAGGGCATGGCCCTTTCTATTAAAAAGAAAAAGGATTACAAAAATGCTTGCCAGAGAAAAACAAAGCAAGCAGCAAAATTGTGAAAGGAAAAAATTACACCATTTAAAAAACTGGAAAAGAAACCCAAAAACAGACAGAAATTCTATCTGGCTGAGACTCAGAGTAAATTATAAATCATATTATGATCAGTCTCCTTTGGTTTCCCATAGACCATCCTAAAGAAGAGGCAGGTACCATCATCGTCCTCGGCCCAAAAAACCTGCCGGTGAAAAAGGCACCCCTTTTTGGCAACGAAGCAGCAGCAAATTGATGAAATTGGGCAGCAAACAGAAATGCCACCAGCAATTGCCATACAGAATTTTGAAACCTGCCAAAAACCAATTCCTACCAGCAAGGAATTGCCACAGTAAAGAAGAAAACAGATCACAATGACAGCCTTTCCCAGCATAGGCAGGTAATGTCTTATACTTGCAAACCAAAAAACCATCCCATGAATGATTGTAAACTTCCCCAATATCCATAAAAAGCAAAGCCATCCAGAAAGAACCATTTTGAAATAACAGTAGCCAAGAACATCACAACCCAGCAATCCCCCAGGCCAGAAAATCAAGCAGGACCATAATGCCATAAAACCCAGCATGTAACCTAGTTGTAAGAAATAAGAAGTTTCTCTCTGATAATCTTTCCCCCTTTCCAACTGTCCAGCTTTAAAAAAACAATTCTAGAAATTTTTTTAACTAAAGAGACAGAACAAGATAAAGTCCCTTTATGAATTCTATCATTTCTCTCAGTCCAAAGAACATAAACAGCAATGTTAAAAAGCAACATAACAGCAGACTTAAAGTCCCTATTCACATCCAACCCATCAATAAACTGGAGAGCTTGGCCCATGTTAGGTCTGAATAGAAAACAATTCATCTTAGGAATAAGTCTAGTAAGGACTTTAAATGAGTAGTCACATTCAAACAGAAGGTGTGTAGTGGTTTCCGGGGTTTGATGACACAAGGGGCATAAAAAATCCTCAGTAATAACATTCCTGGTACGCAAATTTTCAGAAGTCTTAAGGCCATTAGAGAGGGCCAACCAGGAATAAACCGAATGTCTCAAGGAGTGTTTCTTGTGCCAAACAAGAGGAGCCCAATCAACTACATATTCATAACAGAAGAATTCCCTATAGAAATCCTTAAACGAGGCATTTTCATTGTTTTCCCAAGTAATGTGATTGGTGCTACCAACAGAGATGGGAATAGAAGTAAAGAACTCCATAATATGGTGGTTAAGGAAGTTTGGAAGAAACCAGGTGTAATATTACGATCTGCTCCAGGATCGTCCAGGACGATCTGGGATCGTCCTGGGACGATCAGGTGAGAAAGAGCTCCAGAATTTGCCCAGAAGTGTTCCAGGTGATTTCCTGTAGGCATCGTCCAGGCCGATCGAGGACATCGGCCAGGCCGATTGCACTGTTCACAAGTATCGGCCGGATCATCGCCCTGTGAGCTGTCCAGGACGATCAAATTGATCTGATCGTCCAGGACGATCTGGCGATCGGCCAGGCCAATCTGAAGATGATTTAAGGGATTTCAGCTCATTTGAGGAGAGAGAAATTTTTTATAAAATATCTGATTTTCGATCCGAGAAAAAGAAGAAAATTGGAAAAGTTGATTTCGGGATGACGCGGAGCCGTTTTCGTTCGAAGTGACTGTTCAGGAAATTGCTGTACGCGAGGTAAGGCACATTCCACCTTTCTCAATTTTCAGAACTGTCGTGTTTGGCGGTATTTTCTGTCCGGATTTTGTCTCCGTTAGCAATTTTCGTCCGTATCTTTTGATTGGTTCAGTTTTTACCGTGTAACTTTCTGTATATTGTTGCCGTGCCGGGTGTGCACGTTTTGACTATATTTTGAAGATTTTTGTCCGGGTATTTTTGATTCGACGGAGTTTTTAGTCGACTGGATTTTTCTGTGAACTTGGAAATTCTCTGTGCAGTAGAATAAATGTTCTGAAATGTTGATATCTATATTCTGTGCAAATTTGGTAAATTGTTATTTTCAGGAAAATTGTGTAAATTCCGTATACTGCCGTTGTGCTGCCCGATTTTTGTCTGATTTCTGATTTGTCCGGATTTATTCCGAATTAATATACTATCTGTATATGCTAAAACTTAGATGAGCTCAAGTTGGAGAAATATCTGTTCTGTTCCGGATCCGAGGAAAATCTGTTTAGGTGCTATAAGCACTATATATGTATTCTGGTACGATAAGCACATTTAGTTATTAATTACTCAGAGAATTTCTGGTGTCGTGAGCACAAGGGAGACATAAGGGTCAGAATCCGTAGTGATTCTGTTTAGTTTAGTTTAGCTATTAATTAAATATATGATATCTGATTTGATATGATTCTGATATGATTATGATACGATTTTGTTCTGTTCCGATATGATCTGAACTTCTGATTCCTGTACGATTTTGATTCTGTTTGATTTGATGTCTGTCCGATTCCGTTTTAATTTCTATACGGATTTGTCTGATGTGTGGGTTTTGATATTCTGAGGATTTTGATTGGAGGTTTGTTGCTTTGCTGAGCTGTTGAGCTCACCCTTGCTTTCTGGTGGTTTTCAGGTTCTGGGAAAGGGAAGGAAGTCCAGGATTAGTTCAGAGTCTGATCAGTATAGGTATTGTTTTGTACCTTTTGATTTTTGTACAGTCATGGCTTTTCTGTTCTGTCTTTCTTTCTGTCTAAAAGCCATGTACTGTATTTGTAGATGATTGTCTTGAAGAAAAGAATGAAATACATATAGATCTTTTGTTCCGCTGCATTTGATGTTTTTAGTAGCTCTGTGCTTGTTTGTGTTGTTTAAAATACTTTGGACGATTCAGTTCCGAACCAAATTCCAAAGCTAGATCCTGGTTAGCTTTTCCGTCGCGGCCCGGTGCGAACGGGATTCGTCTCGTCTCGGGTCGGGTCGTGACACCAGGAATCTTCACACATCCAAGAAGCAAGAGTGAGGGACTCAGCATTGACTGAAGAAAGGGGGAAATCTGGGAAGGAATCCATAAAAGAGCCATGTGGGCACCAATGATCCTAGAAGGTAGCAATGTGGCTATTAGCCAAAACATTAAACTTAAAATTGTGTTTAAACCGTGTAGCAGTAATTTGAATATTCTTCCATAAAGCAGAGCAGTTACGGGTAGAAGGTTTACAGGGAGAATTGTATCTGTTTTTTAGCCAATTGGAAAGGTGAGAATCCTGATTATACATCCTGAGTATAGTCACACAGTTATAAGCCGATTGAAGAGCTTGAAGAGAGGCAATACCAATACCACCATTAGAGTAAGGCATAGTAGTATGTTTCCAAGAGATAAGATGTAAACGTTTTGACTGATCGCCCCTCTAAAAAAGAAAATTGGAGCAGGCTTTATCAATAGCCTTAACAATAGTTTTAGGAATAATGGAACCTCTCACCCAATAAGCCACAAGGTTGGTAATGATATATTTGATAAATTGAATCCTACCTGCAAAAGAAAGAAGCTTTGCTTTCCAGCCAGAAAGCAGGTTAGTAATTTTTTCAATAAGTGGAGAAAAGTCAGAGAGCTTGACTCTCCCCAAGGAGATGGGAAGACCCAAGTAGGAAATGGTGGTGGAGCAATTATGAATTTGAAGAGCAAGGGAAATGGCAGATAGATGAGAAGCAGTGGGTGAAATGAGGAGGGAGCTTTTATTGAGATTTAGGATAAGGCCGGAGCAAGAGGAGAAGGTTTGAAGAGTACTAATAAGATTATCACAATTTTGAGTTTCAGCTTTACCGAATATCAATAAGTCATCAGCATAAGTAAGGTGAGTAAGCTAAAATTTGCCAAATTGAAATCCCTGGAATCTGTTCAAGGTACTGTTTCCATCAATTAGGCAAGACAAGGCATCCATTACGAAACAGAAAAGAAAGGGGCTAAGAGGGCAGCCTTGCCGAATACCAGAGGAGGAGCCAAAGAATCCATTAAGTCCCCCATCAATGCAAATGGAGAAATTTATGTCACTAATACATGCTTTGATCCACTGAATAAATAACATAGGAAGCCCTTTTTGTTCCAGCCTTTTAAATAAGAATTTCCTAGACACCGTGTCAAAGGCTTTCTTAATGTCAAATTTAGCACAAAAAAAATTATCCTTACAAGTCTTGGAGATGAAGCCAAGAACCTCAGCCGCAAGGATAGTGTTATCAGATGAAACTCTATTAGCAATGAAGGCAGCTTGACTAAAGAACCTTAGCCTGACTATTGTCAATCCTATTTAATGAAATATTAACATGTTAACTATACATATTACGCACAAGAATTTGACTTTCCAGTTTCTTCTTTTAAATTTTGAGCTTGAAAATTATTATAAAATTTTATTTAACCAGCATCACAGCCCCACAAGAGATTATTACTATAGAGTATAAAGGAAGTGGCACTTAAAGATCAAGATGAACACGTGTAACTGTGAGATCTCGTTCCCTTACTGTTCCTCTCTGAATTGGATTTTCCTCCCAGAATCGGCCAGGACGATGTTGAGATCGTCCAGGCCGATCAGTGCATTGAAAACAGCTGATTTCTGGATTGCTTTATGGGGCGATTTCTGGACAGGATCGTCCGGGACGATATTGAGATCGTCCAGGCCGATCGGTACTATTCAAAATATCGTCCTGAGCATATCCCTGGGAACGGTCCAGGACGATCAAAATTAGTCTGATCGTCCCGGGACGATATGGCGATCGGCCGGGCCGATCTGAGCTTTATAAAGCTGAAATCAGTCGTTTTGAGGAGAGAGAAAAATCATTTTTTATAAAATCAGATATTTTGAGGAGAGAGAAAGAGAAAGGGAAAAAGAGGGAAGCTGGATTTTGGAGGCCGCGGAGCGCTTTTCGTCCGACGCTGCTGTTGGGAAAAGTGAAGATCTCGTGGTAAGGACTCCGAATCCTGTTTCTGTTTTCGAAGATATTATGTTTTGATTGAGTTGTGTACGGAATTGTGTTTTCGTAGTCGAATTTTGGACATGATTTTGATTTGACACAACTTTCACCGCACAACTTCTGGTATATTATAGATATGACTATTGCACACGATTTGACTATTTTCTACGAAGATTTTACCGGTCGGAATTGATTCTACACGATTTTACTTGAATAGAAAAATATCAGGACTTGATTTGAGTTGGATTCTTTAGATTGATAGTCTTATATTGATGTTGTGAACGTTCTGTTGTAATTTGGAAGAATTTGGAATTTGTGCCTTTTTGCAGGATTTTTTTTTGTAAATTTGATAGACTACCGTTACTCTGCCCGATTTCGTATGATTTCTGATTTGTCTGAAACTGATAGATTGAATTGATATGCATATGACTATTGATATGATTGCTTTAATATTGATTCTTGAATTGACTATTGATTGAATTGATTATTGATATTGATCACAAGTGGAACCTGGTTGAACATTGGTTGAAGATTGATATTGACCTGTACAGGATGGTGGGCCGACTGGCTTTCCTTTAAACATTGATTATTGATATATTGATGGGAGTCATAAGGAGTTATTGATATGCCGACGGGCGAAAAGAGTGACGACTCTTATTGATAGAACCAATGTATATGGATATCTACAACAGCAATATGGATTCTACAACAGCAATATAGCCAGTTGATTGTATTTGTTCAGTATTATAGTATTGAATTGCATGTTTACTGTATTGACATACGGATCTATTGCTTCATCGATTTCTACTCTATTGAATTGATCGGATTTACTGTATCGTACAATTTTATTGATTTCTTACCGAGCATTGATACTACTGAGCATTGATATGGACATTGTATAGATTTATTGACGACTGCCTATAAATTCATTGATATTGCTGCCTATAGATTTTATAGATTTGCTGTTGCTACTGTTTCTGCATCGTATTGACTGCTGCATGGATTCATTGTTTCGTATTGCTTTTCTCGATTGATTTCATTGAATAGATCGTATTGATTTGACCGCATCGATTTGATTGACGATATTGATTGATTGAGTTGAATTATCGATTTGCCTACCGCTGCATTGACTGATTTTATTGACTATTAATTTCCGGATTGCATTGACTCATTGACCATTGACTAATATGGATTAGATTGACTGACATGCATATTGATAGCGTCGCCGTGCTTTGATTTCAGTTATAGGTATTAGGTGACCTGCTGGGCTTTGTAAAGCTCATTATATGTGGTTGATATTTTCAGGTCAGGGCTTGGGAGCAGGAGATAGGAATTGATCCAGATCTTCAGGTTTTTGTTCTTTTGGTCGATTGATGATTCTTTTGTACTCATGACAGGATAGTTTCTTTACTTGTATTGATAGTATAGTTCCTGAGTATTGTACATGGACTTAGGGGTGTCAATATTTGACACGACACGACAACCCGACCCGGACCCGACCCGAAAAATCCGGGTTGGACCCGACCCGTTTGATAAACGGGTCGGGTTCGGGTTAAGAGATTTGACCCGTTTGATAAAACGGGTCGGGTCGGGTTGACCCGGCGGGTTACCGGGTCAACCCGAAAACCCGTTTAATTTAAAAAAAATAAAAAAAAATTCTGTACAAATGAGTTCCCCAATGCTCATTTGATGGATTCCTCAGCCAATCCATAACAAGCTCCTTTTCCTTGCTCCGCCCAATGAGATCATTTAGGCAAGGATCCTGTTTCTGTGTTTCACGAGCTCCGTGCAGCTAAAGCTGCTGCTTCTGACATCCTGCTTTGCGTGTTTTACAAGATGAAGGAAAGTATTTTTTTTTTTTTTTTGGGAAATTCGATGAAGGAAAGTATCAACACTTGAAATTTTATCAAGTTTCTGTACAGCTGTCTCCAGTCGCTTCAAGGTGGGATCAATTTTGAAGAGCGCGTTTGCCAAATTTGAAAAAAAAAAAAGAGATTGGAAGAATGCTGCCGGGTCGCGGGTCGGGTCGGGTCAACCCGGCAACCCGGCCGGGTCGGGTCCGGGTTGAAATGTCCGACCCGTTTTTATAAACGGGTCGGGTTCGGGTTGACCCGTTTAGATACGGGTCGGGTCGGGTTCGACCCGAACCCAGCGGGTTGACCCGAATTGACACCCCTACATGGACTTTTGGTGATATGAATCGACTTGTATTTGGATGTTTTAAATTTTATAGATGTTTGATAGATTGTTAATTGAAGGTTTTAGATAACTCTGATAAATTGTTGAGTAATTGATTGACATTCTTTCCAAGTTAGATCTTGGGGCATGACAGTAACAGTCCTTGGCTGTACTCTATATATACTCTTGTATATCTCTGTTCAGAGAATAATAAAATTTCTCTTCTCCAACCAGAAGAACCTGGTTCCTACTCAACTCTCCTTCGACAACTACTCACTCTGGAAATCTAATATCACTAAACTTCTTTGGGCTAACGGGTTTGCTAAAGTTCTTGAACGTGCTCCGTCTAAACTTCTCCAACAGTCGGACAAATCAACGATCCCTAACTCTGCTTACTCTCAATGGCTGCTCACCGACCAAAATCTGGCTGCATCCATTTGTTCCACAATCTCTCTGCATATGTTCTTCCTTACATCTTGATCTTTAAGTGCCACTTCCTTTATACTCTAATAATTACGTGCAGAGTCCGAACTGGAGAACCGTTCGGATTCTATGATGGTGCACAGTAAATACACATCAAATATACAATATATTTATTATATACCCTCACAAAATCAAGACATCATTCAGACTCTGCACGTAATAATTTCTTCGCTCCCACGTAAGATTGTTGCTTTATACTATTTAACAGTTGCTTCACATATGGAATATATTCACATGGATGAATAATTTACTTGTCAGATAGAGATCTACCAATCTATCAGTTGTCGCAACACCTTGGATCAGCCAAAAGCTTAAAGCTGCCTCCAATGTAGTCATGTCTTTGTTTTTTTTTTCTTTAGGGGAAATGAGGCCAGCATTGTCATGTCATTGCTTCTGTTTACTTTTCATATGAAATTCAGTGCATGAAGCTAAATTATTAATTTAAACGTGAAGATCCCCATGGCCTACGCTCAACATTGTGGACAAATTTTAAAAACCGTTATTTTAATTATTTTTATTAGTTTAAACATGCTTAAAAAAAGTTTAAAACAAGCCTTAGTTGTTGGCTTGGCCAATAATTGCTCGCTGACGTGGGAGCCAGTCGCGGGGTTGGCAAGCGACTGGCCATTGTGTTGGGCCAGCCGCGGTGCTCAACAGCGGCTGGCTTGAAAAAAAAAAAAAATTAAAGTCACAGGTTTTGGGATGTTATTGCAAAAATTGAGATAAGAGAGATAGAAGAGGAGGAAGATCAAATGTTCATTATTTCGTGAATTTGCCGCTCAAATCTCACCTCGTCGAAGGATCTCGCCGGCGGTTGTTTCGCAAACTAGTTGGTTGCTAAATCCTGCTATTTTGATACATTGTGAGTTATTTTTTTAATAAATTTCTTTCCATATGTTCATCTGTTTTTAATTTTTATTATTTATTTGGATTAACTTTCCTTTTTTTAGTTATTAAAATCCAAAATCTAAATTACAGTTTATGTATAATTTTGGAATGACTTTGTTATTGCTACTTAAAATAATTTTTAAGTATGAAAATTAAAAAATTTATATTAAAAAACTGCTTTAAAAATAGTAAGAAGTCCTAAATTAAACCTAAATCAACTAACAATCAAACCACCAAAAAGGCATTAAAAGCCAAAAGATAGGAATGCCAAACACAGCGACCCACAAACAGAAGATCAACTGCTGGAAATTATCCAGAATCCTATTCATAATGTCCCAGATATCTTGATTTTCTTTCTATCTACTAAATTTGGCAAGGAAGGATTTCGTGATCTTGCTTATAGAAGTTGACATGATTGCATGCTTATTTTTTAAAAATTTATTTTTTCTTTCTTATCTTCTGTGGTAGATAATGCAATTTATAGAAAGGATATATACAAGCTGGAGCTGTTGCCCATTTGTAAAGTATGTTATATAATTTAAAGAAGATATGAGCTGAGAAAGTAACAGTTAAGAACATTTGCGTAAGAATAGGGTGTCAAAAATTAACACGACTTGAAAATCAGATTCTAATCCGATCCGAATTTATCGGGTTAGGGTCAACTTGTTTTAAGAATAAGTCGGGTTATGGTCTTGATTTTTGACCCGTTTAGAATTTGGGTTCGAGTCAAATTGAAAACTCAGTTTTAACCCGGTTTTGACCATAGACCCACTAGACCTCACATGCCCGTAGACTGTTTGCCCTCGCGTCTCTCGACTCGGCCTCGCACGCCCGTTGCCCTCATGGCCTAGCCGGTGCTACATGCTCGTCGCGTCGCTCATGCACGTAGGCGGATGCTTAGCAGCTCAACGTCCGAAGACTGAAGTCCTGTAGGCGCACCTCGACTGCTTGGCGGATTACGGTTTGCTTTCCTCCCTCGTGCATTCCCACAGGAGAGACATCGAGAGTTGAGACTTCCACAGGAGGATGCTTTCCACAGGAGGATGCTCAGAGAATAAACCTCTAAGTACTCAAGTCAGGGTTTTGAGTTGAGTCAGGTCAACCGGAAACCCGACGGGTTAGATCTTGGTTGAAATTTCTGACTCTACAAAAACAGACCAAGTTCGGGTCATGTCAAACAATAGCGAATCAGTATCGGGTTCGACCCATAACTCGATTTTGACACCCCTATGTTAGAACAAGAAATATATATGTGGAATAAACTTTCGTTATACTTGCAGCATAAAGGGAGAAACTGGGAGCAATAGTGTTTTGCTTAGCTAAGACATCTACCATTTTGGGCCTTCTTTGATAATGAAAAAAAAGTAGATAGAGTAATAAGGCTTATAGTTAAGATGCCAAATAAGCTTATGTCAATAAACATCTGGAAATTTGTTAAAGGACACAGCAGTAAGATTCTTATAGTCCAGGGTCTTCGAAAGCATCCCAAAGAAGTGCATCAATTTTTGAATTAGGCTTCGTTTGATAAACTTGTCAATAAACTTCTTTTTAATAAAAAATTACTTTAATAAACAATACAAAAACTGTCCTAAACGAAGCCTTAGTTAGGATATTAGTTAAGGCATCTGTAAATGATGGAAATGGAAGGATTCTAAGACAGATTCCAATCAGATGAGATGATGAGGTGCTGAGAGAAGAAGATCGATGGGGAATAAGAATCTTAAGACATAATTGCAAAGTAAATTAAAAGAAAAAAAAATTCACCATGAACTAATGGATCCCAAAAAAGGAAGAAAGAAGAGCCATCTTTAATAAAAAAGGAGAGGTGAGATTTCATTTCCTGATAATTTAACTGAGATCATTTTAGAAAGGAGAATCATTGAAAGCACAAGACTTTCAAACTGAGGTGTATTTGGGTGCAAACAAGGTTGAGATCAGTTAAATGTTGCAATTCTGGTACCTCAAATAATAAGATTCTTACGGTCAAAACTCTTATGATCATGCGATTCTACACAGCCATCTTGATCTGTTGGTTGAGAGCTTATGCTTCCAACTAAGAGGTCTTGGGTTCGAGTCTTTGTGTATGCTTTGTGTGTGTGAGTTTGCCTTAAATGACCTAAATGTCCCAAAAAAAATCATGCGATTCTGGTTATATTAAGGTGGTAAATTATTAAAAAAT
Source organism: Dendrobium huoshanense (assembly GCA_016618105.1). Lineage (NCBI taxonomy): Eukaryota > Viridiplantae > Streptophyta > Magnoliopsida > Asparagales > Orchidaceae > Dendrobium > Dendrobium huoshanense. Next base: position 37,644,191 of record CM028350.1, on the reverse strand, counting down.
ATTGAGTGACCGAGTGGATAAACTTTGACTGTTCGATGGTGTGTCCTAATTTCTAGTTAAAATGCTTTCTAAAAAAATTATAAATAGCCTTTGATTCTAAACAATTAGATGGTAAAGATTTCATATGAAAAAAATATGGGACTTGAAGACTTCCAATCCCACCATGGCCGAATTTGTCATCGCCAATAATACAAATGCTCATCATATTTAACTATGCTAACTCTCATCATCACCAAGAATGATGATGCTCATCATTGCTTATTGTCATCAAGAACATTGACGTCCTTCATCGCTAACAATCCCAACATATATTATTCCAGATAAATTTTTTGTCGTACGCCATTACTAACAACAACACCAGCCACGATTGCGAACAAAATCATTTTACACCACCGCCAATATTGCTAACAGCCACCAACATCGTTAATATTGACATTCGTCAGTGCTAACAATATAAACCCTCACTATCTACATTAAGAACAATGCCACCTCCAATATTAACTCTCGCCATCACCAATAGCGATGACAAATAAAAAAAAATTCATTTTCTTAGAAGTTGACAAGCACCCGTTATTATTACAAGGCCGAAGACCATCATTGATATCAAAGTTAATAATGACATATGTTAAAGTTTTATGAAAAACTTTTTGCCAAAAGGTAAGTTGATGGTGTTTCTATATGCTTTTTTTATAACAATGAGACTACAATAAAGGTGAACTTTTGGGTTACCTATGTATGGATAGGTTCATATTGAAGTCTTGAGAGTAATCATACATTAAATTTTCCTTAAAGTTAATTGTATCAATTGTCAATTTCAATAGATCTACATACTTTCAAACTTGCAAACATCAGTATCTAAAAATAGGCCTAATTGATGTGCTTCACAAAGTTAATTTAACAGAGCATGGTTTTCCATAAAATTTTTTGAGCAAAAAACATTCAAAATCAAAATTGAAAATTCTAAAATCACTTTCAAATTCATTTGACATTAATTTTAGCAAATTTATAGGTGATATAATACACTACAGGAAAGTTAGATTTTTTGCGGCCGATGAAAATCCGCCGCAAAACAAGCCAAATCCGTTGCAAATTTCGGTTTATGGCGGATTCAATTCTGATGGTAAAAATCTCGTTACGGAAGTAAACCATTGCAAATATTTTGTGGTGGATTTACGACGGAATTAAATTAAAAAAATGACACCCTCATTTTTTGCAAAATGCCGAAAATTCCGTCGCAAATTACAACATATTTACGGCGAAAATACCATCGTAAATTGTGGCAAAAATTCCACCGCAATGCTGCCAAAATTTGCGACACAGTACTGTTCTATCACAAAATACGATGCTCATTCGCCTTTTCAATGTTTGCAGCGGAATTTTCACCGAAAACCTATAGCATAAATAAATAGAAAAAACCCCTACAATTTATTATTGAGCTTTTTCAACAATATCAATCTAAGCAATTTAAAAGCATTAATTAATAATGTTAATATTTTAATGAGCAATGCTAAAATAAACATAATAAACACACTTTTACATAATAACAAACCAACTATTCAAATAGACAATCATCTTGGTACTTTCTTTTTTTCTTTTTTTCTTTTTTTCAAATTTTCGTTTAAACCATGGCGCATTACAATATTGACATGCAATTTCTGACAAATTCTCCCCACAGTACAACATGCATCCGTTAACACAACAATCTACTTTTATAAATGACAACCCAAGTTTGGAAACCAATTTTATTGTCTAGTATAAATTTGTTAGAACTATTTTATTTACCAAGTTGAACTTCTTAAGTAGGCCAATAAATTGATTAAAGCATTCTCTGGGTATATTGTATTCTGCCTTTTATACTTAGCATCTTCTTATCAATAAATAACTCTGAGTGAGTTGTGCACCCATTCCAAATTAGCTCTTGCATAAAATGTAATAAATCATAGAAATTTTATGCATCGTTTTTTGGGGACTCTTCTATATATTATTGAAATTATTGCCCAATTGCATCATAAATCAAGTCCTTAAATATCATAATGTTGTCTTCCTCGACTATATTGAAACTTGTAAATGGGCCACACTGAGAGTCGAAATGAGGCTCGTTCTCACCATGTGAAGTCCAATATCTATATTTTGTCATGAATCATCTGCGATTGAGATCAACAGTAATATCATCTGGTGTGAGGTATACTTAATTTTTGTGTTCGGAATATGGACAACAAAACCTTCCTTAAGATATAAAGGAAAGTAATTGATAGCCTGCCTGAATGAAATAATCATCTCCGTGCAAAAATTCATCTATTAATGACTTGCGTCCAAATAACAGTCAGTCATACATTCAACTTCTATAGTTTTGAATATCCATAGCACACTTGAGCTATAAATTTTTACAACTAAATAATTAGATTTGTATCAATTTAAATAAATAAATAAATAAATAATGGTACTTCATATGCAAGAATTTCCTAATGGTTAAAGGGACTTTAGTAAAATAATGATCCAAATGAAAATAAATTTACAATAGTGATGATGGCATTCACAATTGGTGATAATTTTAGGAATTTGAATGGATGCGATGACATAAATCTATCAATGCTAATGTTGATAGTTTAGGTAATAACTTAAATATTAGACGCCAAGATGGATAGATATGAGTCAAGCCTTTTGGATGTGTTGCTCAGTTGTTGTTAACAGATTCATATGAAAGAGAATAAGATGCTCTCATATCACCTCCATCACACACTCAGTGTACTCTACTTTTGCTTTTGTTATTATGCTCAAGTCCCAAATTGATATCATCATCCTCTCATCTTCCACAAAACTTCACCTTAACTCATGGAGTTCAAGAAAGTTTGTATTTTTGGCAATAGAAAAGTGTGTCAATTAGTGTAACGCATAAATGAATCATCATGTAATATGCTCATAGTGATCTCCTTTCCCTTTTGCTTAATATAAAATAATTATTAAGAGGTCGTTGCTGCCCTTCAGTAAAGTTGGATATGACCATTGAGCTTTGATTATTAGAGGAACATGCCCATGGAGCTTTGATTTTTAGAGAAATTTGCTCCTACTTGATCTTTAATAATAGAGAAGTGTGCAGTAGCTTTTTGGTATTCATGATATTTTCTAGTGAAGGAGAGCTCTTCTATTGCTACCAGGTTATTCGATTCGGCTCTATGATATTGAGGAGAGAAATTATTGTCATCGCTCATGCTCATCTCTGCAACATTAGCTCTGATAGATTTATGTCATCACTCATCCACCTGAGCATCATCATCTCTACAATATTTAACTTAATATTATACTTCTCTTTTAATAGCCAACAGTCTGCACCATAAGACATTGCAGGTCTCATCATTACATCTTATATAATTTTCCCTTAAGTTTGAGGGGGACTTTTCTATCACACAACAAGCCTTATGGATTCCTCCACTGCAACCATCCAACATGAATTCTGCTAATAATATCTCTATCTATTACATCATCACTATGAACAATAGACTCAATATATCTAAATTGTGTACTCTTATTAGTGAATTGTTCATCCAAAGTAACAATCCCTCCCATTTGACTCTAAGGTTAAACTCTATAATTTAAATTCACATTCAACTCCATCTCTAGTCTTATCGACAAAGAAAAATATCATCAACAAAATGCATACAGCGACCAAGCTCCCGTCTCCTCAACTTTGGCTGCTACAAAAGAACGACGAAGAGATGTGACTTCAGATGTGACAATTCGGTTGACCAAGCGCGCAAAATGCATGTTTATCTATGCTCACAACTAAATTCAATTATTGCAAGTAAACCAGCCAAATTTGACCTATTAACTTGTTGGTTTCTCTTACTTTTCCTTTGCTTACTTTAGCAAAAGGTGGATGAATGAGGCACCTAATACAGCTGTCCACTTTATTATGTGTACTGATTGAGCTGAAAATTTGAAGGTTTCTGTAGGCTTGCAGGTTAAGTATTTTAATCAGTTGGCTAAATTTTCTTAATATGCCATCAGACTGAGCAATTCATTAAGATTTGCTTGACAAAATGAACTATTTTAAAATTTGTGCTGATATAGAAAGCACAACTACTCTCTTTGATCACTCAATTATGCTTTAATACCAAATGATTGATCTGTGACTTTTTAGTGCAATCAATTTATTCTAAAATGATGAGTTAATGAAGAAAATATGTCTTTAATTTTATCCATCATGTGCTATATATTATTTAATATAATTAAATTATTAGCTAAAGCAATTAAAATTAAAAGACAAACGTAATAAAACAATTAGACTAATTATTTAGTTGTATTAATACTTGTAAATATCTAGTAATTTAGGCTTCATTTGGGATGACATTCTTATTGCTTATTAAAGTTTTTTTTTTTTTTTTACAAAAATTAAAATTTTTATACTAAAATCTACTTTAAGCAGCAGTAAGAAAGTCATCCCAAATGAAGCCTTAGTTTTATTTATCTTTCAAATTTTTATTGTAATGTCTAATATTTTATTTGCATTACAAGATAGCACTTGATGTACGGAATTAAGGAATAAGTAGTACAATTTGTCATATCTTGATATAAAATATATCAAATTATCACCCTTATATTAGTCGGTGTGATGAACTCATTCACGTTGTCCATCACTAAGGCTTTCTTTGGGGCATCTTTCTTACTGTTTTATAAAAAAACTTTTAAGAAAGTAATAGGAAAGTAGTTGTCTCAAATAAAGCTTAAATTAATCATGATTAAATAGAGATTTATGATTTGTATGACAACTTAATACATGTATTTCACGCTATATTATATGCATTACATTGTATGCCAACTTAATACATGTTTTTCACGCTAATTATTCCCTAGCTGCCTAATCTGAAGGGAAAGAATAGGTGTGCACTTGTAGGCATTATAAATGAATTGAAACATTATAGGGAACAATGTTGGGAGTAAATAAAACGAAAAAAAAAAAAACAAAGAAAGAATGCTAGAATTTAAGTGGAAAATCCGAAAATGAAAGAAAAAAAAAATCATAGAGCCACACTCCACTGAGAAATCCTCTATGAAAAATGAGAAAAATTAAACGGATCTTTGAAAAATGGAAAACAATTGTACAGATCTTTCACTCTATTTCTTTCGTACACCAAAAAAATAATCACAATTCGGCTATAACTCACACAAAGTGAAGGAAAAACCAACTCAATGGGTTCGCAACGCTTTGGTGTTGGGTTCTCTGTCTTGTAATGTTTTGATGTTGTATTACTTTACAACACGCCTCAACACTGTATGGAGAAAATAATTCAGAGAGAGGCCAGGGTACTCTGCCCCCAAACCCTCAGGGGGCGCATTGCCCCATAGTGACCTCCCAACTAGCTCCTCATCGAGTTCAACCAATGAAATTGAGTCTAAGTCAACAATACAATCCAATTGGTCAACACAATCATACACCACTAAAAACTAATAAAGAATGACTAAATATGAATAATTAAGTTTTTCAAATGTGCATGATTGAGGATTTGTAAGTAGAGTTAGTAATATACTAATATGCAAGAATACTCAAATACATACATGAATGATAACATGAAATGAGAATCAATGCGTGGGTGAAACAATGAATGAGCTAGCAAGATGCAGGACTTGCAGGAGATGATGATAAAGTTACAGGAAGAAAAAGAGACTCGGGAGAGTTGAGCTTTGTTTGAGACAGCTTTTTTACCGCTTTTTAAAGTAACTTATAAAAATTAAAAATTTTGTACTAAAAGATTTTATTTAAGAACGAATTAAAAAGCCGTCCCAAACGAAACCTTAGTGAGAGATCACGGAAGAAGAGGATAACATGGACTTTTCTATATATTTGTTCTCATTGAACTAAATTTGCTTTTGTGCTTTGATTTAAGTGAAAATCAAAATATTCATTCTATATTCCATCTGTTTTAATGGCATTACTATTCAATTGATAATATAAAAATGCATGTATGTAATATAATCTATGTTATGATGCTAATACGAGTGATTATACTTTGTATGGGAAGTGTCATCAACCTTTTTGAAAAAAAAAAAGTTTCAGAATGTATGGCTCGAGAAATTATTATGTGCGAAGTCTGGACGGGAGAATCGTTCGGATTTGCTGCATATTTGCTGAGTATTTACTTTGTATTTATAAATACTCAATAAATACTTAGCAAATACTCAATTGTGAGTATTACTGAGCATTTTGTGTGAGTATTCTTGAGTATTTTGTGAGTATTTGATGAGTTTTTAATGAGTATTCATTGAGTATTTTATAAGTATTTGCTGAGTAAATATGCAGCAATCTGGACAGTGCAAGATTCTTCTCGTCCGGATTCTGTATAGAATAATCTCTCTGGCGAGCTATTCAGTGAAAAAATAACTGGAAAGCCTGTTTGGGTTGGTGATGCACTTATAATTTTTCGCTTTAACATGCTAAGTTTTATCCCTCCTCGTAGAGGAAAAAAAGCTCAATTCTCTTTTTGTTTAGACTATGTTTAACTTTTTGTCCCTAACCTTTTTGTTATTTAGCTCTTTTTAAAAAAATTGTGATTAAAATTCTGAGTTGTATTATCAATAATCAAACTTCCAGAAGATATAATATAACATTAAAAATGTTGCTAAAAATTTGACACTTTTAATCATTATTGTTATGTCACCAAAAAAATAATCTTGATCGGGCACAAATCTCAAGGCAAATATGAGTCAGATGCTTCAAAAAGTAATTTTGGGACCATCCAAACTCTGATTTCAACAAACTTATGGCTGAATTGAACATCTCAGTGAGACGAATCCGATGGCACTAAATTCAGTCCAATTTGAGCTCAACTGAGCCCAAATCAAAGGATCAAATTAAGTCTACTTGAAAGCTTAGCTTTAAAGCATTAATTGGATGATCAAGTGATATCTAAATATGGCATGATTGTAGTTAAATCAAGAGGCTTGACGAGAAAAAAACCAACAAGCCCAAGATTATTGATCATTCTGACATCTCTAGGGCATTTAAATGATTGATAAACACTCCATGATTAAGGGGATCGCTATGAGATGTCCGATAGAACACTCCCAATATGCTTGATCTTCTCCATATTTATTAGGCATGTCACTCCCATAATATTATAAATAGACATCTCATTCTTTATATGGAGGGGAGGGGCCGGGGAAGAAAAAAGAAGAAAATTTGGGAGCTTTTTTGTCGCCGACAGACGCAATATTTCTTCTCAACCATCGACCGTCACTGGGCTTTTACTCGTTCATTGGTCGTCGCCGCATTTCTTCCCTACTATCGATCGTCACTGGACTTTCACTCGTTCACTGGCAGCCGCTGGATTTCTTCTCGGCCACCAACGGTCGTCGGACTTCAGCCCATTTGTTGGTTGCCGTTGGATTTATTCCATACTACTGGCCATCGTTGAACTTCCACCCATTCATTGGTCGCCACCAGATTGCCATTTGTAATATATTCAAACAATTGTGGAATCAATTCAATTCGGCAAGGCCACGTGGTTTTTCCCTTTTCAAGATTTTCCACATAACATTTTGTGTGTTTCTCTACCATCTTCTCTTTGTGTGATGAATTTTCGTGCATAGCTAAGACGTAAAATCTTTCCACTCTATCGTTGTAAAATTTTCAGCCCGCAATAATTATATATGTGAATAAAATGCTTAATCACAATTAAGGAAAAAATGTGATTATTGCTTCAATTTATCATATTGAAAGATGGTGCACTTGGTTTAATGAGAATTCTCCTCATTTATTTTAATATAAAGATCTCAAATTTGATTAATTTTCTTCTCTAGCAATTTTACCTTTTGGGAATGCATTATATGGTGTTGCATATTTTTCTTGAAAAAAATTTGAATTAGGTATTCTGATCAAATTTTTTGTCCAGATATATTTTAAAAGGTTTGAATTTGCTTTAAGATTAGTACAATACATGAAAATCAATCAAAACTTATATTGCACTTATCATAAAGTAAACTAGAAAATTTTAAAACTCATCTAGCTCAAGTCAAGATATTCTTACCTTCATCTAGCTCAAGTCAAGATATTCTTACCTTTTTTTTTTTTTTTTTTTTTTTTTTTTTTTTGTCTTCCTTACTTTAGATGTAACAATCCAAACTTTTAACAATTATGATATTGTTCGCTTCGACCTAATGGTTACACGATTTGCTCTCATGGTGTAACTTCTCAGGATGTCACTCATCATAGGAATGCTCCAATACTAGCATGCTTAAATTTGAAGTTTCTAATGAAAATTTAACAGTTATAACAAAAGGCATTGAGATGTTTAAAAGTTTAATTTTATTTTCTTATGAAATTTTACAATATCCTCTACTTAGATAACTAACATCATCGTCAATTTTCTTAGCCCAAAATTATCCACCAGGTAGATAAGAGTACTTAGTTTCCATCTTTTGGCTCATGGATTGCTATGATATAATCTTTAATAGCCCAAACTCTCAACCATCGAGAGATTATTTGTTTTGACTTAATGACCTCATAGTTTTTTTTCGATTCGTGCAATTTCTCAATATATCACACATCCCAAGAATGCTCTTATAAGAGCACACTTAACTTTGAAGTTTACAATAAAAATGCAACCATTACACAAAAATAGTTCTTGATGATTGAGAGTTTTATTTTATTTTCTAAGGGGTTTCATAAGTTCCCCCACTTAGATAACTAATGTTTTCATTATTTCTATCAGTCTGTGTGGAATTTGATGGTGTCGATCAATCAGGTCATATTGTTGCCATGGATATCAACTCAGTTTGTCCTCCCCGTGCTTGGCTTCAATTGCTTTGCACACAAAAAAAGAATTTTTTTTCATACAACTCCCCGACATTGTATAGTTTACTTAGAGAAAAGATAGAGAGCAAAGTGCTTCACATTCAAGATCTAGCACTGCAATGCTGTCAGGCTGATTGACAATAGAGCATTGAGCGCTGAGACACTCCAAACTGGCACTGCAGCATTGCAAGGCTTGCTGGACAGTTTTGTTCTTTCTTGTTTTTCTTAAGAGTGGTGTCACTTGGTGGTATATATTGTTTCTCTTTGTTTGTTTTTTTGTGTAAGAACGGTGTTAAAGAAAAGAGAAGCAAGGAGATATCGAGAGAGAAAAGAGATTTGTACAAATTTCTCCCATTTTCATAGTCATTTTCTTAGTGTGGTGTGGCTCTGTAGTTTTTTTTCCAATTTTGGGGTTTTCCGCATCAAATCCTGGTGTTCTTTACTTTCCGCTACATTTCTATTTTCTTATTTGTTTCATTGCATGGTTTATTTTCCTAAAAAAAATAAAAGTAAACCTTCAAACATCAATACGCCTTTTGTTGTAATAATTGTAATTTCATTAAGAAACTCCAACGTTAAGTGTGCTAATATGGGATAGGTGACCTTCTAGAAAGTTATACTAAGTGGATAAAACCGTGAGGCTATTAGGTCAAAACGAACAATATCTCAATAGTTGAGAGTTTGAATTGTTACATGAGAAACCCTTCATAAATGATCATTTTAAATTGTGTAAAGCTCCATGATTTTGTCTAATTTAGATTGTCACATGGATCCAGTGTTATGTTTTTTTTTTTTTTTTTCGAGTTAATAATGCCTACTTTTATATTTGTTTATGCTCATTACCACCTGTGAAACACATACTGTGCTAGATCATTTGGCTTACACAAAAAAGGCGAATATGCCTTTAGTATTTGCTTCTTCATTACTGTCTGAAGCTCATCGTCCCCACCATTGTCCTTAAGAATTCTTCATGACCATGGATCGCAACTAATTAAATCAACAAGATTCCTTTTGCTTTGTTTTTTTGCCATTTTTCTTTAGGTCCCATAATCAGCAAGGATATTTAGATATGTGTACTAGGCTCAAAATACAAACTGTTCTTGGAAGTTCTGCTGTTTTGTTAGCCTACTAACAATCGATTAGTGTTCTATCTTCTGTCTACTTGAAATTAGTGAACTGAATCCTACATTACATGTGCAGTATTATACGTACAGGGAGTCAAAGAATTGAAAGCTTTGAACGTGTATCAATTCACTGTGAGAGTACTTGATATATGATAATGGAAGTTCAATTTAAAATGAAAGAGATAAATAGTATATATATTTGTTCTCGCCGTTCAATCTCCGCACAACAAAAGTGTAATTATGAATGTATATTTGTTGTTATTTTGCTGAGTATTTGCAAAAACACAGCAAAAGGATAGCTAAAGGGCAGTAAATTTGGACGGTTCTTGCCGTCCAGTCTCTGCATAGAATAATTGGGCTTCTGATAGGAAATCAATCAATGGCATGGATTCTTTTCCTTGATGAAGACACTATCTATCTAACTTTTTTGCTCTCTTCGGCATTTCAGTCACAGTAGGATTCAACGAGGATCTGAATTACTAATCCTCTTAATTGCTTTTAATGTTTCATAATCCCTTTCTTTAATCTTAATTACAGAATTTAAAATAGTGATTAGATGAAGCTAAGGGAGATCACCACTGCACTGTCATTTTCCAACCGCGAAAATAAGAGTTTTTTCACTGAAGATCATTTTCATTAGAAAATATAACGCACATGCACGTTTGAAAATTTTATCTTTCCTCCATTAAAACGTGGTTGGCGTTTTGTATGATTTGGTCGTACAGTTTCAGGGAGGGATGTCTGTTCTCACGTTGTAAATCCCAATTTTCAAGAAAAAACAAGAGAAACTGCTAGTAAGCTTCAGTTAAGAGGCTACTGCAACAGACGAAGTCAGGTTTCAGCAGAAAATTTTAATTCAGTGAATACTGGAAAGAAGAATACTAAGTTGTTGCTTATCTTGTCATTTCTAATTAATACAGGGAGCAAAGGAAACCAAGGTTAGAATTAGATCCATTATTTGATAAACTTAGCAGAAGTATAACATCTTCAAATATGATGCACAATAAACTTTTTTTTTTTGGATATTTAGATGAATTAAGATAAATTCTCACACACATCACATACCTAAGTTTTGAATAGTTGAGAGCTAAAGCTACAACCAACGGAGCAAAATGAGTTGCTTTGCACAATGAACGATGTGATCATTAATAGAAGATATCGATATGATGTGCAATGTAATAACAATATTTTAATTTCATGACTTGAATATATAGATAGGTGAGAACAAATTAAGTGTTGTTATTATTGAAGAAATTTTTATGTGCTAAAATCAAAATGAAATTCTTGTGAGCTAAAATGTTGCCTTAGTTTTAGATTTTTTGAAAATAAATTTGGACTTATTGACAATAGATGATAGACATAAGATATTTTTATGATTGAAATTTGATCACTCGATAACTACTTCTTGGGTTTCGTTTGAAACGGTTTTCTTATTGTACAATCATCCAACATATCTAGATGTAAATTGTAAGATATTAGAATTTTTATGTTTACTTGAGGATTGTTTGAATTATTTCAATTAGCATTGATGACCTCTTAATAGTTATTTGTACTTCTGCTCGATAAATAAGATGAGGGAAAGGATGGATTGTCTCTCATATTAATGACAAGTAGAAGGGTCTAGGGAAAATACCTCTAATAAAAACTTCTTATAATAATTTCGCATCCACTCCCAAAATTTGACAATATTTGGAGAATATTTTAAAGTTTTATTTAAGGATTTTTTTTCCTCATTTCAGAGAATTTCCTAAGAGATGGGAGGATTCTTTGATTGGCAATAAATTGTTCAACTAAAAAAAAAGGCTAAATCAATAAAAGTGAATAATTTTACCTGAAATAAATTAGAATAAGGTATGAGCTTATCTCTTGGTAGTTGTTTGGAAGACTTAACAGAAGATTGCATAAAAAGCATGATGAATGTACTAGATATTCTTATATATAATAGTCAATGAGCTCATAAAGGTCAGAAATATCCTTTTATGGATCAATTATATATAGGCAATATATATAACAACATTCATCTAATGAGCATATAATGAGCATGCGACTCTGCAGCACCGGTTTCGAGCCTTGCTACGCTAGGCATGAAAAATTAACTTATGCATGCCTTCCAACTGACGTTGGATTCACGCTCGGCCACCTACTATCACCAGACTTTCGCTTGACCACCAATTGTCACCAGACTTACGCCTGCCAACCAACTGTTGCCTGATTTCCTCCTGACCACTATCGACGACTATGGTCTTTCTGACCTACATCACCCGCCAACCACAATCATTCCGGCCACCGTCACTGACGCCGGAGCTACAGGCGAGCCGGAGTTAGGGACATTGTCTGTATAGCCGCTTATTCTAATAATGTGTAGCCATAGCTTTGTTTTCTTCCTGTGTATATATATTCTAACGGCTACCTGTAATGAGGAGGTTGATGAGAATTTGAATACAGAACTAACGTTCTTGTGTTTTGTTCCTGTTTTACGATTACCCTGTTCTCTGTATCCTGAATTCTTCAGGTGGTGAAACAAGGTGACGTAGCAGACGCCGGGTGGTGATCGCCGGAGGCCTTTTGTCCTGCTTCGTGGAGTCAGAGCGGTGTCATTTGGTATCAGAGCTGGCAAGATGCCTCCCCGAAGGAACAGGCAGCGCCCTGTTCATGAGACGGTGATTGAAGATCTACAGCGGGAAGTTCAAAGATTGCAGCAAGAACTGACCAGAAGAAATCAGCAAGAAGAGAACATTCAACAAGAAGAGGATGTCAATCCGTTTCATCAAGAAGCCTCTAGCGAAGAGGAAGTCCAGCCAAGAAGACAGCGGCAAGAACGCTCACTCGCTCGAGATGACAGCGGGATTAAAATTGATCTTCCCACGTTTGAAGGCCGAATGGATCCTGATGAATTCGTAGATTGGCTACATACGGTGGAACGGGTTCTTGAATTCAAGGAAGTGGCTGCCGAGAGGATCGTTAAATTGGTAGCAATCAAGTTAAAAAAAAGTGCTTCCCTCTGGTGGGAAAATCTGAAAAGAAATCGGGCTAGAGAAGGAAAAAGCAAGATTACTAGTTGGGAAAAGATGAAGAAAGAGTTACAACGCAAATATCTTAGCGATTATTACCGCCAAGATTTGTTTCTAAAACTCCACCGTCTTCAACAGCATCAGTTCTCGGTGGAAGAATATGTGGCGGAATTCGAGCAGCTGGCTCTGAAATGTGATTTGAATGAGCCGGTAGAAAACACTATAGCCAGATTCTTGGAAGGTCTACAACCCGCCATTGCCAATGTGATACAGTTACAGCCGTATTGGACTCTTCAGGACGTGATCACTCTTGCCCTTAAGGTTGAACGACAACAGAAAACTTCTAAGGGGACACAGTTCAGATTCAAGGAGATAGTGGGAGACAAAGCTTCTCAGGGTGTGAGAGTTGCGTCCACGTCACAAGAAAAATCGTTACCCTCTCAAGAAAGATTCCCGAACCGCCCAGGATCCTTTTCTTCCGGAGGCACAAGCAGTGCGCCGGCGCGGAAGTGCTTCAAGTGCCAAGGTTTTGGTCACATTGCATCTAGTTGTCCTACTAGAAGAGTTATTACTGTTTTGGAAGAAGAGGCCGAACAGGAGGATGAAATCCAACGTGAGGAGTTGCTAACTTCTCCATCCCGGACCAAGCCTACCATCATCAGTGCGGATGAAGGAAACCTTCTTATCTTGAGACGATTGCTTAGTAGTCAGAAGGAGAAGCAAGAACAACGACATAGTCTGTTCAGGACCAGAGGAACCATTCAAGATCGTGTTTGTCAAATCATTGTTGATAGTGGTAGCTGCGAGAACATTGCTTCTCGTACATTGGTGGACAAACTGCAGATTCCTACCGAAAATCACCCCCAGCCATACAAATTGTCGTGGATTCAGCGTGGAAACGAGGTCGAGGTGACCAAGCGTTGCTTGGTCCATTTCTCTATTGGCAAATTCAAAGACCAAGTTTGGTGTGATGTTCTGCCCATGGATGCGTGTCATCTACTATTAGGCAGACCTTGGCAATTCGATAAGAAAACGGTGCACGATGGGTTAGCTAATACCTATACATTAGTCCAAGGACAGGAGACATTTGTACTCATACCTTGTCCATCAACTTGTGATGAAGGCACGGCTGGCCAGCTCTTGGTCAGCAAGACTGAATGTCTAAGAGCTATTCAACAAGCTGATGGGGGATATCTGATACTGGTCAAAGAGGCGGAGAAGAAAACAGCCATCGTGCCAGAAGAGATTCAGCCGCTCCTACACGAGTACAGCGAGGTTTGGACGGAGGAATTACCTGCTGGACTACCTCCCCTGCGGGAAATCCAGCATGCTATCGAGCTGACTCCAGGGGCGACGTTGCCGAACCGGCCACCCTATCGGCTAAGACCTGATGAACATCAAGAATTACAGAGACAGATAGAAGAATTACTCAACAGGGGATACATTCGTCCGAGTGTTAGTCCTTGTGCGGTACCAGCATTGTTGGTACCCAAGAAGGATGGTTCATACCGGATGTGCATCGACAGCAGGGCGATCAACAAGATTACGGTGCGATACCGCTTTCCCATTCCACGAATAGACGATCTATTCGATCAGCTACAAGGTGCGTCCATCTTCTCAAAAATTGATTTGAGGAGCGGATACCATCAGATACGAGTCCGAGAAGGCGATGAGTGGAAGACCGCCTTTAAAGTGCGGGATGGACTCTATGAATGGTTAGTAATGCCGTTCGGGCTATCAAATGCCCCCAGCACTTTCATGCGTCTCATGAATCAGATCTTCCAACCGTTTTTGAGCAAGTTCGTAATCGTCTACTTTGACGACATACTGGTATATAGCCCCGACGTTCCGTCTCATTTACAGCATCTGAGACATGTCTTCCAAATTCTTAAAGACCAGAAGTTATACTGCCACCAAAAAAAATGTCAGTTTTTGGACAAGCGAATCCGGTTTTTGGGATTCATCATTTCGGCTGAAGGTATCGAAGTGGATTCGGACAAGGTCGAAGCGATCCTCAGCTGGCCCAATCCCTGCTCCTTCACAGATATCCGAAGATTTCATGGTCTAGCTTCATTCTACCGCAGATTCATTGCCAACTTTAGTACCATCGCCGCACCGCTTACTGAGTTACTAAAAAAAGATTCTTTTCACTGTACCGCCGCAGCACAGCTTAGCTTCGATGAACTCAAGAAAAACGTGACCTCTGCTCCGGTCCTACGCCTTCCCGATTTTGGAAAAATATTTCAGGTCGACTGTGATGCATCCAATGTGGGCGTGGGGGCGGTCTTGAGTCAAGAAGGACGACCCATAGCTTATTTTAGCGAAAAGCTCAATGAGACTCGACAGCGATACTCGACATATGATAAGGAGTTTTATGCAATCGTCCGGGCTCTACACCATTGGAGTCATTATCTTCTACCTAAGGAGTTTGTGCTGTTCACAGATCATGCGGCCTTAAAATTCATAGAGAGTCAAAAGAAATTAAAGGGAAGGCATGCCACATGGTCGGAATTCTTAGCCGCTTTTCAATTTGTGCTGCAACATAAGTCGGGTACACTAAATCAGGTGGCGGACGCCCTTAGTCGCCGCTACATTCTGCTCCAGGCGTTGCACACAAGACTGACGGGATTTGAGGCCATAAGAGATCTTTATGCCACTGATACAGACTTCAAAGAAGTATGGGAGCTTTTCCAGGATAGTCCGCATAAGTTGTTTCATCGTAAAGAAGGGTACCTCTTCCTTGGTACAAGAATTTGTATTCCTAATTGCTCTATAAGGCTTGCTTTGGTGGTTGAATGCCACGACGGAGGCATGTCTGGTCATTTTGGCCGCGACAAAACACTGACATTACTGAAAGAACGGTTCCATTGGCCCTCTATGCAAAGAGATGTACTTCGCTATGTTCAAAGTTGTCAGGTCTGCAAAAGAGCCAAAACGTCGCTCACCAATGCCGGATTATACTCCCCTCTTCCTGTTCCAGTCGGCCCTTGGGAAGATGTCAGTATGGACTTCATTCTGGGTTTGCCGCGAACTCAGCGAAATAAAGATTCTGTCATGGTAATTGTAGACAGATTTTCAAAAATGGCTCATTTCGTTGCCTGCAACAAAACCATGGACGCCACGCACATCGCTGATCTGTATTTCAAAGAAGTCGTGCGACTTCACGGGATTCCGAAGACAATTACATCCGACCGAGATGTCAAGTTCCTTAGCCATTTCTGGCGGACGTTATGGAGCAAGCTGGGCACTCGGCTACAATACAGCTCAACGGCTCATCCTCAAACAGATGGCCAGACAGAAACCGTTAATCGGAGCTTGGGCAACTTACTCAGATGCTTTATCGGAAAACATATCAAGCAGTGGGATCTTATCCTAGCCCAGGTAGAATTCGCGTTCAACCGTTCTACAAACCAGACGACAGGGCATAGTCCATTCGAAATCGTCTACGGTACCAATCCGCTTACACCCCTTGATTTAATGCCGTCTGCAACCATTACCGCCGTTAGTAAAGAAGGGGAGCAACGAAGCAAAGAAATTAAAAAACTACACCAACAGGTGCGCGAACACATTGTGAAACAGAATACCAAGTACCAAAATCAGGCTAACAAACACCGAAAGCTTCAGCAGTTTCAGGTGGGAGATAAGGTATGGATAAAATTGAGAAAGGAACGTTTTCCACCCGGTTCTTTTGGAAAACTTAAGCCTAAGGCAGACGGACCTTTTAGAATCACTAAAAGGATAAATGATAATGCTTACGAAATAGATCTTCCAGGAGATTACAATGTCTCGGCAGTCTTCAACGTTGCCGATTTAACTCCTCATTATGACATAGAGGAGTTCTTTCCCACCCCGGGTGAATGACGCCGGAGCTACAGGCGAGCCGGAGTTAGGGACATTGTCTGTATAGCCGCTTATTCTAATAATGTGTAGCCATAGCTTTGTTTTCTTCCTGTGTATATATATTCTAACGGCTACCTGTAATGAGGAGGTTGATGAGAATTTGAATACAGAACTAACGTTCTTGTGTTTTGTTCCTGTTTTACGATTACCCTGTTCTCTGTATCCTGAATTCTTCAGGTGGTGAAACAAGGTGACGTAGCAGACGCCGGGTGGTGATCGCCGGAGGCCTTTTGTCCTGCTTCGTGGAGTCAGAGCGGTGTCAGTCACCCAACTACGATCTTTCCGACCTCTGTTGCGCGATGACTACGGTCTCTTCAATCACTGTCGCCCAATTACAGTCCTTCCAACCACCTTCATCGAATTAAAGTCTTTTCGACCCCCGTCGTCCGACTATGATCTTTCTAACCATCGTCGATCGTCGACTATGGTCCTTCCAACCTCTGTTTCCAGGTAATGATCTTTCTGACCTCCATCGCCTATCTACCTGCTAACTACGGACCTTTTGACTTCCATTGTCTAGCAACAGCATTTCTAACCATCATCACTCGTCGACTATGGTCCTTCTGATCTTTGTCTCCCAACTATGATCCTTTCACCCTCCGTCACCCGACTACGATCTTTCTGAACTCTGTAGCTCGCCAATTACTATCTTTTCAACCTCTGTTGTCTGACTATGATCCTTACGACTATCGTCACTCAACTACGGTACTTCCGACCTACATTGCTCATCAACTATGGTCATGCCAACCAAATAAATATATCAACACTGATTCTTTCAACTCCCACTATGTAATGCACTACATATAATATATATTTGCTACATCGATCCAAGGCCTTTCCCCAAGGAAAGGCCTCATTTGTAACCAAACGCAAATACTAGTGAATTCATTTAAACTGGGCAAGGCTTGTGGTTTTTCTCCATTTTCAAGGATTTTCACGTAAATACTCTGGGGTGCCTTATGAACGCTACACCCCAGTTGTTTATCTATATGTGTGATGGATCTTTGTGTAAATTTAGGATGCTAACTTTACATTCCTCTACTACCACAAATATTCCACGACGCAATAAAGGTAGCGTAAGGGTCTAGTGATGTGAGGTTGATCAGAGTTTAGATTTTTTTTTTAGTTTTATTTTGTTACGTATTTTCTTTTATTCTTCTGTAGTCTGGAATTAAAAGATAGATAAACGTATTGAAGGATCTCCTAACCATTGCAAATTGAATTTTGAACTAATAAATATAGCAATATGATTTGATGAAACATATTATAGGACTTTCGTTGAACTATTAAAACTAATGGATAATTAATAGCTTTAGTTTTAAGTAAGAAGATAGAAAAAATACAATTCTTTCAATTTAGATATTGGAGCATGACAACTTAGTCTTATTTTGATTTAATTTCACCCCTTTGTACCATTAAATAAACCCAAATCCCATTAAATCATACATTTCATCAATGATTAACTTTCCTTGATTAAAAAATTAGAAAAATTTAAATAAAACTAGATTTTATTTATGGAAATGAATTTTATCTATTTTACATCCAATCTTATAATTTGATCAACTTACAAATTATTTTATTCAATATTTACCTGATTTTAAATTTTTTTATGAATTCTTATGGTTCTCATTACTATGCCCACATTCCACAATACTTGAGAATCATTTGTGACTTTGCCATCTAAAGGTTTAAATTTAAACAATATATGAAGCAATGTGTCAAAGGACTCTCATGGCACCTATTGGGCTAAATAATTTAAATTCTTATGAAATCAAAAATATTTTTCAAACTCACCCCTCTTATAAATAAGTTTCAAAAATCAACTCATAAATAATATATAATAAATAATTATGAGGCCAAATATTTTTAAAATTACAAAATTCTATTGTAAAAAGAAAAAAAAATCAAGCAACCTATAATTTGAACGCTAACAAGCAACATAAATCCTCTCCAATAGAATATACTATACTCATACCGCCATAATTTAGATTGTCAACCAAAAAGTCTTAAATTTGAGGTTATATAAGATGATGAACAGTAATCTTGTTGTTACTATTCCATTGCATAAATGATGCAGCGTTGTGTATACATATATAAAGGAGAGACAGTTAGAAATATCATAGAGCGAGTGCGCTGTTGGTTCAGCTGGCCACAGTGAATCGTGTCCATGTGTAGTAATGAAACCCTGCAGGCGTTAGTGGAGCTGAGCGTTATAAGGCGGCTTGCTGATGCTATAACATATCAGTGGTGCTTACAAGCCCCCACAAGCTCATGATTCTGGAGACTGAATCGTGAGTTTGTCTCAAAGAAGTTGGAGTCTGGCTGTGGCTAGAGGCTTTGTAAGAAGATCGGCTGGTTGATCAAGTGTATTAATGTGGTGGACTTATACTTCATTAGATAAGATACGATCTCGAACGAAGTAGTAATCGATCTCAATATGCTTCATCCTCACGTAAAATACAGGGTTGTTGGCCAGGGCGAGAGCAGAGGTATTGTCGCAGGAGATCGACGTTGGAGAAGAAAGCGGAACCTGAAAGTCTGTAAGCAGTCTGCGCAGCCAGATTGTGTCCGATGTGGCTGAGGCTAAAGCACGATACTCAGCCTCAGTAGAAGATTTAGCTACCGTCAATTGTTTCTTCACACACCATGATACAAGTGTGTGTCCTAGAAATGTGCAGTAACCAGTGACGGATTTGCGATCCGATTGATCCGCTGCCCAGTCAGAGTCAGAGAATGAGCGTAATTAAAGATTACCTAGAGCAATGGGAAGACCAAACTGGAGTGCGCCCTGTATATAGCGGAGAAGAGGTTTTAAAACGTGTTGTGCTTGATATGTTGGCTAATGCATATGCTGACAAACTACATTTGTTGCGAATGCAAGATCAGGCCTGGTGATCGTTAGATATTGTAAGGATACTGCGATTTTGCGATAAAGAGTCGGGTCGAATGGTGCTATGGGACAGGCAACAGAAGATGGTTTAACTGCAATTGGAGTAGGGGCAGCCTTGCAGTTTGTGAAGCCAGCTGATTGGAGAATGTCATATGCATACTGTGATTGGCTGAGAAAATAGCCGTTAGAAGTGTGAGTAACCTCTATGCCCAGAAAGTATGAGATTGGCCCAAGCTCCTTGATAGAGAACTGATGCTGCAGCTTGACAATAAGTTCTTGAATGCGAACTTGATCATTACCCGAAATGAGGATGTCATCTATATATATGAGAATGTAGATGTGGATGTTGTCTGAGTTGTATAGCAAGAGAGACGGATCAGATTTAATAAATTTGAATTTGGATGACAGAAAGAAGTTGGTGAGGGTGTGGAACCACTCTCGAGGAGTTTTTTGAGACCGTAAATGGTCTTGTGAAGCTTGCAGACGTGATCCGGATAGGTTCGGTCAGTGAAGCTTGGTGGTTGTCTCATATAAACTTCCTCTTGAAGAGAGCCATGAAGGAAGGCGTTGGACACGTCTAGCTAGAGAACTGGCCAATTCTGGGATAGAGCTACTATAAGCAGTATGCGAATTGTGGGCATTTTGGCTACATGACTAAAGGTCTCTTTGTAATTGATTCCATATTCTTGGTTGAATTCTTGGGCAACCAGTTGTGCCTTGTATCTGTCTACACTCCCATCTGGTTTTAATTTGGTGTGGTAGGTCCACTTGAAGCCAAGCACAATATGATCAGAGGGAGGTGGGACCAATGACCATGTGCCCTATTTTTTGCAGGGCAGTAAATTCATCCGACATTGCCATTCTCCATTCCGAGAGTTTGGTGGCTTGGGTATAACAGGAAGGTGTGGAAGATGAGATAGATTTGGCTATGAGATTGAATTGTTGCTTTGGTTTTAAGTGACCTGTTTTATACTGAGTGAGCATGGGATGTTGTGGTAGGGGTGTGCGGATTGAAGATGATGAAGGGGTGTTGGTGGATTGAGATGGAGCTGATGAAGGTGGTTCGGGTGTGGAGGATGAGTGTATGGTTAGAGAGGTGGGTGAGGAAGCAGATGGTGAGGGAGATAGATTGGAAGGACGGTATAGTGTGGAGACTGGAACGAGCGTGAGTGGAGTAGAGTCTGTGGTAGTAGGAGGTGTAGGTGTGGGGCCAGAGGAAGAGATGGAGGGAAACTGGTCTTCTTGAAACAGAATGTGGCGGGAAATGTGAATTTTTGAGGTGTTAGGATTATAGCATCGATAGCCTTTGTGTGTGGAGGAGTATCCAAGGAATATACAAGCTGCCGAGCGCGGATGAAGTTTACTGGGTGAGAGAGGGCGAAGCCAAGGGTAGAAGAGACATCCAAAAGTTTTGAGATGTGTGTAGGATGGTTGATGGCCGTGAAGTAGATTGTAAGGATTGTCAAGATGAAGAGTTCGAGAGGGTAACCTGTTGATTAAGTAGTTTACCGTGAGTAGAGCTTCAACCAGAATTTGAGAGGCAGATTTGAGGCATGAAGAAGTGTCCAAGTTGTCTCAATAAGATGACGATGCTTGCGCTCAGCTACGCCATTCTGCTCGGGAGTGTATGGGCAACTCAGATGTTGTTGAATGTCGTGAGTGGTAAGGAGTTGTTTGAAGGAGTTGGAGGTGTACTCGCCGCCACCATCGGAGCGGGGAGTCTTAATTGATGAGTTGAATTGATTTTTTGATTAGTTGTATAAAATGCTAAAATTTATTGTTTGTTTCGGCTCTGGTGAACATTGGGTATAGCCAAGAGAAACATGTGAAATCATCTATGAACACAACGTAGTAATGATAACCATTTAAAGAAGAAATAGGGGTAGGTCCCCATACATCTGTATGAACAAGTGTAAATGGAGCGGAAGTTTGCATTTCATTGATAGAAATTGGTAGTTTGTGGATTTTAGCCACTTTACATGAGTTGCATAAGAAAGTAGAAGAACTAGACAATCTAACTGAAGGAGAATTGCGAGCTATTAGTTGAAGTAGTTGAAGATGCGGGTGGCCCAACCGAGCATGCCACAGGGAGGTTGATGAAGTAGCGGTGTGCAGCGCAAAAGTTGGAGTAGATGGAAGGATGTAGAGACCATTTCTGGAGCGGCCACTAAGGATTATTTGGGAGGTCGGATTGTCCTTGATTTTGAATCCATGAGAATCAAAACAGAAAGAACAGTTATTGTCAGTTGCTAGTTTATGAATTGATAGTAGATTGTGTGCGAGAGTAGGAACATGAAGAAGTTTTTGTAAATGTACCTTACGGGTAGTGTTAGGCATTGGGAGAAGGCCTTGGCCACTGGAATGGATGGGAAGAGACATCCCATTGGCAATGGAGATGGTGTCGCTTCTAGCATATGGTTGTGGGTTCTGCAGATAATTGATGTCGGACGTAAAATGAGAGGTCGATCCTGAGTCAAGGTACCATTCAGCAGCTGCATTGTGTGGGGTGGATGGTTGTGCGAGTAAGGCGCGATTGGGAGTAGTTCAAGTTGCATCTATGCCAACAAGTCAGCGCGGTGTGGCCGGGCTTGCTATAGATTTGGCAGATTGGCCGAGCTGAATCAGTAGTGGTTTGGGTACGATTTGGCGTGTTATACACTGGCCTTGGTGAATTTCCACGACCACCTCTGTAGTTGTGTAACGCCCCAAGATCTAACTTGGAAAGAATTTCAATCAAACCATCAACAATTTACCAGAGCTATCTATAACAATCAAATCAAACGGTCTAGCAAAAATCTATAACATTTAAAACATCAATAAACGATACTATTCATATCTCAAAAGATCATATACAATACTCAGGAACTACACTAGGAATACATGAACTGAAATCTATCATGTCCTGAGTACAAAAGAATCACTATAATAAAAAAGGATAGAAACCTGGAGATCCTGATCAACCTCAATCACCTGCTCCCTTGCCCTGACCTGAAAATATTAACCACATATAATGAGCTTCACAAAGCCCAGCAGGTCACCTAATACCTACAACTGTAATCAAAGCACAATACTGGAAATAATATGCATGTCAATCAGTTGAATAAAAAATAATCAATTACACATGATCAGTGAATCAATGCAGCGAAAATCAAATCAGTAATCAATGCAGCGGTAGAAGAATCAATAAACAGTAGAACAACGATTAGTCAAATCAATCATATCAAAACAGATCAATCAGTCGAATACTATCTGGTCAATCAAATCAATCGGTATGAAATCATAAAACCACTACAATAAAGCCCAGTCTATACTTGCAATGAATCAAATGCAGCAGTTCAATACAATGCAGCAGCAATAGTATCAATATCCGTATCCATACAGTATCTATAACACTAGCAATGCGCAGTGACAAAATGAAGATATCAATGAAATCGTACGAAAATAGTAAGTCCGTAAATCCGTCAGTAAATCCAAATCAATAAAGCAATAAATCCATAACAAGTCAATGCCGAACACATACATTTCAATACCATAGTCTTACTGAACAAGTTCACTGGCTATTCAATAATCAATAGTGCTGTTGTAGAAATCCATATTGTTGTTGTAGATATCCATATGTTGGTTCAATAAGAGTCGTCACTTTGTGCCCGTCGGCATAAGAATCTTCTTATGCCTCCCAATCGTATATCAATGATCAATAGTTTAAAGGAAAGCCCGTCGGCCCACCATCCTGTACAGGTCAATCAATCTCCAACCAACAGTTCAACTAGACTTCACTTGTCTTTCAGTATCAATAATCATATATTCATATTCGTATGTATATCAGTTCAAATCATCAATTTCAGAAAATCGGAAATCGTATGAAAATCCAGCGGCATAACGACAATATATAGAATTTACACAGAAATTCCTAAAAATCACAATTTATCAAATTAATATAGAACGTGCACGACAACAATATAAGACTTCTATTCTACTGAAGCAACATCAATCAACATCCTGATATTTATCTATTCGATCAAAATTGCACAGAACCCAAAATAACCGGTAGAATCGTTACAGAAAATACTCAAAAACGTGTAGAATAATCATATTTATAACATATCAAAAGTTGTGCGGTGAAAGATTCGTCAATACAAAATGCGGCGCGTTTATCGGTAACGAAAATCCAATTCTATGCACAAAATGACCAAAACTGAACATCTTTGAAAACAGAAATAGGATTCGGAGTCCTTACCGCGAGATAAACACTTTACTCAACAGCGGCGACGGACGAAAAGCGCTCCGCGGCCTCCGAAAACCAGCTTTTCCTTTGCTTTCTTTCTCCTTCTCTCTCCTCAGATATTTTGATTTTTATAAAATGATTTTCTCTCTCCTCAAAAATGAGCTGATTTCCTTATAAAACAAGTCTGATCGGCCCGGCCGATCGCCACATCGTCCAGGATAATGTGAACAAAATTCAATCGTCCAGGATGATATTTCAGGCCGATAATTAATTTTCCTCGGACGATAAAAACCCTTGCTCACTGACTTGTGCCATAAACTGATCGTCCTAGGACGATCCAAAATCGGCCCGAACGATCTACCCAGAAATCAGTTGTTTCTGATGGTTCTGGACGATCTCAACATCGTCCCGAACGATCCCAGAAGGAAATCAAAGAAACGAGCTATTACAATCTCCCCACCTTAGAAAAATGTCGTCCTGACATTTCCCTAAAGGTCCGAAGGAAAATGAAACAAAACAAATCCAATCAATTTCAAATCAAAATAAAAACTCGTCAAAAATCATACATATCACACAATTCATTCAATCACATGTCACTATGCATGGTCATATGTCAATCAATCAATTAATCAAATCATTTTACCAGCAGAACTTTCTAATCGTTGTTGATCTTCGTAGTGCTGCAGACTGTATGTCACGACCCGACCCGACGGGGACGGATCCCGCCCGAGCCGGATCGCGACGAGAGCTATACTAAACTTGCTTATCCAGGATCTGGCTTTGGATTAGGTTACTGAATTGATCTTCCAAATTCTTAACTCAACAGAAACACACAGAACAACAGAGCTACTAAAAACATCAAATGCAGCGGAACAAAACATCTATCATTTCATCTCCTCAAAAAAATAATCATCTACAGAACAGTGCATGGCTTTCGACAGAAAGAAAAACAGAACAGAAAAGCCATGACTGTACAAAAATCAAAAGTACAAAGTACCTAATCGGATCAAACTCTGAAACTAATCCTGGACCTCCTTGCCCTTCCCAGAACCTGAAAACCACCAGAAAGCAAGGGTGAGCTCAACAGCTCAGCAAAGCAACAAACCACCAATCAAAATTCTCAGAAACCAAAACCAAACTCATCAGACAGAAATCAGATCAGAAATCGGAACAGAATCGGAAATCAGAACTTATACGGACAGATATCAAATCAGAATCAGAATCGTACAGATCAGATCACAGAACAGAATAAACTCAGCACATATCAGAATCATACAGAAATCAGAATCAGATAATAGCGGATATCAGATATTTAATTCATAGCTAAATGTGCCCCCGGCACCAGGATAATAGCTGAGTAATTAATAGCTAAACTAAACTGAACAGAATCACTACGGATTCTAACCCTTATGTCTCCCTTGTGCTCACGGCACCAAAAAAATTCGCTGAATAATTAATAGCTAAGCTAAATGTGCTCACGGCACCTGAATAATAGAATTCACGGATCCGGAATATAACTGATATTTCTCCAACTTGAGCTCATCTAAAATTTCCCGTTTCACTAACTGAATCTCATAGGATCCAGGCCCCTTATAGCTCCCTTTTATAGCTTATACACATAGCATTTCAATTCAGAAGAAATCCGGACAATTCAAAAATTACCCAAAAATCGGGCAGCACAACGGCAGTATACAGAATTTACACAAAAATTCCTGCAAAGAAAATTTACCGAATTCGCACAGAATATAGATAATCACATTCCAGAACATTTATTCTACTGCACAGATAATTTCCAATTTCACAGAAAAATCCGGTCAACTAAAAACACAGTCGAATCAAAAATACCCGGACGAAAATCTTCAAAATATAATCAAAACGTGCACACCCGGCACGGCAACGATATACAGAAACTTACGCGGTAAAAACTGAATCAATCAAAAGTTACGGACGAAAAACCGTAACGAAAACGAAATCCGGACAGAAAAATACCGCCAACCGCGACGGAACTGAAAATTGAGAAAGACGGAATGTGCCTTACCTCGAGCACAGCAAAATCTTCAACAGTCACTTCGATCGAAAACGGCTCCGCGTCTTCCCGAAATCAACTTTTCCAAAACCTTCTTTTTCTCTCTCCTCAGACGAAAAATCAGATATTTTTATTTTAATTTTTCTCTCTCTTCAAATGAGCTGATTTGCCTTAAATCTTCTTCAGATCGGCCTGGCCGATCGTCCAGATCGTCCTGGACGATCAGACCAAATTCCCATCGTTCAGGGACGATTTTTTAGGACGATGTTTACTGTTCATAGGCGATAAAAACCCCTACTCACTGACTTGTGCCATCCACTGATCGTCCCGGGACGATACATCGATCGGCCTGGACGATCCCTACAGGAAAACACTTAGAGCAATTCTGGCAAAATCTGGAACTGAAAATACACTGATCGTCCCAGGACGATCCCAGATCGTCCTGGACGATACTGGAGCAGTTTGAAATATTACAATCTCCCCAACTCAGAAAAATGTCGTCCTCGACATTATCCAATCCAAACGCAGTCAAAACAAGTACGGGTACGACCGTCTCATATCAGACTCCTTTTCCCAAGTTGCTTCCCGTGCAGTCCGGTGCTTCCACTGGACTTTAACCATCGGGATCTCTTTATTTCTTAACTTGCGGACGTCGTACGCCAAAATAAGCTCTGGCTCTTCCTTATACGCCAGATTCTCCTGAATCTCAACCTCGCCAGCTGATACCTTCTTCCCAGAGTCGGATACCCACTTCCTCAGAGTGGATACGTGAAACACATTATGCACATCAGGCATAGAATCAGAAAGCAATAGGCGATAAGCAGCTTTTCCAATTCTTTCCAAAACTTCAAAAGGTCCAACATACCTTGGACTAAGCTTGCTTACCTGACCAAATCTGCTCACACCTTTCATCGGGCTGACTTTGACATACACAAAGTCACCGACTTGAAACTCAACAAATCTGTGCTTCTGATTGTAATACTTCTGCTGTCGATCTTGAGCGGCTTTCAATCTCTCTTTTATCAAACTGATCTTCTGAGCAGTTTCATCAGCAAAAGTGGCCCCCAAAGCCTGCCTATCTCCGACCTCCGTCAGAGTCAAAGGAGTACGACACTTCCTGCCATACAAAGCCTCGTACGGTGCCATACCGATACTGGACTGAAAACTGTTGTTATAAGCAAACTCAATCAGCGGAATATGATCTTCCCAGCTTCCGCTAAAGTCCAGAACACAAAGCCTCAACAGATCTTCCAATACCTGAATAGTCCTCTCAGACTGTCCGTCGGTCTGAGGGTGAAAGGCTGTACTGAAATGCAGTTTCGTACCCAAGCCTTGCTGAATGCCCTTCCAAAGTCTGGAAGTAAAACGTCCATCTCTATCAGATACAATCACGCGAGGCACACCGTGCAATCTGACTATTTCCTTCACATAAATCTGTGCCAAGCGTTCAACTGAATCCGTCTGTCTGATCGGAAGAAAATGGGTTGACTTCGTCAATCGATCCACAACTACCCAAATGACATCATGTCCTTGTCGTGATCGAGGGAAACCCATCGCAAAATCCATTGTTACCTCCTCCCATTTCCACTCAGGGATAGGCAACGACTGCAACAGTCCACCTGGTCGCTGATGCTCTGCCTTCACCAACTGACAGGCTTCGCATCTCGACACAAACTCCGCCACATCCTTCTTCATTCCAGGCCACCAGAACAAAAGCTTCATATCAGCGTACATCTTACCACTGCCTGGATGAACAGTGTAGCCTGAATGATGAGATTCATACAGAATCTCCCGTCTCAAATCTCCAAACACAGGTACCCACAACCTGTTCTTACAGAAAATAGCACCAGAATCAGAAATTCGAAGTTCAGGAGTCTTACCAGATCCAATCTGAGCTATCAACTTCGAATAATCAGAATCTGACTTCTGGGCTTCTTGAATCCTTGCTTCCAAAGAAGACTGAATACTCATCTGAGCCAACTCCAAATCACTGGAGGAAATCACCTCCAACTGCAATCGCTCCATGTCTCGAATCAGAAAGTCATCACAGGTAAGCTGAATACCTGAGAATCCAGAAGACTTCCTGCTCAAAGCATCTGCTACCACATTCGCCTTCCCAGGCTGATACTGAATAGTCAGGTCATAGTCCTTGATCAACTCGAGCCACCGCCTCTGTCTCAGATTCAGATCCTTCTGAGTAAAAATGTACTTCAGGCTCTTATGATCAGTAAACATCTCACATGTGACGCCATACAGGTAATGACGCCAAATCTTCAAAGCAAAAACAACTGCAGCTAACTCCAAATCATGTGTCGGGTAATTCTTCTCATGTGGTTTTAACTGTCTCGAAGCATAAGCAATTACCTGACCATGCTGCATCAGAACACATCCCAGTCCTTTCAGTGAAGCATCACTGAACACCTGGAAACCTTCCGTACCTGACGGAAGAGCTAACACTGGAGCTGAAGTCAAACAATCCTTCAATCGCTGAAAACTAGCTTCACACTCCGGTGTCCAAACAAAAGGAACTGACTTCTGAGTCAGTCTCGTCAGAGGAGTCGAAATCTGTGAAAATCCTTTCACAAATTTCCTGTAATACCCGGCCATGCCCAAGAAACTACGTACCTCAAATACCGTAGTCGGCCTTGGCCAATCAGCAACCGCCTGAATCTTCTGGGGATCTACAGAAATACCTTCTCCGCTAATCACATGCCCCAGAAATGAAATGCTCTTCAGCCAGAATTCGCACTTGGAGAACTTGGCATACAGCTGATGCCTCCTCAGAGTCTCCAACACAATCCTCAAATGTCTGGCATGATCATCCTCAGAAGCAGAATATACCAGAATATCGTCGATGAAGACGATCACAAACTGATCCAAGAACTCCCTGAATACTCGGTTCATCAGATCCATGAAAATAGCGGGCGCATTGGTTACCCCAAAAGGCATAACCAAAAACTCGTAGTGCCCGTACCGAGTACTGAAAGCAGCCTTCACCACATCAGATTCCTTCACCTTCACCTGATAGTATCCGGATCGCAAATCAATCTTCGAAAACACCGAAGATCCGGAAAGCTGATCAAACAAGTCGTCTATCCGAGGCAAAGGATACTTGTTCTTGATCGTGGCCTTATTCAAATCTCTGTAATCAATACACATACGGAGTGTACCGTCCTTCTTCTTCACAAACAGAACAGGTGCTCCCCAAGGAGAAACACTAGGACGTACAAACCCTCTGTCAACCAACTCCTGAAGCTGAACTTTCAACTCAGAAAGTTCTTTCGGTGCCATCCTGTAAGGAGCTTTCGATATAGGAGCTGTACCCGGAAAAACATTGATAGAGAACTCCACATCTCTATCCGGAGGTAACCCAACCAACTCCTCAGGAAAAACATCAGCAAACTCCCGTACCACTGGGATCTCAGAAACAGAACCAACCTCTAGGTTCAGATCCCGCACCGAAGCCAAAAATACTGGATATCCTTTCTTCCACATTCTGCTCACCTCTAATGCAGAAATCAGACTGGAGAGAACACCTCGTAATCCCTGAAATATAACTCTCTCTCCAGCCACAAGCAAACTCACTTGCTTCTTCAGACAGTCAATCTGAGCCTCATACTGACTCAAGCTGTAAACTCGTGGCTGAACTGGAACAGGAGCTGAAGCA
Organism: Dendrobium huoshanense; assembly: GCA_016618105.1. Lineage (NCBI taxonomy): Eukaryota > Viridiplantae > Streptophyta > Magnoliopsida > Asparagales > Orchidaceae > Dendrobium > Dendrobium huoshanense. The sequence goes on along the minus strand of CM028350.1, from coordinate 37,614,560 downwards.
ACAGAACTACTCTGCTCCCTCTGAATCGTAGGTGGTCTCCGTGGTGCAGAACTAGAACCACCACCTCTACCAGCAAATCCCTCAGGGCGTGGAGGAACAGTCCTCGGTCTTCCTGCTGCTGAACCAACAGGTCTGACGAAGCCCTCAGATCGCTGCTCAAATCCCATCTGTGGACATTCTGCAATCCTATGTCCCGGCTGACCACATCTGAAACAAAGACCAGCTATCCTGTAGCACTGGCCATGGTGTCGCCGTCCACAACTCTGGCACACAGGTGCCGAACTGACAGATCCAGAACTAGTCGTACTGGTAACAGTACCAGACGATCCTCCGCTCCTCCTGGATTCTCCAGATCCAGATCCAGAAACAAATCTCCTCTTCCCAGAGGAACCACTGCCAGAAGTATCTCCTCCAAATCTCTTCCTACTCGCAGACCACCGCTGCTGAGTAGTCGTCATATCATTCTCAATCAGACGAGCTCGCTCTACAAGCTCAGCGAAATCAGTAATCCGGAACGGTATCAGAGGCTGCCTCAAAGTGTCTCGTAAGCCTCTCAGAAATCTGTAGCACCTCTCAGCAGACGTGCTGACCAGCTGCGGAGCGTACCTGGCTAATGCAGTAAACTCAGCCTCGTACTGCATCACCGTCTTGCTCCCCTGAACCAGCCTCAGAAAACTCTCCTGCATCTGCTGTCGTGCAGAAGGGGGAACAAACCAGTCTCTGAACACCTCAGTGAACTCTTCCCAAGTGATCAAAGAGTTCAATCTGCCCTGAAATCTGGCTGCCTGCTGGCCATCCCACCAGTGCTCAGCCTCTCCATCTAACAGAAAAACAGCCAACGGAACCTTCCTGTCTGCAGGACACTGCATCCCGTCAAAAGTCTTCTCCAATCTCCTCAGCCACTCCTCAGCAGCTCTGGGCTCAACAACGCCCTCAAACCTCGGAGGCTTCAACCTCAAAAATAACTGCAGGTGTCGATCAATGTCCTCAGATCTAACAGTAGAAGCTCTGCTCTGAGTCTCGCTCATCATCTGAGCAACAAGTGACGCAAACTGTGAAAGCGTATCAGCACCGACCACTGGGGCTGTACTCCCCACTGGTGCTGCCTGATCATCACTCTGCCCGTCTGTCATGTCTGGGTCTGGCTGATCCATACAGAAAAATCCAGAAAATCCGGAAAACTATCACAAAAACAACTCAAAAACAACACAATAAAAAGCCAAACGACCCAAAACCACCCCCAGACAGACTCACTGATCACTTCCTAGAGCTCTGTTTTACAATCCAACCTGTTTCCAAAACCAGTGCTCTGATACCACAAAAGCTTGTCACGACCCGACCCGACGGGGACGGATCCCGCCCGAGCCGGATCGCGACGAGAGCTATACTAAACTTGCTTATCCAGGATCTGGCTTTGGATTAGGTTACTGAACTGATCTTCCAAATTCTTAACTCAACAGAAACACACAGAACAACAGAGCTACTAAAAACATCAAATGCAGCGGAACAAAACATCTATCATTTCATCTCCTCAAAAAAATAATCATCTACAGAACAGTGCATGGCTTTCGACAGAAAGAAAAACAGAACAGAAAAGCCATGACTGTACAAAAATCAAAAGTACAAAAGTACCTAATCGGATCAAACTCTGAAACTAATCCTGGACCTCCTTGCCCTTCCCAGAACCTGAAAACCACCAGAAAGCAAGGGTGAGCTCAACAGCTCAGCAAAGCAACAAACCACCAATCAAAATTCTCAGAAACCAAAACCAAACTCATCAGACAGAAATCAGATCAGAAATCGGAACAGAATCGGAAATCAGAACTTATACGGACAGATATCAAATCAGAATCAGAATCGTACATATCAGATCACAGAACAGAATAAACTCAGCACATATCAGAATCATACAGAAATCAGAATCAGATAATAGCGGATATCAGATATTTAATTCATAGCTAAATGTGCCCCCGGCACCAGGATAATAGCTGAGTAATTAATAGCTAAACTAAACTGAACAGAATCACTACGGATTCTAACCCTTATGTCTCCCTTGTGCTCACGGCACCAAAAAAATTCGCTGAATAATTAATAGCTAAGCTAAATGTGCTCACGGCACCTGAATAATAGAATTCACGGATCCGGAATATAACTGATATTTCTCCAACTTGAGCTCATCTAAAATTTCCCGTTTCACTAACTGAATCTCATAGGATCCAGGCCCCTTATAGCTCCCTTTTATAGCTTATACACATAGCATTTCAATTCAGAAGAAATCCGGACAATTCAGAAATTATCCAAAAATCGGGCAGCACAACGGCAGTATACAGAATTTACACAAAAATTCCTGCAAAGAAAATTTACCGAATTCGCACAGAATATAGATAATCACATTCCAGAACATTTATTCTACTGCACAGATAATTTCCAATTTCACAGAAAAATCCGGTCGACTAAAAACACAGTCGAATCAAAAATACCCGGACGAAAATCTTCAAAATATAATCAAAACGTGCACACCCGGCACGGCAACGATATACAGAAACTTACGCGGTAAAAACTGAATCAATCAAAAGTTACGGACGAAAAACCGTAACGAAAACGAAATCCGGACAGAAAAATACCGCCAACCGCGACGGAACTGAAAATTGAGAAAGACGAAATGTGCCTTACCTCGAGCACAGCAAAATCTTCAACAGTCACTTCGATCGAAAACGGCTCCGCGTCTTCCCGAAATCAACTTTTCCAAAACCTTCTTTTTCTCTCTCCTCAGACGAAAAATCAGATATTTTTATTTTAATTTTTCTCTCTCTTCAAATGAGCTGATTTGCCTTAAATCTTCTTCAGATCGGCCTGGCCGATCGTCCAGATCGTCCTGGACGATCAGACCAAATTCCCATCGTCCAGGGACGATTTTTCAAGACGATGTTTACTGTTCATAGGCGATAAAAACCCCTACTCACTGACTTGTGCCATCCACTGATCGTCCCGGGACGATACATCGATCGGCCTGGACGATCCCTACAGGAAAACACTTAGAGCAATTCTGGCAAAATCTGGAACTGAAAATACACTGATCGTCCCAGGACGATCCCAGATCGTCCTGGACGATACTGGAGCAGTTTGAAATATTACACTGTAGATACGTGGCACCACTGGAGGAAGTGCAGGAGGTCGTGGCGCAACGGTCTCCCTCTAACTATCTCTGACGGCTCTATCAGTCATCTGGTTCCCTGATCTCTCGTTGTAGGCTTTCGAGCCAATTTTCCTCTGCTGTCATGTACCTGAATCAGTCCTTCCACCCAATCCTTTCTGAGGGCAATTCGCTACTCTATGCCCTTGCTGTCCACAGTGAAAGCACTGCCCCGTCAATAAGTAGCACTGACCTGCATGTCGTCGACCATAATAAATGCACTCGCTGGAACCAGAAGATACTACTGATGCAGATCCCGATGCAGATCCCCTCGAATCACCATACTTGCTTCTCTTCTCTCTATCTCTTTCTCTACCTGATTCCTCTCGTCTGACTTCATCTCTCCTCCTCCTGGTGTCGTCATATCTCGATACTAGCGTTGCCAAATCAATCTCTATCAGTCTGGCCCGCTCCACCAACTCAGAAAACTCATGGATCCGGAAGGGTACTAGTGGATGTCTCAGCTCTCTATTCAATCCGTGCAGAAATCTATAGCATTTTTCTTCAGCAGTAGGGATCAAATGAGAAGCATACCTCGCAAGTGCAGTAAACTCAGCCTCGTACTGCATCACTGTCTTGCGTCCTTATTCCAATCTCATAAAAGCTTCCTGCATTTGTCGTTGAGCTGACGGAGGTACAAACTACATCCGAAACACTATAGTGAACTCATCCCAGGTGATCTCAGCATTTGTCTTTCCCTGGAATTTCTCTCTCTGCTGTCCAATCCACCATCTCTCTGCTTCTCCCTCGAATAGAAACACAGCCAAAGGTACCTTTCAATTTCCCGGACACTGCATGCTGTCAAAGATCTTTTCTACTCTCATTATCCAATCTTCAGCAGCCTGGGGTCCCACAGCTCCTTTGAACAACGGAGGCTTCAGCTTATGAAACATCTGCAAATGTTTATCAACTTCTTCTTCTTTACTTCCACTCATTTTACTCTGTGCATCCCCTATCACTTGTGCTATAGCAGTAGCCAACTGCATCATACTCTCTGAATGTACTGGAGCTGCACTGTGTTGCTCGTTTGGTACACTTGATTCCGGATTATCCATTTATCTTTTCACCTGCACAATTCAGAATAAATGATACACACATATAATTATGTATGCAAAATGATGCACTTATAGCTACCCATTCTGCCCAACTCTCAATCCAATCCTATAACTCTGGTGACAATTCATTCTTCCAATAACACTGCTCTGATACCAAACTTGTAACGCCCCAAGGTCTAACTTGGAAAGAATTTCAATCAAACCATCAACAATTTACCAGAGCTATCTATAACAATCAAATCAAACGGTCTAGCAAAAATCTATAACATTTAAAACATCAATAAACGATACTATTCATATCTCAAAAGATCATATACAATACTCAGGAACTACATTAGGAATACATAAACTGAAATCTATCCTGTCCTGAGTATAAAGAATCACTACAATCAAAAAGGACAAAAACCTGGAGATCCTAATCAACCTCAATCACCTGCTCCCTTGCCCTGACCTGAAAATATTAACCATATATAATGAGCTTCACAATGCCCAACAGGTCACCTAATACCTACAACTGTAATCAAAGCACAATACTGGAAACAATATGCATGTCAATCAGTTGAATCAAAAACAGTCAATTACACATGATCAGTGAATCAATGCAGCGGAAATCAAATCAGTAATCAATACAGCGGTAGAAGAATCAATAAACAGTAGAACAACGATCAGTCAAATCAATCGTATCAAAACAGATCAATCAGTCGAATGCTATCTGGTCAATCAAATCAATCGGTATGAAATCATAAAACCACTACAATAAAGCCCAGTCTATACTAGCAATGAATCAAATGCAGCAGTTCAATACAATGCAGCAGCAATAATATCAATGTCCGTATCCATATAGTATCTATAACAGTAGCAATGCGCAGTGACAGAATGAAGATATCAATGAAATCGTACGATAACAGTAAGTCCGTAAATCTGTCTGTAAATCCAAATCAATAAAACAATAAATCCATAACAAGTCAATGCCGAACACATGAATTTCAATACCATAGTCTTACTGAACAAGTTCCCTGGCTATTCAATAATCAATAGTGCTGTTGTAGAAATCCATATTGCTGTTGTAGATATCCATATGTTGGTTCAATAAGAGTCGTCACTCTGTGCCCGTCGGCATAAGAATCTTCTTATGCCTCCCAATCGTATATTAATGATCAATAGTTTAAAGGAAAGCCTGTCGGCCCACCATCCTGTACAGGTCAATCAATCTCCAACCAACAGTTCAACCAGACTTCACTTGTCTTTCAGTGTCAATAATCATATATTCACATTCGTATGTATATCAGTTCAAATCATCAATTTCAGAAAATCGGAAATCGTATGAAAATCCAGCGACATAACGGCAGTATACAGAATTTATACATAAATTCCTAAAAATCACAATTTATCAAATTAATATAGAACGTGCACGACAACAATATAAGACTTCTATTCTACTGAAGCAACATCAATCAACATCCTGATATTTATCTATTCGATCAAAATCACACAGAACCCAAAATAACCGGTAGAATCGTTACAGAAAATACTCAAAACGTGTAGAATAATCATATCTATAACATATCAAAAGTTGTGCGGTGAAAGATTCGTCAATACAAAATGCGGCGCGTTTATCGGTAATGAAAACCCAATTCTGTGCACAAAACGACCAAAACTCAACATCTTTGAAAACAGAAATAGGATTCGGAGTCCTTACCGCAAGATAAACACTTTACTCAACAGCGGCGACGGACGAAAAGCGCTCCGCGGCCTCCGAAAACTAGTTTTTCCTTTGCTTTCCTTCTCATTCTCTCTCCTCAGATATTTTGATTTTTATAAAATGATTTTCTCTCTCCTCAAAAACGAGCTGATTTCCTTATAAAACAAGTCTGATCGGCCTAGCCGATCGCCACATCGTCCAGGACGATGTGAACAAAATTCAATCGTCCAGGACGATATTTCAGGCCGATAATTAATTTTTCTCAGACGATAAAAACCCTTGCTCACTGACTTGTGCCATGAACTGATCGTCCCAGGACGATCCAAAATCGGCCCGGACGATCCACCCAGAAATCAGTTGTTTCTGATGGTTCTGGACGATCTCAACATCGTCCCGAACGATCCCAGAAGGAAATCAAAGAAACGAGCTATTACAAGTTGCCTCTGGATCTACCTGATCGTCCCCTCCCAGAATATAATGCAGTGGTGTCCTTGGCCTGTGAAGAATTTCTGTGGAAATCATTATTAACATGGATTTCTTCACTGCATAGTAATGGATATAGAGTGTCAAGAGTAAAATGCTCTGGAATGGTGCGAATCGTCGTTTTAAAGGAATTGTATGCAGGAAGTAGGCCGTTTAAAATGCACATGATGATGTCTTCGGAGTCTATGTGGGAACCTGCTGCTATTCCGTCAACGAGTTGTTTTATTCGGGATAAATACTCAGACATTATGGAATCCTTCATTTGAATGCAATGTAGTTCACTTTTCAGCTGTATCACTCTTGATCTGTTAGTCGGCTGCAATCTTGTTGACAAAGTACTCCATATTTCGGCTGTTGTGGTGAGGTGAAGCACGTATGGGAGCACAGACGGTGAGATGGTTGAGAGCAGGGCAGCAACCAGGTTTTGGTCGATCAAGAGCCAAAGCTTGACTTCTGTGTCGGAGTTGGTTCCAGGGGGTTTTGCTTGAGTTCATGTGAGGTAGCCGTCGAACCCATTTGCGGTGAACAGTTTGTTTACTTGTAAACTCCAGATAGCATAATTTTCGCTGTTAAGCTGTATGCTAACAATGGATTTCATATTAGTCATGATGAATTTCAGTGAACCTAGAATCGTGAAATCGGCCATTGCCGTGCCCGGAGAGGACGATTGAGGAGCTGTGGAGGTCGCCGAGCTTTGTTCGACCATTGGAAGATGCCGTGAGGCTCAGAGCTCTGATACCATGAAGTAACCTGCAAAACATAGAGAGTGAAGCAATGGAGAAGATGATGAACAATAATCCTGTTGTTACTATTCCATTGCATAAATGATGCAGCGCTGTGTATACATATATAAAGGAGAGACGGTTAGAAATATCAGAGAGCGAGTGCGTTGTTGGTTCAACTGGCCACAGTGAATCGTGTCCATGTGCAGTAATGATACCCTACAGGCGTTAGTGGAGCTGAGCGTTATAAGGCGGCATGCTGATGCTATAGCGTATCAGTGGTGCTTACAATATATATATATATTTGTGATTTAATAAGCTCAAAATTTAAAAAAAGTAAGAAGTATAGTCTATAGTACTCCATCAATATCTAAACCTTAATCTATAACATATCATAGGCATCTTAAGTTTGAGATGATGTGTGATAAATGTTGGAAGCTAAGATGTGATTTAATATTTGGCTAGCATTATTGTATGTGCTGTAATTTTGTCTTAGAATATATATCTATATGTCAAGATCAGCTACTATTTCAGGCTAATTTTTTTATTATATCAAGATGTTATGAAAAACTATAATTTTCAAATTGTAGAAAACCTAAAGCCTTTATGCATACATGTGGATGTCGGCTTTGTTTGGGACTGCTTTCTCACTGCTTCTTAAAACAATTTTTTAGTATAATCATTTAAGCTTTAGTAAAAAAGAATGAATAACAAGCATGAGAATCAATAAATTAGTAAAACAGTTGTACTATAATCATTTAAGCTTTAGTAAAAAAGAATCACAGACACGCATTTATTAATATTATCAGTCTTATTCTCTTACATCCATTCTATCAATTATATATAATCAGTACTTGTATCCATTCATATGCTATTTTTGTACACATGTTACTATTCTATCTATCAATGCTGTCAGCATGAATATATATATATATATATATATATATATATATATATATATATATATATATATATATATATATATATATATATATATATATATATATATATATATATATATATATATATATATATATATATATATATATATATATATATATATATATATATATATATATATATATATATGCATCAGGTTATTGTTCAGGAAGGCATGATATTCAGCTTTAATGTGGCGTTTTCATCCTATCATATGTTCATTTTGTATGTCATTATTTTTCCTCTTTTATTATTATTATTATTATATGTGGCTTTAAAAAATAATTAAGAGTTGTTACCTCTGCGTTTCGATGTAATTTGATCATCTGTTATAGGGTACAACTAGAAAGATAAAATAAATAATTATTTCAAATTTAATTCTAAGGTGTTACACCAAATACGCATTGTCAGGTTGCTCAGGTATACAGTGCCGCAACACCATACGGTTGTACGAAGAAAAAAGGGGAGGACCCTCTACAACCCCCTAGCGAGCTCTATAAATTGAATTGATGTCTGAGGCAATAACATAACCCGATTGATCAATGCAATTGAGTGATATTAGATTCCACGCAAAACTAACACAACCGACAATATTTAGGTTTGAAGAACTCGATTGATCAACATAATTAGATTTCACGCAAAACTAATAATTCATAATAAATGAGTGATATCATTTCTTAAGATGTTTATACTAAATGAGATTAAGGTTTCGTTTGGGATAACCTTTTTACTATTTTCTAAAACATAATACTAGTATAAAACTTTCGTGAAAACAAGTAAAAACAGTGGTCAAAAGCTATCTCAAATGAAGCCTAAATTGAGCACGATACAATAGCAATCGAAGCCAATTCAAACCCAAAATTTAAACTCATGAATGAAATCAAATCACTAATATTTTCATATCGATATGATTTAAAATTTTCATATAAGACATTAACTTCAACATTTTTAAGTTGCATAAAAATATCTTGCTTACTTCCTACCAGATATCAAAAAAAAAAAAGAGAAAAAATAAAGCTGATGCCAATGCAGAAAACAAAGCAAGTCACAAGCGGAATTAGCATGAAACGGATCACCTCCTTTTATTGGGAACATTATGAATCTTTCCTTCATTCTCCGCTCACAATCTCATGAAAATTTCAACATCCACTCTCTTCACATAACCCAATTATTTTGACAAAACCTCCCAATGTTCCCTCAGATGCCTTTTCATCATTCTCCTCAAGACTTCCATTTCCCATCAAAGAAGAAATGACATCAAAAAGTGCTCCTGCCTTTCTAGATCTAACTCTCAACACTCTCTTTCCACACAAATATGTGCAGCAAAGCTGCCATGGAAGACCAATTTGGCTCATCTCATCGAGAGATTATTACGTGCGGTATTCGGATCATTCAGAGACGAATCCGGACACGCCACATCACCCGGATGCATTGGGCCCCGGGTGATGTGGCGCGTAGCAAGAGATTATTATGTGCGGTGTCCGGACCGTCTAGAGACGAATCCGAACGCGCCACATCACTCGGATGTACTGGGCCTCGGGTGATGTGGCACATCCGAATTCACCTCCAAATGAATCTGGACACCGCACGTAATAATTTTCCCATCTCAGCGAGAAGAATAGAACCCATCTTCCTCATGAATCCTCCCCACTATTTGATGAACTGCACCTGCAATCTCTTCCACCGTTGTAAGTTGACACTCTTCTTCCACCTGCACAAGAAGATCTATGATCATACACAATGAATTGAAATGTATAATTTTCTTTATATCTTTATGTCTTAAGTTAAATTTTCTGAAGAAAATTAATTGGAAAATATGGGTATGGGCCATTACCAGCATCTTTTGATGTGAAATTGTTTTTATTCTTATATTTATCTCAACAACCTGTTTCTCTTCTGAGTCCTTCACGTCGACAATCCAGCCTCAGAATAATACTTTTAAATACAATCGAGATTCATACATAAAAAAAAACTTTACTCAATCATTTGAAACATGCATGTGGATCACAAAATTAATTTATTTTATGCTTCATAAAGCAGCTTTCTAGTAAATTTTTGTACTAAAAAACTGCTTTACGAAGCAGCGAGAAAGCCATCCCAGACAAAACCTTAATGTTAGGAAGAGATTTTAGTAAGTATTTTACTACGTATTAATTGATATTAATATTATTATTAGACATACTAATCAGACAAATTTTGAGTTATGCTTGAAATTAAGAGCTAGCTTATTTGGGATAGCTTCAGCTTTTCATAAAATTGATTAGGAAATTATTACGAAAAAAATAACTTAACAATGGCAAAAAATAACTTTTTCTCAAATAATAACAAAATGAAATTGTGATTACTATCGGAAAATAAAAATAACAAACAAATTATGATTATTATCTCAAATATACTCTAAAAATCTCTCCTTGGTAGAAGTGAGAAATGAGCGCAAGTAAGTCCCTAAAAAATATAAACTAATAAGTTAAAAACATAATTTTTATGTTTATTTTGAAACGTATTCTTTCCAGTCTTTAATGATAATCTTACCTTGAGGCTAAATGTGTAGAGCACCATGGCCTCAAAGGTGGTGACATTAAGGTGCAGGGTGGAGAGCCGGAGGCTCTGTAGCCCAACCACCAGTTTAAGAAGCTGTTTTGGCCGTCGTTTGCATAGTAACTTTAGGTTGGCATGGCTTTCCACAATCGTTACCTCTATGTCGGCCAACGCCGACGGGTTCGCCGGAACTGTGTCAACGCCGCCGGCTGCAGCGGCGGTGGTGTTGGTTAATGAATACTGGGGGAAGCTGAAGAACCTGGCAAGTGGTGTCGGATCATGAACTCTGTTCTCTTCCTGCTGCTTGAGTTGTTTACGAACCTCAAGAAATTGAAGAAGCTGCTCAAGCTCTTTCACATAGTTTATGGCGCCGCCGACGATGGAGGCTTGGTCGCCCTGTACATTAATTTAGTATCCCCAAGATGAAAATTTGATGTAATAATTTGTTAAAAAAGGTTCCTTTATGAAAAAAAAAAACATTCTTTTTTAGAAAACTGCAGGGCGTTTGATTGATTTCAGCAAAAAGTCGACCCATCTTTAAGAAAAAAAATAAAAATTAGAGAGACTCTGAGAGGCGGGAGAGAGGGGTACCCTTTGGGCGTAAGAGGGAGGCATGAGAGAGCGGAGCAGAGCAAGGTACTCGTTCATTTGCTTCCGCCGGTTGCGTTCAACGGCAATGTGGGTCATTCTCTGGTTCTCCACCTCCTCTTTATTTTTTAAACTCTTGGCTCGACGCCTCTTCTTTCTTCCATTGGATGCCGAAGACATCACCGCTGCTTTGTCTTCCTTGTGCGATGTTTCCGCCATTGCTGTGGCTTCTCCAAGATCAAGTGGCTGTGTTGAGGAGTTTCCATCCCATTCTTGGAAAGCCTGCCCTGTATATGAAGAGCAAGAAGCCTCCCAATTTCCATAGAAAGGTAGCGATTTCTCCTCGTCTATCAGTCCAGCTATTTCCCAGTGGCTGTAAATGTCCTTCACATTGCAGCTTAAGCGGTCCTGAAAGAACATGGCTTCTAATGCCATGTGTGCCACTTGAAATGACGAATTCGAATGGCAGATTGGGTGGGTGAAGATAGGATGAAAGATAGAAAGGCAGAGGAAGGAAGAGAGCGATAGTTTTGTTGCCCAATGGATTCAAGCAGCTTGTGAGCAGATACATAAAGTAGGGGGTTGAGCAGAAAAAGTAAGAGGTGAGAGGGATGCCACGTGCGAACAAGTGACAGAGATAGGCCGCGAGGAAGGAAGGGTGAAAAATGAACGAGGATATCATAGTTATCTATTCTGATAAGTGTAACATACAGCTAAATAATTAAAATTTGTATGATAAGAGATAATCGAGAGAGTCCTTCTAAATGGAGGAGAACTGAAAAATTAAAAGTCGATAACATAAAGAGAATCTGAAAACACAAGAATAGCAAATCATAGCTTATGATGGCGATCAGGAATCTGAAATTTTTTATGATTCCAGAGTTCAGAATGTCTAAAATAGGAAGAATCATTTTATTTATATATATATTTGAGTGAAGTATTACAGTTGCTATCTAATATTATACGGAAATAATTATTATTCTTATTAATAATTGATGCATTAAGTTTTAAATCATACTTTCCCTCGATTAAAAAGTGATTGGATGATTCCAGCTTTGAGCTTACAGAAGGTCATGACAAATTGGCGATCAGTGATGATAGTAAGTGATGCTAATAAGTTTAATCTTGACCATGTGAAAAACAATCTTATTGATCTTCATATCAAAGAAGAAGAATTTTGGAGGCAAAGGGCTAATTCTAAGTATCTTTGTGAAGGAGATAAGAGTACCAAATATTTTCATACTTTAGCTTCTTCTAAGAATGCTAAATCATTTATTAAAAAAAATCAAATTAAATTCTGGCATTTAGACTGAGGAACAGGATGTGATTTGTAACTATTTTTTCTCTTATTTTAATGAATTACTTGATTTTGCTAAAATGGTTAATGATATCTCCAACTCACAATTTATTCCAACTATATATAATTTCTAATTTTGATAATTTTAATCTTACTTCTATTCCTTCTGAATAAAAAATAAAGTAGTTATGGATTCAAACAAGGATTCTATTACTGACTTTGATGGCTTTACTTTTTATTTCTATAAAAAATGTTGGCATATTATTAACGACTTATGCAGGGCTACTATTTCCTTTTTCAATGGTTGTATTATGCCTAAAATTTTTTTAGTACCTCCATTATCCTCATTCTTATGTGTCAGAACCTTGAGAGTTGGTCTAACTTTAGACCTATTAGTCTTTGTTCTTCTTTTAATAAAATTATTTTCAAAATTCTTACCTCCAGATTAGCTTATGTCTTGCCTAAAATTATTTCCTCTAACCATATAAGTTTTGTTAAAAGCAAGTTCATTTCTGATAACGTCTTATTAGCTTAGGAGCTAATTCATGATATTAGTCACAAAGTGAATGGTCAAATAAAATTTAATTTTAAAGCTTGACATTTCAATGACTTATGATAATATCAATTGGGATTTTATGTTTAAAGTTATAAAGTTATTTGATTTTAATAATAAGAGTATATCTTTGATTAAGCTTATTGTTGAGAATGTTTGGTTTTTCGTTATTATTAATGGTAAATCTTATGATTTTCTTAAAGCTAGTCAGAGGAACATGCAAGGTAACCCTCTATATCCTGCTCTTTACATTATTGTTGTTGAATAGCTCTCTGGAGGGTTGAATCACATGTTTATGTACTATAAAAATATTTATTATATTACTTCTAGTGGTATGAAAATCTTTCATCTCTCTTTTGCTGATAATACCATTATTTTTCTGCAATGGGGCTATTAATTATGTGAAGATTATTCATCATTTTCTAAATAAGTTTGCTAGTGAAAGTGGTCTTCATTTTAATCTGAAACATATGCACTTTTGTTGGGGGCAAAAAATGAATTAGGGGGTTATTAATTCTACTTATAATTGTTTTCTCTGAGTTGTCTTTCATTATTTATTATCTTGACTCCCCCATTCATAAAGGTCACAAGAAATCCTTTATATTTGACAAAGCACTTACCAATATTGAGAATAAACTAGCGGCTTGGGAATTTAAATTTTAATATATGGGTGGTAGATTGATTTTGATTAAAAGTGTTCTTTGTTATATGCCTATCTAGTTGCTCCAAACTTTAAATCTTGCTTTGGAGGTTTGCTCCAGAATAGAGAAATTCATCAAAAAAAACTTTTTTGTGGCTCTTCTCATTCAATAAGAAAATTCATTGGAGTGCTTGAAACTCTTATTGTGGCCCTTTTAGTGAGGGTGGTTTAGGGTGTTAGTCGATTGTAGTTTGATTAAAGGTTTCTCTATTAAGCTTTGATGGAACTTGAGGATTAACACATCTTGTGGGCTAATTTTATGAACTTAACGTATTATAAGGATTCTCATCCTTCTCAATATTTTTTTAAACAAGGTCAATCATCAGTTTGGTCTAGATTATGCAAAAATGTAGTGGCCTGATGAGCTTACTCTCATGTGGGGGTATTGGTGGATTTCTTTTGCAATATTCCTACGAATCTTCATACCCTCGATCTACATATTTGTTGTTATTCTACTAATGATAAATTTAGCCTTAAGAATGTTTAGAATCAATTTAGGCACAAGAAGGATGTTAATGTCACTTTTGGTAAAAATATGGAATTCTTCTATCCTCTCTAATATTTTTGTTTTCATTTGGAGGCTTCTTAAAGGTTTCATTCCAGTGGATGAGAAGTTAAAAGCTAAAGGCATATATATCACTTCTAAATGTCAATGTTGTTTTCATTTGGAACTTATTGAGCATGTTTTCATAAATGGACCCATTGCTTCCAAGGTTTGTGGATCCTTGATATTTATTTGAAGGTTAATTTGAGAGTTAATTATAATTATTGCTATGATCTTCTTAAGGATTGGGGTTTTAAAAGACCTAAAAGGTCATATCCTCACTATTATTCCTACGATGATTTTCTGGCTTCTTTGGCAATAGATAAATTATTGTAAGCATAATAGCATTAGTATGAATGGTGGTAGGATCATCTTTCTCCGTATGTGCTAAATTTCTGGAGCTTAAGCATATTGTCGGAGTAATACTGCTATTTCCTCCTTTTTCAATTTGTCAAATATAGCAAATTTCAGTGATCATACCATCTCTTTTTGTTGGGCTAAACTGGAGGTGAATCAATACAAACAAAATATTGATGGCTTGGTTTCAAATATGGGTGCTAGTTGTGGTGGAATTATTCGTGATAATTTTATCACGGGCTTTGCTTCAAACATTAATAACTGTAATATTATCGTGACAAAGATAGAGGCTCTTCTTCAATGCCTTAAGATATGTTCAGAATACCAATTTACTAATATTTAGATCGGATCTGATTCCCAATTGTCAGTGAATTATATTTTTTCCAAAATCTATAGCCATGTTGCTTTATTTTACCTTTTTCCTAACATTATGGCTATTTTGAATCAACTTGTATTCAAAATGACTCGTATCTAGAGGGAAGGAAATTGTGTGGCTGATTGACTAGCTAGGAAAGATTCTGCAATCTCTAATTCAATTACACCTCACACTTGTAATGATCTTCGTCAGGTTTGATGCGGGCTAGAAATTACGCGGAGATAGAGATTTTATTCTACGTCTTAGCGCTGTTCGTATAACTAGCACACACAGAGAACACAAGATTTTTTACGTGGAAAACCCTTAAAAGGGAAAAAACCACGAGGCCTAGCCCAGTTGAAAATGGTTCCACTAGACTTTGAGTTTGTTACAAAGGACTGAATCACCTCCAGGGGTGATCAGATTACAATCAATTACTTAAGACGTCGAGTCTTCGGCAGGACGTAGGGACTGAATGTCGGGCCCTGAGTATGACGTCGGGTCTTTGGCAGGACGTCGGGTCTTTGGCAAAACGTAGGGACTGAGTGTCAGGCCTTGAACAAGACGTCGGGTCTTTGGCAGGATGTCGGGTCTTCAGTAGGACGTAGGAGCTGAACGTCGGGCCTTAAGGTGGTGGTCCGGCGAGGTTATGAGGTGGTCCGGCGAGGTTCCTGCGGTGGTCCGACGAGATTCCTGCGGTGGTCCGGCGGTGGTCCGACGAGATTCCTGCGGTGTTCCGGCGGTGGTCCGGCGAGGTTCTGCGGTGGTCCGGCGGTGGTCCAACGGCTGTCGAGGAGGAACTCCTTCCTTCTCTTCTTCCTTCTCTTCTCTTCTTCTCTCTCTTGCTTTCATCCTCTCTTGTGAAGAATGAGGGTTCTATTTATAGATTTTCTGGAGTGGCATGGCCCGTAAATAGGCGTGAGATCAGGGGCGAATAGGGAGTGGTCAAATGGACGGCCGATATTGAATCCTATGACCGTGCACCGTTCGTTGGCCATTTGGAGGCCTTAATGATGTCGGAATTTAGTGATCTTGGGCTCGTTGGATTTGTCTCGTCGAGCCGTTCGATTCAAGTATAAGCTCGTTAAAATCGGAGACAGTTTGGTTACTCAAATTGCGGTTTGAACCTTTCAACAGCGCTTTGAACCCCTTGATTCCGACTCATTTGGGCTCGGATTGGGTCGATCTTGGTGTCGTTGGGTTCGTATTTCCGAGACGCTCAGTTTGACTGTAAGCTCGTTGAAATCGGAGTTCGGATGCTCCCGGATTTAATTTTTGAAGTCTCTAACTAGCTTTTGCCTCGAGATTCGTGCCCGATCAAGCTAATTTTGTGATGACGTATCAAGGTTAAAGGGATGCTTAAACTTGACAAAACTGGTTTACCTTAGATTAGAAAATTTGGTGCTTGTTCTAAGCTTCTCCAGGTTTCTATTGTCTGCTGGCTTTGTTTCGTCCGGTTTAGCAGAAAATGGTGTGACATTAATTAATATACAATTATGTACTGAATACATTATTAATATTCATTTTACTTATACGTACGTCGATCTGCACTGTATAAACGTTAGGGTTTATTTGAGGGCTCGTGAGGGAGAGAGAGACAGCTGAGCATGTTGCCATGTGAGCAAAATATGCTTTCGTCTACGAGCAGAGGAACAGTATTTGCTTTGTCGTCTTCAATACTGCAGTCCTCTGACAGTCAGTTGAAACTATTTGCACTTTCCGATATCTCTTTTCCCTTCAATAATGTCACTACATTTCCTGCTCTCTTGAGATCTTGGCATGGCTTATTCATCAGCTGAAGCAATTTCTTTCAATCAATTTAGGTTTTCTTTATGACGTCTTTTTTTATTGATTTTTAAAATAATTTTTTAATTAAAAAAATAAATTTTTATACTAAAAATTTACTTTAAAAAGTAGTGAGAAAATCATCCCAAATAAAACTTGGGATGACTTTTTAATATCAATAAAAAACTGTTCCAAACGAAGTCTTACAGCTTCTTAAAGCAACTTTTTAGTTAAAAAAAAATAAAATTTTTATAATATAAAGCGGCATTAAGAAGCAGTAAGAAAGTCATCCCAAACGAAGCCTTAAACTTCATTTAATATGATTTTCTTACTATTTTTTAAAGCAACTTTTTAACATAAAAATTATGTTTTTTTATGAAAAAGCTGTTTGAAGAAAAATTAAGAAAGATGTCCCAATAAAACTTTAGTGCTAGAATCTCTTAGGCTTCATTTGGAACAACTTTTTTAATGCTTTCTAAAATTGTTTTTTAATTAAAAAAATTTTGATTAGAAAATTTTGTACTAAAAAACTGTTTTAGAAAGCAATGAGAAAGATATCCCAAACGAAGCATTAATTTGCTCGAAAAAAAAAAATATCATTTTGTTTTTTTTTTTTAAATAGGGTTTTATTTGCATACATGTTAATGAAGATGATAGATTGATCTAGTTTTCTTTGATGTGTTGGTTGTGAGCTTTAGTTGTTAATTAAGAGATCTTGAATTTGAGTTTTACGTGTATAAATTAGACTTCATTTGTGATAGCTTTCTTCATGCTTTCTAAAAAAAATTTGTAGTACAAAAATTTCTAGTTTAAGAAAGTTTTTAAAAAAGGCTTTTTTTAGGAGAAATTATTCTGTGCGGACATAGAACGGTCCGAAGACTAACCAGAATGTGTCATGTCTCCCGTTACACAGCGGGACCGAGCACCGATATTGAGCAAAAAAGTGACTTCACGCGTTCTGGTTGGTCTCATGACGTTATTCGGGGTCCGCACAGAAAAATTTCTTTAGTTTGAGACTACTTTCTTACTATTTTGCTTTTCAGACTGTAGCCATAATTTTTTGTTTGTCAACTATTTTTTCATTGTTTTCAATAATTTTTTTTTGCTTGGAAGCTGTTTTCTATAACGGCTTTAAAAAAAACTACATTCTCTACAAAAATTTTACAATCAACTTTAAAAAAAGCTGCAGCCATCCCAAACAGACTCAAAGTTTTTATTTTTAATTATTCATTAAATTTATTTTAAAATGAGTATTTTATTATAGCTAATCATTTACAATATATATTATACCTATATTAAAATAGATTTAATTACTATAAAATATAATTACATTTAAATCATGATATTCTAATCCCATTTTTTTATCTCTTAACAAATAATTAACTTGAATCATATAAATAATGCTCTAAACTCAAAGTTTTTTTTACTAAAATAATGATTTTAATGTCCAGCTAATATTGACATTCTTGATGTTCCATCAACCAATAATCACTTGTCTTAATTGGTGGATTTTTGTGCTAATTAAAGGATGGCAGATTCCTTTTTAGTATTTTGATTAAGCCATTGAAAGAACAAAAAAATAAAAAACAACAAAAGTTGAAAAGGGATTAGAGTTAATTAATGCACAATGGGTTCATCAATGATATCAGCTGCAAAAACTTAATTAAGTGCATTAACAAAAAATTAAATCATTTGAAATCACAATAAACAATATTATTAATTACATTTAATCAATATTGGAAAAATATATTTACGTGTATAAATTAGACTTCATTTGGGATAGCTTTCTTCATGCTTTCTAAAAAAATTTTGTAGTACAAAAATTTACAGTTTAAGAAAGTTTTGAACTAAAAAGTTATTTTAAAAATTAGTAAGTAAATTATCCCAAAGGAAGCCTTAATCTTAATTAGCCAAAATTAAAATAAAAAGTGATAGATTGAATATTGTGCATAAATAAGTTTTTTTTTTTTTTTTTTTGAAAATGTACTGAGAAAATTTAATTTCAGTTTTTGTGGGCAGAATTTCTCCAAGCTGTTTAGCATGACAATGAGCATTAATAAATTTTGAGTCAAAATATTATCTTCTGATTTGTTATCCTTTCTTTTGATTTCTAAAGAGCAGAAGTAGGAGTTTTAATTCATGTTAATGAATCGCATTTAAAGTGTTTGAAGACTTCATTATTCTTCATTAATAAATTAGTCCTAAAAAATGGTTGAATACTAAAATTGATTTGATTTGATCTAATTCATATGCGCCTACTCAAAACGTCATTAATAATTGCTACTATATTTACACTTTTAATGAAGTTTGTGAAAATCCCTGCATTAGATAGTTGAATTTTCAAGATATTTTTAAATTTAAAAAAGGCTTTTTTTAGGAGAAATTATTCTGTGCGGACACAGAATGGTCGGAAGACTAACCAGAATGCGCCATGTCTCCCGTTACACAGCACCGATATTGAGCAAAAAAGTGACTTCACGCGTTCTGGTTGGTCTCATGACGTCATTCGGGGTCCGCACAGAAAAATTTCTTTAGTTTGAGACTACTTTCTTACTATTTTGCTTTTCAGACTGTAGCCATAATTTTTTGTTTGTCAACTATTTTTTTATTGTTTTCAATTTTTTTTTTTTGCTTGGAAGCTGTTTTCTATAACGGCTTTAAAAAAACTACATTCTCTACAAAAATTTTACAATCAACTTTAAACAAAGCTTCAGCCGTCCCAAACAGACTCAAAGTTTTTATTTTTAATTATTCATTAAATTTATTTTAAAATGAGTATTTTATTATAGCTAATCATTTACAATATATATTATACCTATATTAAAATAGATTTAATTACTATAAAATATAATTACATTTAAATCATGATATTCTAATCCCATTTTTTTATCTCTTAACAAATAATTAACTTGAATCATATAAATAATGCTCTAAACTCAAAGTTTTTTTTACTAAAATAATGATTTTAATGTCCAGCTAATATTGACATTCTTGATGTTCCATCAACCAATAATCACTTGTCTTAATTGGTGGATTTTTGTGCTAATTAAAGGATGGCAGATTCCTTTTTAGTATTTTGATTAAGCCATTGAAAGAACAAAAAAATAAAAAACAACAAAAGTTGAAAAGGGATTAGAGTTAATTAATGCACAATGGGTTCATCAATGATATCAGCTGCAAAAACTTAATTAAGTGCATTAACAAAAAATTAAATCATTTGAAATCACAATAAATAATATTATTAATTACATTTAATCAATATTGGAAAAATATATTTAATCAAGAAACATTTAATTATTTATTCGAGGTTTTGAGTCTTAAGATTGTTTTCATCAGTTGAGTTAGTTGAAAAAAATTATTCGACTTGAAGTAGGCTGTCATCATCATCATGCCTATAATAAAAGTGGAAATCATTAAACAAAAAAGTTAGGCAATGTCAGTTGATAGATGTTTTATGTTAATGAAGTAGTGATTTGCATGAAGTGTTATATTTTAACCCACATTCATCAGTTTATAGATAGAAGGCGATGACTAATATAAAAATAAGATATCATAATTGATGTCGGTTAGTGGATGTCAATTATCAAATAAAAGGTGATAATAGGCAATAAAAGGCGGTCATCCTGGTTGCTCTCTTTGTAATAAGGGAGACAGAGTGGCCTAGAAAAAGGTCTCCTTGTAAGAAGGGAGACAAAGTGACATGGCAAAAGGGTATGAAACAATGGTAATTGGCAAAGGATGGATATTTGTTCTTTGTAGATGTTGAATATCATAGTGAATGTTAGATGTTATATAGCAGTAAATTATAATTGACTTTGATCGTTGGATGTATGAAATATCTAAGAACATCAGGGTGGTTGTTTGATAATCTTAAAGTAGCTAGAATGTTAAAATTCTCAATTATCTTTGAATGACCCTAGTTCTAAATTTAGAGAAATAAAGAGAATTATGATCAATTTAGAGTTGGAGGGCAGTGGGGGTAGTCTAGTCCTTACCTTTAATTATATCATATAATGTTTCTCTTTGTTATCAACAATGAAGACTTTAGGCCACCTTCAGATGATCAAAAAGTGATAGGATGATTTCATCATCGGGCTAACCCAATCTACCAGCCGCTCAAATCATGACCGGATTGGATAGTAAACCGACAATTAGTAGCGATGAACATAGGAGGTGAATTCTCAAATTGATTAATTGAAGGCGTCACATTGAAACTCTCAAAATCTCTTTCTCACACACACAAGCACACAATGGAGTCGATGGATTGAGAATCCAATATTGATTGAATCTTCTACAACAAGATTTGAGAAATTTCATATTTCACTATCGATAAAAGACAAGAACAGTTGAGTATAATCTTGGTATATATTTGCTTGTCTCAATAAAAGAGCAAATCAATATGGTGTATTTTTCATCAATCAAACAATTGTGCTAGTGGTAACAATTTCGAAATGGTCCGATCCAACGCGCACCAGCTAGCTCAAGGCTCAAATATGCTCAAAATTGTGTAATTTTGGCCTTACAAAACACATAATCTCAATTACAAATTTATAAGAATCACAGTCCGAATAACTTTAAATATATTTTTAAATTTTATATATTCAATGCTAAGGCCTGAAAATTTGTTCTTCATCACATCACTTTTGTAATCCATTTAAATGACTAATTCTATTATTAACAAATATAACAATGAATCATTAAAAGATAGAATTATTTCTATAACACCGTGAAATGTACAAGCAAAAACGTTCTCCAAGTAAATTATCAAGCATTGTAACCTTTTTTATCTACATCTTTGACAAAAACAAAGCAAAAAGAAAGTTAGGGGTGTCAATATTGGACACGACTCGAACCCGACCCGAAAAATTCGGGTTCGTGTTGACCCGAACCGGGTCAGGTTTGGGTTAAGGTTTTCGACCCGTTTGCAAACTCGGGTCGGGTTCGGGTTGACCCGAATACCCGGTAATGACCTGGAATGACCCGCTGCCCGCCCTGACCGGGCCTGACTGAAGCTACCCGCGAGGAGTCTGAGTGCGTCTGCCCGCCGCGCAGATGACCGCTCGCCCGTGTGGAATTGCCCGCTTGCCCGCTGCGCCGCTGCCGCCGGCCCGCCGCGCCACTGCAGCCTGCCCGCCGCACCGCGTCCCGCTGCGAACCGCCGAACCCACTGTGTCCCGCTGCAAAGTGCGAACCCGCGCCACTGCCCGCAATGGATAACGGGTCGTGTCGGGTTGACTTGAACCCGAAGCGGGTCAGGTTCGGGTCCAGGAAATTGACCCGTTTGCAAAAATGAGTCAGGTTCGGATTGACCCGATTGGTGCTGGGTCAGTTTCGAGTTCGACCCGAACACGACCCGTGACCCGAAATTGACACCCCTAAAGAAAGTACACGTGCAGCTCATTTCCATAGTTATTAAATATGAATATCATCATACTGTATCTTCTAAATCAGCTTATTCGGTTTAGAGGCCTAATTAGGAAACTAATTAAGCTTAGGCAAGTGGGCCTTTAAGTAATAATACAAGAGCATACAGCTACAACATGTGTAGTCTAGCTTAATCATGCTTTAATTAGTTATTATTATCAATATTCTAATCCAGCTACTGTTTTAAATGCCATGTTATCAGACTAAGGCTTCGTTTGGGACGGCTTTCTTATTGCTTTCTAAAATGGAGTTTTAGTACAAAAATAAAAAAATTTGTACTAAAACTCCGTTTTAGAAAGTAATAAAAAAGCTGCCCCAAACAAACCCTAAGGCTTCGTTTGGGACGGCTTTCTTTATGCTTCTTAAAGTAGCCTTCTAGTAGAAAAAAAATTAATTTTTTACTAGAAAGTTGTTTTAATTTAAGAAGCAGTAAAAAAGCTGTTCCAATGATGACTTTTTTTTTTAATTTTTGTCCTAAAACTATGTTTTAAGCAACAATAAAAAAGTCGTCCCTAATGTTTCATACTGCTTTCTAAAACTGTTTTCTAGTACCAAATTTTTTTGAACTAGAAAATTGTGTACTTAAAAGTTGATTTAGAAAGCATTAAGAAAACTGTCCCAAATGAAAATTTGTTTTTTCCCTCATTTTTTTTTCTTAAATTTTATTTAGGCTTCTAGACAGGTAATTGGGAAGGTGAAAGTGTGGAGTGGAATGAAATTGTCAAGACATTCTGATACAAATTGTAATAGGTCTCTTGGCTTCGGGACCATTGTGCAAGTCTACATTTAAGATGTATATATTGTGAAATTTTTTGTATGTAAATTTATTAATAGTTGATACATCCTCAAAAAATTATCTTGACCGGGCACAACGAATCTCGAGGCAAAATCAAGTTTGAAACTTCCGAAATTAAAATTGGGAGCATCTGAACTCCAATTTCCGCAAACTTACAGTCGAGCTGAACGTCTCAGAAATACGAACCCAACGATACCAAATTCAATCAAATCCGAGCCCAAATGGGTTAAAATCAAGGGCCCAAAGCGCTATTGGAAGGTTCGAACCATGATTCGGATTACCAAATGGTTTCCAAACATGACATGCTTATAATCGAATCGAGCGGTTCGGCGAGGCGAATCCAACGAGCCCAAGATCATAGGATTCCGACATCATCAAGACCTTCAAATAGTCAGCAAACGGTCCACAATAAAGGAATTCAATATCGGTCGTCCATCCAAACCACTCCAACTTGTCCTTGATCCTCCACCTATTTGCGTGCCATGACATTCCCAAAAATCTATAAATAAAGCTCCCTCTCCTCTTGGAAAGGGACCCCGAAGCCTAAGGAAAAAAGAGAGATATCGGAGATCGCTCTTGCTCCCTTGCCCCCTCAACCATCGCGGAGTTTTGCCAAACCACCGCCTGACCACCACCTGACGCCATGTGCTCCGCGGGACCACCACCTAAGACCCGGAGTTTTCTGCCATATGACCCCCTATGGCCTGGAGTTCTGCCAGACCACCACCGTAAGCCCAAAGTTCTGCCGGATCATCACCTGACATCCGTACTTCTATCGTACAATTGATGCTTGCAATCTGATCACCCTTGGAGGCTAGTCATCCCATTGCAACCAACTCAAGTTCTAGTGGAATCATTTTCAACTATGTCAGACCCCATGATTTTTCCCTTTTTTCAGGGCTTTCCACGTAAAAATCTTGTGTTCTCTGAGTGTGACCTGGATATCCCTGCAACACTAAGACATAGTATTCTAACTCTATCGCCGTGTATATTATAGCCCACAACAATAATATACATCGTTAGGAATTTAAAATTTCCTAACATAATGCTAGTATTAATTTTTTATTACAAACTAAGATAAATTTTTCCATTTAATAGCAAAATTCTAAAACTATCTTTTTACATTAAAAAATAAATAAATTTACACGGAGTTTTACATAAATTTCTCAAAATTGCTGTACTAACGGTAAGGAAAACCAAATTCGACAAGCAATCTCATATGTTCAACATTTTCTTGCCACATTGTGCAGATGCAAACAGCATCAACATATAGATATATATATATATATTGATACGACATCACAAAATTAGCTTGATCGGGCACGAATCTCGAGGCGAAAACTAGTTGGAAACTTTAAAAATTAATTACGGGAGCATATGAACTCCGATTTCAGCGAGCTTATAGTCAAACTGAGCGTCTCGGAAATACGAACCCAACGACACCAAGATCAACCCAATCCGAGCCCAAATGAGTCCGAATCAAGGGTTCAAAGCGCTGTTAGAAGATTCAAACCGCAATTTGAGTTACCAAACGGTCTCCGATTTTGACGAGCTTATACTCGAATTGAACGGCTCGACGAGACGAATCCAACGAGCCAAAGATCATCAAATTCTGACATCATTAAGGCCTTCAAATGACCAACGAACGGTACATGATCACTGGATTCGATATCGGCCGTCCATTCAAACCACTCCCAATTCGCCATTGATCTCACGCCTATTTACGGACTATGCCACTCAAGAAAAACTATAAATAGAGCCCTGATTCTACACCAAGGGGACTCAAGTTAAGAGAGAGAAGAAGAAGAGAAGGAGAAGGAGAAAGGGGAATAGGAGATTCCTCACCTCCTCGACCACCGCCGCCGGAGTTTTTCCTGCCGCCTGAAGACGCCAGAACTCTGCCGGATTTTCGAGAAACGCCAGGAATTCGCAGAATCTTATAAATTTTGTGGAAGGAACAAATTGTACTTGGATTATCCCAACTTGTGGGACGAATCCGCCATTTGTAATCTACAAAAACATTAATGGAATTTTGCAACTGGGCGAGGCCCCGTGGTTTTTTCCCTTTTTGGGTTTTCCACGTAAAAACTCTTGGTGTTCACTCCTCTTTTTTATTTGTGTATTAAACTTACATGCAACGCTCGGACGCGAATTTACAAACTCTACCGCCGCGTATTTTCTAACACGCAACAGTTTGGCGCCGTCTGTGGGAACACAATCCTACTACTTCGAGTACTGCTACGATGGTGAATAGGCGCAGCAGTCGTTTAGTTGGAGCTTCTCGCTCCAACTCCCACCAATCCAGAAATTCGTCTATTAACCATAGACGACCAATGTCAGCATCTTTTCATCCTGGGGGGCAAAATGCTGCTGGAGAAGGGATCTCGGGACCTTCTTTAGAAGAAAGAATCTGGAAGATGGAAGAATCTCAGAACGAGATCCTTCAACTCCTACGAGATGATCGACAGCCGACGTTGGAGGAGGTCCTTCGCCCTCGGGATCCACCAAGGGTTGAGGATATTCAATTCGAGCATCTTCAAGAAGAGATTCACCTTCCTCCACTTAGGAGACATCCTCAATCACAACAGGAAGATGAACTTGCCGATACAGCGAGTTCAACACATCCTCGCATTTTTCCGGATCTCCCAGAAGGCTCTCCCCAACCACACATTGCGGAACTCCCTTACAATGTCCTACGTCGCGAGCTGCGAAGATTGGTACGGGAAGAGTTCCCCCGAGGAGATGTGAGGCATGCTCTCCGACAAAAGAACTTCGAGGAGTCATCACCTCTAACTGAAGCCATTCTTCAGCACCCTATTCCGGTAGGATTCAAAGTGCCAAACGTTGAGTCCTACGACGGGACGACCGACCCGTATGAGTATATTGACTACTACATAACTATTATGCATATTCAACGAGCATCAGACGCGCTTCTCTACCAGGTCTTTCCCGCCACCCTTAAAGGATAAGCCCGAACGTGGTTCTACTCGCTTTCACCTGGAACAATCCCCTCTTTTGTCAAATTGGCCAAAGTATTCATCGAACAATTTGTGGTCAATCGAAGAATTGCTAAGGATTCTTCCCACCTCTCCGGGATTCGCCAAAATGAGGGAGAATCGTTGAAGGAGTATTTTCAACGATTTTCCACTGAAGCACGACAGATTCCAGGAGTAGACCCTGAATTACTCAGAGGGGTCTTTCTTGGAGGTCTTCGTCCTGGTCCCTTCTATTCGGCCCTTATGCGAGACACTGTCCATTCATACGCTGACTTGATCCATCGCATGGACGCACAAATCTCTGCGGATGAAGCTATAAATGCCCACAAGAAACAGTTTGAGCAAATCAGCGGGAAGCGCAAAGGTGCACCTGGGATGGATAATTCTTTCTCACAACAGAAAAAGCATGGGAAGAATAATCTACCTCATAGGTCTCCGTCACCACGACGAGAATCCCGATAGGAGAAGGAGTACACCCCACTCAATACATCCCAAGCAAATGTATTAATGGCCATCCGGGATCAAGAAAACGTGAAATGGCCACACCCTTTGAAGCCCAACGTCAGAAACCAGGAGCAATATTGCCACTTCCACCGTAGCCGTGGGCACACTATTTAAGCATGTTGGCAACTCAAGGAAGAAGTTGAGGGACTAATCCGGCAAGGATATCTCCAACAATTCATCAAGAATGCGCCAACCCGAGAGGAAGCTCGTCCCACTGGAGGGCAAAGTCAACAACAAAGACAACCATTGAATAATGTTCAAATGGTTGGAGAGATTGAATGATCACGCACTTCGTGTATTTGTATTAGCAAATATTACTTGTCTTGTTGTCGCTCTTATATTGAGTAGAGTGTTACTTTGATATCTCTAATGTCTTCTTCCAAGTTAAAATGTTGTCGTATTGTCACCGTGCGTAGATCTTGTGTGTTGAGTACTTTGTAATTTATAAGTCGTACTTGGGAACAATTGTACTATCTTACTTAATGCAGTAATAGAATGTTCATGTTATTGTGATATAATTTTTTCTTCTTATGAAAGATAAGAAAAAACTTCTCAAACTCTTTTACCGTGATTCGAGAAATACACAATCCATATTGTATCTCAATCACCGGACGATCAATCCCGGGGGGATTTGATCCTGGCCTCATCCACACAAGTTAACGTCGTCGAGCGGGGCTCCGACATACAACCACAGATAGGTCTTACATCCTTGGTGGATTCTCTCGATCTCTTCCATACAGGTTAATGTCATCGAACAAATGTTTTGACATATAATCTCGGATAGGTCTTACATCCTTGGTGGATTCTCTCGATCTTTTCCACACAGGTTAATGTCATCGAACAAATGTTATGACATACAACCTCGGATAGGTCTTACATCCTTGGTGGATTCTCCTGGCCTCATTCCATACAGGTTAATGTCATCGAACAAATGTTCTGACATACAACCTCGGATAGGTCTTACAACCTTGGTGGATTCTCTCGATCTCTTCCATACAGGTTAATGTCATCGAACAAATGTTCTGACATAAAACCTTGGATAGGGCCTCTACTCGTCGTCAGACTTCTGCTCGTCAGCGGACTCCTACTCGTCGTCAGACTTCTGCTCATCGACGAATCTTCGTCGGTCTTCTACCCGACGTTGAACTTCTACCCGACATCGGACTTCTGCTCGTCAGTAGACTCCTACTCGTCGTCGGACTTCTGCTCGTCAGCGGACTCCTACTCGTCGTCGGACTTCTGCTCGTCGATGAATTTTCGTCGGTCTTCTACCCGACATCGGACTTCTGCTCGTCAGCGGACCCCTACTCGTCATCGGACTTCTGCTCGTCGATGAATTTTTGTCGGTCTTCTACCCGACGTCGGACTTCTGCTCGTCAGCGGACTCCTACTTGTCGTCGTACTTCTACTTGTCAGCGAACTTCTACCCGACGTCGGACTTCTGCTCGTCAGCGGACTTCTTCCTGACGTCGGACTTCTGCTCGTCAGCGGACTTTTACCCGACGTCAGACTTCTGCTCGTCAGCGGACCTCTACTCGTCGTCAGACTCCTGGTCGTCGACGAATTTTCATCGGTCTTCTACCCGAAGTCAGACTTCTTCCTGTCGTCGGACTTCTGCTCGTCGGCAGACTACTACTCGACATCGGCTTCTCACTTGAATGCTACTTGCAACGCACCCTCAAACTCTCTCCTTTGGCTCTACACTTGATCGTTGACTGCTAATAGGCTTCAACTCGATCGTCCATCGCTAGAAAACTTCCGCTCAAATGGCATTCAAAATCCCGTAGGCTTCTGCACGCGAGGAGGGGCGCTATTCGAGTAGGAAAAAATTCCAACTCGCAGATAACGGAAGCCTCAACCGTCAGTAAGCCGGAGGGGGAGGAAGAAATCCCGTAGGCTTCTGCACGCGAGGAGGGGCGCTATTCGAGTAGGAAAAAATTCCAACTCGCAGATAACGGAAGCCTCAACCGTCAGTAAGCCGGAGGGGGTGGAAGAAATCCCGTAGGTTTCTGCACGCAAGGAGGGGCGCTATTCGAGTAGGAAAAAATTCTAACTCGCAAATAACGGAAGCCTCAACCGTCAGTAAACCGGAGGGGGAGGAAGAAATCCCGTAGGTTTCTGCATGCGAGAAGGGGCGCTATTCGAGTAGGAAAAAATTCCAACTCGCAAATAACGGAAGCCTCAACCGTCAGTAAACCGGAGGGGGAGGAAGAAATCCCGTAGGTTTCTGCACGCGAGGAGGGGCGCTATTCAAGTAGGAAAAAATTCCAACTCGCAAATAACGGAAGCCTCAACCGTCAGTAAACCGGAGAGGGAGGAAAAAATCCCGTAGGTTTCTGCACGCGAGGAGGGGCGCTATTCGAGTAGGAAAAAATTCCAACTCGTAAAAAGCGGAAGCCTCAGCCGCCAGAGAACCAGAGAGAGAAAGAAAGAGGAGTTGCAAGTTTTCTAAGGGCCTAGGAGGCCTATTTATAGGTTTTTGAGAGAATGAAGGGAAGTTACAATCATTTTCAAAGTTTTTTATTTTTATAAATTTTTTCTGAATTTTTTCGGATTTTTTGGGATTTTTTCGGAATTTTTAGGACCAAAAAAGCCAAAAAAATGCATCTTTTCGACTCGTGGGGCCCACATTGGCGGTGCAGCACGCGAAACAACGCGATCCGCGCAAGCAGCCGGCCGTGCGCGCATGAACACTCGCGATCCGCGCGATCGGCCTTTGGATCGTCGGCCACTGTTCACCCGGGGTCTTCCGCGTCAAATGGCGTCAAAACAAAATCCAACACCACGCCACCTTCACGCGGTCAAGCCTCGAGTGGGGTCTTCCCGCGGTCTAACCCTCCCGCGGTCAAACCACACCCGTGGTCTTCCGCAGCTCCCGCGCGGGCTGAAGGCCCGCGGTTCCGCGGCACTGTTCCGCCGGCGGCGGCTGGCCGGCCGGCCGGCCGGATTAGCCGGTTCGGCCGCCCAACCCTTTTTGGGCCAAAATTTCATCCCGAAAAGTCCGATTTCGACGTTTTTGGGGTCCCCGGACACGTTTTTCGACGTTCCGGACTCGATTTTGAAACTTTTAAAGCCTTTCGGAGCTCCTACACACAAGAATAATTTTGACGCACTCGAAAAATTCTCAAAAACTTGTGACCCATATTTTCAGACTTCTGAAGCTACGACGTCCGAAAATAGGGGGGCAACTGATACGACATCACAAAATTAGCTTGATCGGGCACGAATCTCGAGGCGAAAGCTAGTTGGAAACTTCAAAAATTAATTACGGGAGCATATGAACTCCGATTTCAGCGAGCTTATAATCAAATTGAGCGTCTCGGAAATACGAACCCAACGACATCAAGATCAACCCAATCCGAGCCCAAATGTGTCCTAATCAAGGGTTCAAAGCACTATTGGAAGGTTCAAACCGCAATTTGAGTTACCAAACGGTCTCCGATTTTGACGAGCTTATACTCGAATCGAACGGCTTGACAAGATGAATCCAACGAGCCCAAGATCATCAAATTCCGACATCATTAAGGTCTTCAAATGACCAACGAACGGTACATGATCACAGGATTCGATATCGGCCGTCCATTCAAACCACTCCCAATTCGCCCTTGATCTCACGCCTATTTACGGACTATGCCACTCCAGAAAAACTATAAATAGAGCCCTCATTCTACACCAAGTGGACTCAAGTGAAGAGAGAGAAGAAGAAGAGAAGGAGAAGGAGAAAGGGGAATAGGAGATTCCTCACCTCCTCGACCACCGCCGCCGGAGTTTTTCCTACCGCCTGAAGACGCCGGAACTCTGCCGGATTTTCGAAAAATTCCAGGAATTTGCAGAATCTTGTAAATTTCGTGGAAGGAACAAATTGTACTTGGATTATCCCAACTTGTGGGACGAATCCGCCATTTGTAATCTACAAAAACACTGGTGGAACTTTGCAACTGGGCGAGGCCCCGTGGTTTTTTCCCTTTTTGGGTTTTTCACGTAAAAACTCTTGGTGTTCACTCCTCTTTTCTGTTTGTGTGTTAAACTTACGTGCAACGCTCGGACGCGAATTTACAAACTCTACCGCCGCGTATTTTCTAACACGCAACATATATATATATATATATATATATATATATATATCAATTAAACACTTTCAGTGTGATTTGAATCATATGATAACACCTTAACGCCTTATGCTCAAAGAGAGCATATATTGGGGCCTACTTAATTGCAAGATTTTTATAAGAAATTATTTATAATAAATTTTATAAAGTTGTTTAACTTTTCAAAATGTCCATCCTTGATCTGAAAGGTAACACGTACTGACAATATAGGACTTAATGAAGGAATAGAAATATCTGTTTTACACTCATGATAAAAAATATATAAACAAGCAATATATATATATATTACATTTGGCAGAGTATCATTTATTGCATTTAATAGAACTGATATATATGAGTCAAATTATCTACAACAAGAAACACGTTAAATTTATAAGAGCTCATGCAACAATAAATCAATATGAGATTGCATCTACTATATGATACTTTCATTATGAACATTAAGCATGATCTATGATAAATGCATAATAATAAATAAGATTGAAAATAGGACTAACAACCTCATATCTATGAACCATATACGAGTAAAAAAGGTAACATAAGTCTATTTAATAATAAATAATAGTTACTTATTGTGGTTGACATGAATTCCAAATTCGATTGTGATTCTCGTAGATTCACCAAATGAAATACCAACAAGAATAAATTTCAATCTTTAGAGTTTAAGAGTTTCAAAGAACTCTAAGAGTTATCTTTATGAATTTATTTTAAGCAAATCATGAA
The DNA here is from genome assembly GCA_016618105.1 of Dendrobium huoshanense. NCBI lineage: Eukaryota > Viridiplantae > Streptophyta > Magnoliopsida > Asparagales > Orchidaceae > Dendrobium > Dendrobium huoshanense. The sequence goes on along the minus strand of CM028350.1, from coordinate 37,583,197 downwards.
TGTAAGAACTATGAAAAGCCATGAGAATCCAAAATGTTTTTTCCAGTTTTAAATAACAATCTTTCTATAGTATTGTCTTAAAATCTTCATTTAAATTTGTATTATATATTTGATAATTTTCGAATGCAAGTCATGCTAATTGGAAATAAAAATATTAGTACTTTTTGCTTTATTTTTTATTATCCTATTTCCCCTAACTTTTTTCACATTTTGCATTTGTTTTCCATTTTTTAGCAATCAAAAGCAAATGCTAATTATCTTCCAAATACTCTATATGTAGCTCTTCAATAGTTGCAAGATGATCAATCAGCCAGATGGTGGTGTGGGCACCATTAGCCATTAGAGGAAAAGCGAATTATCAGCTTGAGGATCGATGAGTTGGTGGAAATCGTGCATGAGGCACTACAGAAAACGCTCTGTTACTGGTGGTTGGAAAATTTGACTTAATTTTCGGCAAAATTCAGGGAAAAAAATACTCCCAACGATAATTCACACGTCGGAAAAACTAAACCCGCTAATTTGATATAGAACAAGCACTTGTTGGCGATGATACAGTAAATGATAATTCGAGGCCAGATCGGCAACTCCTAGGAGAGTTACTGTTCATCAGAACAGTGAAAATAATAAATACGTAAGAGAAGAAGAGCAGTTCAGAAGAATGTATTATGGGAAAAGTTTGATAGTTTTCACTATTTCTGCAGTGTATTGTACATTTGTACCATATGTTTTACAAAACCTTTTTCTTTTCCATTTGTTTTGTATAACACGACAAGCTGCTTAAATAAAAAGAAGACAGTCGTCCTTAACAATCAGACTTACAGATTCACTAATTATGCATCTAGTAAGTAACCTATTTTCGCATGGTAGTTTTTGTAGTAGTCAGGCCGAGATGTGAGCTTTTATCAAAGTTTTGCCGCTGGATCACAAACTGATCATATGATGTTATATTGTTATGAAGGTTTCCCTTTTTGTTTCCTTTCATCTTCCTTGACTCTATCTTCATAGATTCTTCTTCCTCCTATGGTGGTGAAGTGGCATTTTACAGATTACAGTATTAAGAATCGTCTGAATCGAGCTCAACTTCTTAACATTGTTGAGTTTTTTGCAGAAAGCAAATATGAGAACACCAGAGTTAGTGAGATTCTAGAAATGATTCATAGTGTCATTGAAACAATCCAAATACTTCTAGTAGTTCATATGAATGAATCAGTAGAAAGGATAAATAAGTCTAATTTTTACCAATCCGGGTGAGTGATAATTATTACTAGCTAGAGGGTTACAAACTTTATTAAATTAATTATTACTTAAAATATATTATTAAATTATAAATTAATTAAAATAAGCCATAAAATTATTAATTAATTAAATTACGAAAATATAATTTTTTTTGAAAATATTAAAATCTGCCGTAAATTATTAAAATTTGTCGAAAATTATTAAAATCCACCGGAAAATCTGTCAGCAAAAATTCCACTGAAATATCTGCTTGGAAATTTGTCGGAAAAATTTCACTGTAATCCATCGGAAATCCACCGGTAATGAACGATTTTTCTGTAGTAACTAAAATGCATGATGAGTACTGTATGATCAATTGAAGCAATATGAGTCATAAGATAAAGCATTCTAAATTTACCATAGATATTCTCAATATTTATGGGGTATGCTCTCTCAAAAATTTTAGATAGGCCCCTTTGTACCCATATGATTGGGGAAACTTGGACCATTGGAAGCTTGAACCTTTTGGTTGGAGAATAGAGAGAGCTATGAGACATAATGATCCTAGAGTATACGCAAGCATCATCGTCGATGAACTTCCGTCGACCAGTGCCAGACTACTGCTTGTCCGCCAGCCATATATCACTGGACGATCTCCAATCTACCCTTCTCCATTGGACATGTTGGATCTCCGTCCAACTGCCTATTGTCGCCAGACCTCAGACCGGCAACCATCGTTGGACCTCTGTCCGACTGCCATTGACTCACCACTCTGACTACCGTCACTCGTCGACTAAGGTCCTTCCGACCACCATCACCTGTCGACTATTGTCCCTCCAACCACTGTCACTGTCGATTTTGATCCCTTCGACCACCTTCATTTGTCGATTATGGTTCCACTGACCACCATCGCCGATTATGGTTCCACTGACCACCATCGCCTAACTATGGTCCTTCCATCTTCAATTGCTTGTCTACTACAATCATTTTGGCCACTGTCGCCGCCAACTACAGTACACCAACTATGATCTGGTAATAATTAATTCATGCTTTATTGTAAATATTTATCTTGGAGTGATGCTCAAAAATTTAATTTGAAAGAATTATTCTTTTATCTTTTAATAAATAATATCAAAGCTATATGATTTTTTATCAATCTAAATATCAATAGAAATAAAACTATTGATCAAACCATAAATATATACATTTATATTCATTTCCTTAAAAATCAAGTGCACTACTCAGGATTTGCACAATCATATCATAACTACTATGTCGTGAGTATAAAAAAATAACTATAATAATAAAAAAATATAACATGAAGAATCCTAACCATCCTCACAGTCCTGATCTCCTGAATTAAAAATATTTAATCACATATAATGATCTCACAAGCCATCAAGCAACCAAATTCTATAATAGAATTTAATACAAGGCAAAGGAATAATATGCATGTCAGTAGTCAAATCATAACAGTAGCATTCACATGATCATATGATAATATAATAGAAATTAATAAATCAATACAAGTATCCAATCACTAAAGAAATTATTGTATCAATACTACAATCATTAGAGAAATCATATAAAATAACAAATCAAAGTACCGTTAAAGATTATCAAAATCATATCAATATAATAAAATCATATAAAAATAATTGTATCTATGTATCACATGCTTAGAAATATCATAGCAGTGTCAAGTCAGTATTAGTGTCTAATGCATATGCTTAATATATATCACATGATCATCATTTTAATTGTAGTAGAATAGTTATAACATCAGCAACATAGGTAAAAGTAACACTAAAGTCGTACACTGACAATGATTTAGTAGCATACATTCTAATAATCATATTAAACAAGTGAATGTCATGAATATAGTGGTATTTTTCTTGTAGTAGTGTCAATAAACTATTAGCTCATTAAAGAAAGTCATCACTCTTTACTCTTAATAATAATCTCTTTATAATTCTCAATCAGTGTATCACATAAATCAATAGAGGGTAACACCAAACTACAATATTTAAAGGAAGACATGTCGGCCCAACATCTTGCACATGTTAAATATTCATAAAATAAATAATCTTATTTAAAAAATATTTGTGAAATTGGTTTGCAAAATGGACATCTGATGCACTATAGGAAAAATGATATTTTCCAGCAACCATTTTCGTTAGAAAATTACTTAAATATGTCAATAATTTATATTTCTGATGAAAAAAATTGTCAACGGTAATTCACGCATTAGAAAATAAACATCGTTGAGAAAATTCAGTAGAAAACATTTCCGATAGAAATTACTTTGAAAAAAAAAAATAAAAAATTCATAATTTAGCCTGCGAATTAAGCCCGCCCGCGAATCCATGGACCCATGAATCAGGCCTGCCTACAAACCAACTAGTCCGGCCAACGACCTTGTAGGCCTATGAACCATCCCCCTAAAAAAAAAAAGATATTTTTGAGTTCCTATCACTGAATAAAATAAGTAAAATAGTTAGTATAATTTTAATAAAATATTTTAGATTGATGCATGTAAATATCATTTTTTTCTAATGATACTCTTAATTTTAGAAGTGGATCAAAGCATATGCATCCCTCGATCTCTATCAAGCTTATAAGGATGAAAAGAATATCTGTTGACCTACTACAATTTTAATATCTCTATAAAACCTAAAATATTTAAATATCAATCATATGTCTAGGCATCCCAACATTCTATCTCAATACTCCTAATTGCTCTTGCATTCTTCCATCGAGCCTATACATCATACTAAGTTTTAACTACACACATAATCATTGTATGCATTATATAAAAACATGATATATTAAAAACATCTATAAATTCTTTAGAGTGCAAGAGTCTACATTAGTACTTAATATACTATTTACATCATCAATCTAAAATAAGACATCAAGCCAGGCATAGAAGAAATAACAAGCAAACTCATTTTCATTACATTCATAAAAAAAATCAAAGTATAATAGAAGTAAAATTTTATCATCAAGAATGTTCAAAGTATCTTCTCCACACACATTCTTCTTTCACTTATCGAGTTGATTATACAAACTCAGGCTAAACTCTCCTAGAGATATATTGCACTTCCCTAGCCTCTCTTAAATTTTACTTTAATAGGGTACTAGAGAAGTGCAATAAAATGTATTAAATTTTACTTAAGTGATTAAACTTTTTTACAAATAAAATTGGACATTTATTTATAAGAAAACATAAAAAAGACCTCAAGCACTGCGACGCTTGACAATGTGGCATTACAACACTTTAAGTGAACTAGTGCCTCGGTGTTGACAAGTTTATTTGGTTGCGGCACTTGATAATATAGAATGGTTACTAATTGAATAGACACATCCTTTTGTTATGTCAGTAGTGGCTCTATGAAGTTATAACTATTACGCCATGATGCTCCAGAAATGAGTGATGTAGCACTTGTGTGGAGTTTTTGATGCTGGGGCATTTGAATTGTAACGCTATGACATGCATTCATTTTCTTGAGAACTTGATGTTGCCAAGCTGAATGTTCAAAACGCAGCGGTGCTGCCTGTGATGCCCCTGCAGCACTCGCAAACATAGATAATGGTGTTGGAATGTATAGTTGATTTAAACGTAGTGGCTTTATTTCATCCGGCGCCGCGACGCTATGTAATACTTTGTATTTTTTAGTATTTCCTGTAAAAATAGTTAAAATAACACTTTTTTACAAAAATTCAAATATAATACATAGTAAATAATTTCACTGAAATCAAATCCTGTGATTTTTCCCCTTTTAGGATTTTCCACGTAAAATTATTGATCTCTTATAACTTTTGCACCCTCTCTTGTATATGTTTGTGTGTTAAATCTTTGTATAAAACCTGGACATTAAATTCTATATCTCTCTACTGTTGTGAATGTTTCGGAACACAACAGAGTCTTTGTAAGGTATGTAAGATAGGGAGTAATTAGTGTTATTTGCTGCATGGGAGGTGGGGAGGTTCTTCTAGTTTAAACAAGTTTTCAAAAGGGTTAGAAAACCTCTATATGGGTTGGCTCTAATAGTGAAGGTAGTGGTAGATATAGCAAAGAAGAAAGGCGATTCCATTATGGAATCCATGAGGATAAAGAGAAAATAAAATGCTCGTTGAAGTCGGAGCACCAAGAACTGATCATAACAATTTAGAAGAAGCCCTAATTGAGGAACTTTTATTTGGTCCGGTGAACGGACGTAGAGCTAGGTTTGGCCGGCACTGAGATCGCGCCACGTAGCAGGCACAAAACCGTGGACCTGACCCGACGAATAGTGGGTATGTCGCACGTACGTTTTTTAAATCCATGACAACCCGGTATTGCTAGGTATTTGTCGATTTTGCTCGGCAATAACGAGAAATACCATTATGTGAAGATAAATACCGAGCAATACCGAGTTTTTCTAGAAAAACTCGGTATTGCTCGGTATTGCTCGATATTGGTCTTCATAGAGCGGTATTTCTCGGTATTGCTTATTGCCAAGCAATACCGAGCAATACCGAGCAAATATCGAGTAATACCAAGCAATACGCGAACATAGCATTCCCGGGTTCCGGTCCGGGTCAAGTCGTCGGGCCGCGCGGTAAAGAGTAAGAGCATGTGGCGCGATCTCAGTGGTGACCGCACGTAGAGCTACGTTCGATCACCAGACCTAATAATTGTTCCTAATTGAGGATCCCATCGCAAGGACACTAAGTAGAAAAATCATAACAAAGCACATAAAAGCTCAATTGCAAGAACATTGCAAGCAAAAAATTTAAAAATCAAAACTTTTTATTTTTATTTAAATCAAAACTTAAAATGTCCTTGCACTCATTTAGTTATAGTAACACCTTTGAAGTTTCTTATTTAAGAATATAATTGGGAATGATTTGCTTGCTCCATAATGATCAAGATAAATTAAGGAATGCCTCAAAAGCATCTTGTGGATCTTCTTTTGTTTATTTCGCATTAGTTTATGTGCAATAGCATATCTTTATCAAATATTTAACTTTTGGATTTCTATCCATTAAATTAGGGATGAATCATGAATCGTGCTAGCAGGCACAAGATGCCGGATCAAATTTGCTTCTTTGAAATCCCCGTCTCATCTGCAAGTCTACTACAACTCGCTTCAACCTCTCGCAAGGAGGTCGATTTCTTTCCCGCTATAAAAAAACTATGGTCGAAAGATCTAGAGAAACACTTCTCCAGATTGGCGAACAAAGAAAAATTGTTAGGGTTTTGCTTTATGAAATTATTTGTGTGCGAATGGAAGCCGTTAATAATGCTTATGATGTCAAGCTTAGGGAGATACATTTGGGATAAACTTGGGGATAAGCAAGGTACAAAAGGTTCGGATTCTCAGCTTTCCTTGTCATGTTGAACCGTATATACATTAAAAAAAAAAATAAAGCAAGAATCCTATTACAGCGTTATTTGGCTTCCATTGATGCAGAGTTTGTTGTTATCTGAGTGAGATGGGCTCTTCTCGCAGCCGACAAGCATTGGCTTTTATGTTTCTTTACTGCTTGGCCTGTCCTTTGTCGCAGTCTTTAGGTGAGGCCAATTTCACCCCTGAATGTGTTTGGGCTGGAGTCTTCTTGTTCTATGTCAATGCATCAAAGATTCTTTTTTTTTCTCGGGTGGTTCAATGCTTCTTGTTGGAAATGATGTAAAGATGCATTCTTTCTTGTTTTTTTCTTTAGGTTTTAGTTTTAGTGAATATTCGGTGTTTGGTGATTTGACTCAGTGAACGGTCTCAGAAAGGTAAGAGGAGTGAACTTAGGAGGGTGGTTGGTGGTGGAGAGATGGATCAAACCTTCCCTTTTTGATGAAATTCCCAATGGTGATATGCTTGTGAGTGTTCTCTCTCGGCCAAATTGTTTTTTTTCTTTTTTCTTGGAGATGTTAATGGCTAACGTCTTTCTTTCTTTATGACTGTATTATTATTTTGTTCTGCTTGTTTCTTTCCTTATAAAATAAAATTATAAAAAGAAAAACAAAAACAAAACTTGTTGTTTCTTAGGATGGAACTCAGGTTCAGTTCAAATCAGTGACACTACAGAAGTATGTGAGCGCTGCCAATGGGGGAGGCATGAGTGTAACTGTAGATCGTGACATTCCTTCTTGGTGGGAGACCTTCAAGGTTTGACCCCTGAGACTAATTTAGAAAGAATGAAGCATTTCTTTTTGTTTGCTTCTTTTCATTACATGTATATCGAGTTTGGTTTCATTTAGGGCCAATTTGATACGACATACATAGTTTGGAATTGATTGGAATCATGTTCCTGAAGAGATTGATTTTTATTGCATTTAATTTCAATGATGTCTATTTACTTTGGATGTACTAACTTTTGGCAAACTCCATTTTTTATGTTTAATTAAGTTGCATGAGTTTTATTTTTACTATCCTATTTTATTATTGATACATCTCTAGAAAATTCACATTATCGACATGAATCTTGAGGTAATATTTAAACCATAATTTTTTAAAATTGAATTCAGGAGCACTTGAACTTCTATTTCAATAAAACTTTACTCAAACTGAACGTGCCGACGAGACAAACCCATCATCACTTCAAGCGATCTGATTCAAGTCCAAATGAACTCAAATCAAGCACATGAAATATATTTGGAAACTTCTAAACAATAATTGAAGCACAAAATGGTTCCAATTCTAGTATGTTTATAGTCAAATTTGAGCGGTTCGACGAGACAAATATAACTAGCCTAAGATCATTTGATTTTGACATTATTAAGGCACTCAAATGTTTGATAAATGATCTATGATAAAGAGATCAATAAGGATTAAATGATGGAGTGTTTTAGATTCTGCCTAAATTTGTTAAAATACCCCTCTCAAAAAGGCTATAAATAGAGCCACATTTTCTACGTAGGAGAGGGTTCAGGAGTTGAGACGGCTAAATAACTCTATTGTATTTTTCGACAATCAAAGCTGACGACCAACATAAAGAATCGCCGCCACCATTGCTAGACTTCCATTATCCAACAACTATTGCTTGATTATTAATATTTAATCCTATTGTTGGGCTTTATTACCTACTTGTGGATATTTGATTTCTATAATTAGTACAATGACAATTAGACAATTGTTCTCAACTGTAAATAATATCATTTTTTTAAATTATGAGGAAAACGAAGATTTTGGTATCTTCTATCATATGACGAAGTATTGCAACTGGGCTATACCCTGTGATTTTTTTCATTCATTAAATTTTCCATGTAAAAATTTCGGTTTCTTATAACTTTTTTCTATGTGTGTTGGATTTTTGTTTAAAGCTAAGGTATTAAACATACATTCTATTGCCACAAATTTTCTAGCATGCTATAAATATAATTATGTGCCAAATTAAAGTTTTAATCCTTCTCTGATTAACTATAGATTATGTCATTTTTATTGCATACTAGAAAAACTTTAGTTGATTTCCAAGTAAATATAATGGAACTCACTTCTAATCTTTATGAATATGAATTCCACATATATGAACTGATATTCATTAACTTTCTACCTAGCAAATGCTTGAACTCAGTTTTAAAATTGAGTTCCAATTAATTCAAATACTTAATTAAAAAAAAAAAAAAACAAGAATGTTTTTTCTTTGTTTCCGTTGTAGTTTGTTCGATCTATTGCTTAGAGATTGATTATGATTCAACTAGAATGACATAGGTTCATAATAAACGTTTGCTAATTTTGCATCTAAGTTAATTTATAGCGAATTAAATATTAGTGCAACTTTTATGCGTTAACCCTTACATTCAAAATGTTACTTCTATTAGAATTATCTCACTGAATGCTATTCTTGTTGGGATATACATTGGAGCTGGTTTAAAAAAATGCGGTTGAATGTTAAACAAGGAGTCGTTTTATTGTATGCTAGTGGTCGATTTTAGCAATTGGCAGCACTTGTGCAGTCTATGTTGTTGATATATATGACTTCTGGATTCCATGGTCCTATCTCCCAGGTTAAGCATTGTTAGAAAGTGAGTGACAAGCACATTGGTTAGTGCTGATTGAACGGCCTCTTAGTTCATGACATAATGGCGTTGAAAGTTCAAGCAATTTTTTTTAATGTATATTTGTATCATATACGTGAAAAGGTTGGAGTAGCTCTAGTGGAAGATAAGATTAGAGAGGGTCACCTTTGATGGTTTGGTCACATTAAACGGAGATCTTCCGATGACCCGGTTAGGAAAATTGGTTATTAGATTTGACTTATGTTAAGAAAGGTAGAGATAGAACTAAAAAGATTTGGTTAGAAAATATTAGAAATGATCTTTCTTTATTAGATTTAAATGAGAATTTGACTTTTAACAAGACATAATGATGAAAAAGGATTCATGTAGTTGACCCCATGTAGTGGGACAAAGGCTGGATGTTGTTGTTGTATATTCGTTTTTGGGGAGTTTGGCAATACTCAAGTTTCTATTAGGATTTAGGAGTAATGAAACTCTTGAGCAAGGGGAGATTATTGGATCTAAGTGATAGTCGATAAAAGCAAGCATAACCAATGTGAAACAAGGTGTTGAGCTTTGTTTGTATTAGTTTTAGTCCTTAATGTTGAGCTTTGTTTGTATTAGTTTTAGTCCTTAATGGCTTACGTTTCTGGGTTAGATGTATGTTTACTAACTGGTGTACTCAGCATGCACAATTTTGAGATATGAGTTTTTGAAAGCTCAAAATTTAAGTTGTTATTACGTGGTAATAATATATGTTGATGTGCTCTTTTAATAGAACAAAACTATTATCGTAGATCATGGGTTTCTTTTCCAATGCCTGGTTAGTCACTAGTCACTGATGTAAGGCAAACCACCATTTATGACGATTGAAGAGAATACTTTGAGAGTCCATTTATGATGAAAGTGTCTCAAGTAGGTAATGCACTTAGTTTTGGCCGTGGCATTTGCCTCACTAAAGCACAATAAAAGTCACTTGTGAGTGTCATCAGCCTCATCCAGACCATTTAACAATTGTTTGTCTTAGTTAAACTTGTCTCAGTTTTCTAATGAGTTATGCTTTACAAAATTAATTCTGATAATCTTTTCTTATATTAGATATGGAGAGTATCTGAAAATATGTTTCAGTTTCGATGCTTTGGGGGCCAATTTTTAACATCACGAAGTGAAGGGAATGTGATATTAGCAACAGCAGATATACCCACTGTTTCAGAAACATATATAGTTGAAAGAAACAATACAAAAGTCCACATTAAACTTTTGAGTGGCAATTATTTGCAGGTATGGCGTTGGTCCATGAGTATATAACTTCATACTGAGTTGGCTTTCAGCAGATCTTGTTAAGTACCAAATGTTGACTTAGGCTACAGAAGATTATCAGCTCAAGACTGATTATGATGGCGAACCAGGGTGGGATGATAATGAAGCAACGTTTGAAATGGTGATATATGCCAACAATTTGCATGGAGATTTTCAGCTTGCTAATGGATATGGACAAGATAAAGCCAGAGAGATCTTAATGGTAAGCTATCATCCTTTGCTTGGTTCAAAATAATGGCAGAGACTGGTAACTAGTATATAAACAGTCCGTGTCTGGGTGGAACCAGGTGGGGCCTAGCAGGATCATGGCTTTCCCATTGTATTTGTTTATTCAAATAAGGTTGCATTTGAATATCTTCACAAAACCTCACTCTTTCTTCAATTTGTTCTATAAGTGTTAAGCTTTCATCTAATTGCTTAGATTTGTAGTGAACTCTGTTTTGTTGGAGAATTTAAATATCATTTTTGCACGTATCTATTGCTATCTTAATGTTTGCCTATTTGCTGATGTTAACTTTCTTCAATGTGAACTTTATGAATCATTTTTATCCCAGTGAAATTTATGTTATAGGAGTTATGTTTCTTCCTATATTCTGGAGCTGTTACTTGTGTTCAAACATAAGGAGGTTGGACCAAATATTTTTCTATTTCAGTTGGATTCATCAAGGATCATCTTTAAGCCCATATCTTTTTGCTTTAGTCGTGGATGTTCTTACTAGACATTTGCAGGAGGACGTATCCTGGTGTATACTTTTTGCTGATGATATTCTTCTTGTTGATAAGGCTAAGGAGGGAGTTAAAGGCAAACTTAAATTATAGAGATAAAACTTAGAGTATAAAGATTTTCATTTGGGTAGATCTAAAGCCGAATACATGGAGTGTAATTTTAGTAGTAATAGATATAACGAGGGGATTGTGACTTTGGGCGATCAAGTCATTAATAAGAATACACATTTTAGATATCTCGGATCTATTGTCCAGAGTGATGGTGAAATCGATGGGGATATTATTAGTAAAAGGCTTTTCCCCCAGCCACGAAGCTTAGGATTCTAGGCTCAAAATAAATTTGTGTGCATGTTTCTATTCTTGACACTCAACTTACCTATGCAAATAAAAAGTTATATATGAGTAGATATTTACTAGCATTAGAAATAGTTGTTGACTAATTAATGTGATTTTAACCATAATAGTTATGGGAAAGGATTATTATAGTGATAATAGGAGTTGCAATATTGAAGATAAAACAATAAAAACAGATTTTGATGATATGCGTTAATTATTATATGAAGTACCATCTAGAAATTATGGCTAGAAAGATGCATAATTAATTAGTATATATATGGATATTTAGCTTTTATGAATAGAATTAACTTCTTCTTTATTAAGATAGATCTGATTGAGCAAATTACTCAATCATTGCATTATATCATCTATTATTTTCTTTCTAATGAGTAGTTGTAGAGCTCTATTTATCATGGTATTTGAGCTGCGCTCCAAGTCTTCTTTTGTGCCTTAATGATTCGTAAGGATCCTATAAAATCTTATGAAGATTGCAAGCCTCATCTTGCACTCGCTCGATGAACAACTATCTTCTTCGGCTAGGTTTTTTGAAGATTCTGTGTGGATTAGGTGAAGATCCTTGTGTGGATCCTATAAAGATCCAGTGTGGATCTCGCTCGCATGCTGACTCATTTGTTTGCTCAACCACTCAAGCTGTCTTTGTCGGCTAGTGTGATCACATGTTATGTCTATTTTGCTCATTTATGTGATATGTGCTACTTGTCGTCTGCCAACATAAACTTAGTGTCTCCTTGGCTTGCTTGCATGATCACGTTGTCCACACCCGCTTCACTGCTCACACATGCTTTGCTTCTCATATAATTGCTTCTGATTGTGCTTGCTTCTCTCATCGTCTACATTGTTGTTGTTGCTTAATCTTTATTGTAGTGATAATTTGCTTTGTTGCTATCACTAGATCTTTGTTTTAGTGAGGATATCATTTTTTTCCTCTTGGCTCAAATCTTTGTGTTGCCTCTTCATCCATTTTTTGAGGACTTGATAACATCATGCTAACTATGTCAACTTATCAACTAGCAATTTGCACATCTTTGGTGTATGATTCATAGGTAAAAACTACTCTATCTGTGTTGCCTCTTCAAATTGGATCGTGTCATGGGAGTGTAGAATTATGGGACACATTGATGGGAGTGATCTCGGTCCTTCTGAATTTTCAAAGTTTGCTTAATTAAAAATAAAGATGCAAGTGTCTTGGCATGAATCTTAGAATTTATCGATTAGATGATTGCTCTCAATTTGTATTTACAAAAGGTTTATAATCATATGCAACTAGAAATTTCCAATTAGAATATGAGGTTGCAAGTTACACCCATGGACACCTATCAATTGAAGATTATTTCTGTTGTCTTCAAAATTTGTGGATCCTTTCTAATTATTCAAAAGGTTCATGAACAAAGCAAGAGAGTTCAATTTTTCGATAAAACTTCATTTTGATATGGATGCTACTTGTTCCAATTTGATGAAGCGTGGTCCTTCTCTTTGGATGCGTGCTTTAGACAATTACTTCAAAGAGCAACGCCTTGCGACACAAACTATTTTTCAACACAGTGCATGAGAATGTAGTTGGGTAGGTGGCTCAAAAAATAAATAAATAAATATATATATATATATATATATATATATATGAAATAGGTACATCACTTTTGTTGCAAGTGCTATGGATATTTTGTTGTCAATTGTGCAAAGAAAGTTGCAATTATTGTAAGAAGCTAGGGTATATAATTAAAGTATGTTGTACCTATTGGCTATTGTTAGAATCGAGATGCAAATCTTGAAAAAGTAGTCGTTACTATTTGCTTAGCAGTTGTGGACAAATCAAGTCTTACTCTTAAGATGGTTTAGTGTATTATAATGAAAGTGCTATCACTCTAAGGGCTACAAGGTATGAATGCACTAACATCATTTTAGCTTGTGAATTATGGTACATCATATTATATGATCAGTACTTTCCATCTTCTATATAATAATTGATTATATCATGGATCATTACCTATTTAATTAAAGCTATTAGAGATATTAATTTATTTGTGAAAGATGTTCTCGTATCATCTAAGTTTGTTGCTAATCTCTTCTAAGTAGAAAAATTGATTGAGAATAATTGTAATGTTTGATTTCCTCAGGATTAGGTGATAGAGAAAATCCTCATAAAAGGGTCCAAAGTTTGATGATATTTCTCTTGCGTCCTTCCACTTTTAAGGTTCTCATTATATCGTTTGCTGCAGAAAATTAAAATGATGGTTTATGGCATAACCATTTGGTCATCCAAATTCTACTGTTTTCTCTCATTTAGGTGATAGAGAAAATCTTCATAAAAGGTCTAAAGTTTGATGATTATTTCTCTTGCATCCTTCCACTTCTAAGGTTCTCATTATATCGTGTGCTGTAGTAAATTAAAATGATGATTTATGGCACAGCCATTTGGTCATCCAAATTATGTTGTTTTATCTCATTTAGAGGATATTTATTTGGTTAAAAAAGAATACATTGTAAAATAAATGTAATGTAAAAGAAATGTAGTGTAAAATGAATACTTTGAAGTTATTTGGATGAGTGTAAAGTAAATGTAGGTAAATATTAATTTTTTTTTAAATTTGGTTAGTGTAAAGTCCAAAGATGGTGGCGACTGGTGGCGATGGCGACAATGGTGGCTGGTGGTTGGTGGCGGCTTGCGACAGTGATAGCTGACAACGGTGGTTGGCAGAGGCTGGTGGCTGTGGTGGCCAACGACGGGTGGCAGAGGTAGGCAGTGGTAGCCGGTAGGTGATTGAGGCGGTCAAGTGAGCTTGCTTGTGGTGCAAACGGTTCTCGCTCAAAACTGGATGAGTTTAGTTTTCCTCAGAAATGAACTAAAATGATTTACACTACATTTATTTTGCATTCATTTTTCATCCAACTAAAAAGTAATATTTTCAAAATCCCTGCATTTAGAATACTTTACACCCAGTTTACTTCTAACCAAATAGATCCTTGATAAACTCTGGTTTGTTGGGTAAATAAATTTTTTTTCATCTTTCTTTTGATTGTTCAACATGCGAAATTAGGAAAGCGTGAACCTTCCTTTTCCATTACATGGTAGTCATGTTGAAAATTATTTTAACTTAATTCATAGTGATGTGTAGGGTATTATTCATGTTATATTGCACATGCATTATATATACTTTATAATATTTATAAGTACATTTGGATTTGTTTTCTTTGTCTGAAATTTTAATTATTTACTGATTTTGAGAATTTGTTGCTTATGCTGAAATTTCATTCTCATTTCACATCAAGTTATTAAGATTGGCTATAGGGATGACTATCATTTGAATTTCATAAATTTCTTCAAAATAATAGAGTTATTTCCCTGTGATCATATCCTGCAACACCTCAAATAAAAGGTGCACTTGAACGTAAAAATCACAACCTCTTATATATTCAAACCCTATTGCTAGAATTTTCACTTTCACCTATATTTTCAGTTGAAGCATTGAGCATGACAATCTAATGAATAGATTACCAGCTTATATCTTGTAGTTTGACTCTCCCTATTATCGTTTTTCTTTTGAGCATTCTAATTACCATGATTTGCATATATTTAGTTGTTTTTATTTTGTCCATTTATCATTGTCATCCCCTGAATGTCATAAGCTCTCAGCTCAATCTATTATATGTATATTTTTTTGGGCTATAAAACTTCTCACAAAGGCGATTTTTGTTATGAACCAAGCTTCAAAAGCTTTTTCTCATCATGTTGTATTTTTTGAACATCAATTTTTCTTGTCAACTTATATTGAGCCTTTGCTAGAGATCTATATTTTTCATAATTTTGATGAATTAAATTATAGCTATAAAGATTCAAATTTGGATTTGTATATGAAAGAGGCCATAGCTTCACCATTTGCTTAACCAAATTCGCCATCCACCTTGCAAGGTGGAATTCAATCACTACTCCAACAGAATGTTCCAAAATCCTTCATACTACAAATTGGTATGACTTTCAAACTACATTGGCCTCAATTTCCATTCCCCCATACTATTTAGAGACTAGCAAACATGATTGTTGGAAAGAGGCCATAGCTGAAGAACTTCAAGCTCTTGAGGATAATCATTCATGAGAGATTGTTCACTTATCTCCAAATATTTAAGTCATTAGTTGCAAATGGGTTTACTTAATCAAGTTTTATTCTGATCTTACCTTGGATTGCTACATGTTACTTTTAGTTGTCATTAATAACATTAAAGAATATGAGATTAACTATGAAGAAAATTTTACTTCTATAGTGAAAATAACTAAAATAAGAATGATTATCTTGTTGTTGCTTCATAAAATCGCTGCTTCACCAAATGGATGTTAATAAAATGCCTCTATTTGTCGTGATCTCAAGCAGAAAATTTACATGGCTCTTTTGCTTTGTGTTTTGCAAAAAAATTTACTTCTATTGTGAAAATAACTAAAATAAGAATGATTATGTCAATTGTTGCTTTATAAAAATGGTCACTTCAACAAATGGATGTTAATAATGCCTCTCTTGGTGGTAATCTTAAGGAGGAAATTTACATGGCTTTTCTACTTTGTGTTTTGCCTCTTCTCCTATAAAGTTTGCGGATTGAAGCAGGTGCCCTATGCATGGTTTGATAAATTTTACTCAACCTTACATTATTTATCTTTTAAATAGAGCCAATATGATTTATCATTATTTCTCTATAATACATCTAATTGGATTGCTCTTCTTTGGTTCATGTTGATGACATCATTATTACTGGAAATTTTTTTTCTCTAATTAGTCATCTACTATATCTTTAGGGAATATTCAAAATGAAATATTTTGGCGCTCTTATATTTGAGGTTTGGAGATTCGCTCCAATTTCTCAAGCACTTTCCTGAACCAACATAAGTATGCACAAGATCGGATTACTTTGGTTGGCCTCTATAATTCTTCCTTTGCGGATACTCCATTAAAAGTAAACAAAAAAATATTATAGTAAGGAAGACGATCTTCTCCCTTATCCACTATATTTAGACAATTAATAGAAAGCTTAAACTATTTGATAATTCTTCGATCTTATATTTTCTTAGTAGTTCAACAAATAAGTCAATTTATTCAAAAATCTCGTCACTTACATTTGGTTGTCGGTCGTTGAATCATTTGATATGTTATATGGATGCTGAGCCATGGTTTGTTCTTTCTACTTGGTTCTCTTCATCTTGTGGTATATAATAATGAGTATTGGACAATGTGCTCTACTACTTGATAGTTAATGATAGGTTAGTGTATATTTCTTGATGATTCATTGATCAAATAGAAGAGTAAAAATAAATCTCATGCGTCTAAACATTCTATTGAGTATTACCACATAATGTTTGCCACATGTTCATAGATTATCTGGCTTCATGTTTTTCTCAGAACAATCCCACCCATCTTCATTTGATCTACAGAACCACAGGCACACTTTTGTCACTGCAGAAGATTTTTCTTTCCTATCCGAGCATGGTATAAACACCGTCAGGATTCCTGTCGGATGGTGGATTGTACAGGACCCAGATCCTCCAGCTCCATTTATTGGAGGAACATTGGCAGCTCTGGACAGAGCATTCTCCTGGGCAGAGTAGGTTCAGTTTCCCACTCATCTAGTTTATACTCCTTGGTCACGTCCATTTTTCCATCTTTCTACTATACTGAGCTCTTGTTTTGTAGGGTCTATAACATCAGGTGCATCATTGATCTCCATGCTGCACCTGGTTCCCAAAATGGAATGGAACATAGTGCGAGCAGAGATGGTTCTGTTAACTGGCCATCGATAGAGTACATCACACAGAGTCTGGATGTTATTGAATTTTTATCTTCAAGGTATCTCTTAATGGTAATAGATATTCCAATTTATCGTTGCATGCCTCTTTCAAAATTATGATTTGGATGAACATGCACCACCATTAGAAACTAAAACCAATAATAAAACTGTTTGTAAATTTTGCTTCAACATTTGAGTCATTAGGTTGTTGAAGTACAAAATGTGCTAAGATCCTGCATACGATATTGCTGTATTCTATAGGTAATACCCCAATATTGTGTTAGTAAAGTTTACTTCGCAAAATAAGAAATATAGTAACCTCTGGTAAACCTGTTTTCATGCCATGCTGCCTCTTTTGTTTACTTAGAACTCTATTACCAAATCCACCCACCAACATCCCAAAACCTGTTTTCATGCTAAACATGAGTACAATGCTTGTCATTCTAAAAAATATATCTAGGCCATGTAGCCTAGTTTGTGTACTTAACACTTTCATGGATATCATGGCTACTTGTTGAAAAGGAAGAAAAAAAGTATGAATCTACCCTTGCTAAGTTAGTGCTTGGGTAAAAAACAGTGTCAAAGCACGTCTCTAATAGGCTAGGGTTCTAATGATTTAGAAGTTAGGTCTGCCCAAGAGATCTTTTATTTTTTATCATTTACCCTTATTACAATTGGCTTATTTTTACCATTTTCCTTTTCATGAAGAGTTTTATATTAGGACACTGATTTTTCATATTTTTGGGTTTCCTACACCTAAAACAAATAACATCAAAGAAAATCTTAACATTCTTACAATTTTTACATTTGTTCCACTGATGCTTATGCTTATGCTTCAGTAGACTTATTCATGACTTATTTTATATTGTAGCACTTAAAAATATGAATTGAAATTATGTTATGAGAGAAGAAATAAATTCTTTGAAAAAAATTTCACTTGGGAGATTGTTGAAATACTAAAAGAAAAGAAAATGATATAATGCAAATATTTTTTTTTCTATTAAATATATAGTAGATGAAAACCTAAAACAATATAAAATAAGATTGTCAGCCAAAAAATATTTTTAATATTATGGAATTGACTACTAAAAAATTTATGTTCCTATTGTGCAAATGATATATTATGCATATTAATCTCTCATGTAGCTAATCTTAAATGGTCTATATAATAGTATGATATAAATAATGCTTTTCTAAATGGGAATTGGGAATGATAAAGAAGTCTATATGGATTCATGACTTAGATTTGGTAGGTCTTTCACAAATAACAAATTGTGCAAATTAAAGAAAATACTCAGATGGACTTAAATAATCTCTAAGATTATGATTTGGTAGATTTTTAAAAAAGTCATGAATAAAGCTAGATACAAATAAAACTAAGAAAATTATACCCTCTTCATAAAACACTATGTTGATGATAAAATTTAAATTTTTATTGTATAAGTTGATGATATAGTTGATAATTGAGAGAAGTCTCTCAAGAAAATGCTTCTTTAAGAAGCTGAGATCAAAGAGTTGGGCAAATTAAAATACTTCTTAGGGATAAACGTTCTAAAAAAAAAATCATGGATCTACTAAAGGAAATCAAAATGACTGCTTGCAAATCTTGTGAAATTCCAACTGAACTAAGATAAAAAATTTGACGCAAATAAAGAAGGAAAATAAGTAGGCATGGGATAAGATAAAAGATTAATCAAAAAGTAATTTATCTATCTCACACAAGTTAAAACATTGCATTTATAGCGAGTCTTATCAATTAATTCATATTCAAATCTAAATAATCCCACCTTTAAGCTACTTATAGAATCCTTTGACATCTTAATTCAAGTCCTTGTAGATGAATCCTTAGGATACTTTACAAATTAAAGGACATATTAATGCTGACTATGTAGGATCACTAATTGATAGAATATTCATAACTTAATATTAATATTTTTAGGAGAAAATCTAATAATGTGAAGGAGAAAGAAATAACATTTTGTTTCAAGATCTAGTGTTCAATTTAAATCTAGAGTTATTGCTCAAGGAATCTCCAGCTTAAGTATCAAAATCATTTTGAAATATTTAAAAATCAAATTGGAATGGCCGATAAAGATATACTGTGACAATATATCTACCATAAGGATTTGCCCAGTTTAATATAATTGTAGCGCATGTAAAGGTGGGTAAATATTTTACAAAAGAGAAATTGGAAAGTGGAAATCAAGTAGCATAATTTCTTGCCAAAGAACTATGCAATCCTATGTTCAAACATGTTGTAAGCAAACTTTGAATGGTAGATTTATACCATTCAGTTTGAAGGGTACTATTAAACGATCATGGAATCCACAAGTCAATCAATTTTGATGAGGATTTTTGAGCACACAGATTAAATATTTTAACTATCAGATTGATTCTCTTAGGGCTCTTAAATTATATTTGATTTGCCACTTTCTATTTTAACCAGCAGTCCCTCTTGAAGATTTTTTTTTGATAAATAACTTTAATTTTTTTCCATTAAGTTTTTTTTGGAGAAGTCTAAATATACTTTCACATTTTATAAAGAATCAATCAACAATTTTTTTCTACTGTCCTGCTTTTCTATCATCAATGTCATATTTGTTTTCAGCAGAACAGTTTATGAACATGATTATTTTGAATTGTCTTCATTAGACTGGTCGATTCCAGTTATCTGGAACAAAAACATTGATCAAAACTCTTAACATTTCTTCAATTTGAAGGTATGCAGATAATCCAGCTCTTTTGGGTATTGAGCTATTGAATGAACCTTCTGCAGCTGCAGTTCCAATAGATATTCTTGTATCTTATTACAAAAGTGGTTACCAAATTGTTCGGAACTATTCTTCAACAGCATATGTTATAGTTTGTCAGAGGATAGGCAATGTAGACCCCATGGAGCTATATGAAGCAAACATTGGGGATGCAAATGTTGTGGTAGATGTACACTACTATAACCTATTTGATGCTTATTTTGTTGATCTAAATCCATTACAAAATATGCAATTCATTTACAACAGCAGGGTGCCACAGTTGCAGGCACTAAACAACGCAAATGGACCTCTCGTCTTTATCGGTATGGTGTTTTATTATGGTTTTCCATATTTAACATAGTCATTTTTACTAACCAATCATTTACTTGTGCTTTTACTAATTCTACATTAAAGCTTCGTTTGGGACGACTTTTTTACTGCTTTTTGAAGTAGATTTTTAGTACAAAATTTAAAATTTTTATACTAAAAAGTTGCTTAAAAAGTAGTAATAAAGCCGTCCCAAACGAAGCCTAAGTTTGAGAAATTTTCTACATCCTCACAATGAAAACAAAAAGAAAAATGGAGATTGTATATTGTTCAGGTGAGTGGGTGAATGAGTGGAATGTGACAAATGCTTCTCGAAGGGAGTATCAAATATTTGGAAGCACTCAGTTAGAAGTTTATGACACTGCTTCTTTTGGTTGGACATATTGGACACTCAGAAGTGAAGAAAAACATTGGGACTTCGAGTGGAGCATTAAGAACAAATACCTTGTGCTTAGTATGTGTGCATTTTTTTTCCATTTCCTTATATTTCTATCCATATTCATTGCACTTATCTTGTTGAGCTTTCATAAGAAATATTCACACAAGAGATTTGATATATCATCTATTTATGGTGTCATTTTTATCTTTACTTTGAGACTTCGGCTTCGTTTGGGATGACTTTTTTACTGCTTTTTAAATAAGCTTTTTTGTACAAAAAATTTAATTTTTATACTAAAAAGTTGTTTTTAGAAGTAGGAAAAAAGCAGTCTCAAACGAAGCCTTCATTTGGGACTGCTTTTTTTATGATTTCTTAAACCAATTTTTAAGTAAAAAATAAAAAAATTTCTACTAAAAAGCTGCTTTAAGAAACATTCAGAAACCGTTCGAAACAATGCCTGAATGTAATAAATATTTAGGTATCATTAACAAATTACAACTATCATAACTTAAAAACATACATTCTATTTCTTTGGTAGATGAATCTTCATCATTTTTTACTCCATTCAGGCTATAATATACTTGAAATAAGTAGGTTTCCATTCCCTATGCTGTTAATTTTATTAGTTCTTTTCTTCTGTTATGCGTCTGCATTTCTCTCATCTCTCCATCATGAAAAATTATTTTTATTCAAGTTTGATCAGCTATTGAAAACGCCGCTGCAGATAATTCTTGGAAGAATGGCCTTAGCAGCTGTACCACGCTTGCTGTGACCGTTTGGGCAATTTTTTTGGCGTTCTATGGATCTTTGTTGCTCTAAACCACACGACGCAAGGAGTTCATAAGAACCCAGCAGCAAATTACAGTGAACATCGATTCTTTCTTATTATTCTTTTGCTATTCATTCATGGCTGTTGACCTGAATAAATTTTCATATTAAAAATAGAATATTGAAAGATATTGAATATTTCTTGTAATTTTATTTTCATACATGAAAGTTATTTCTGTAATATTGTTGATTCTATCTACACTGGAATTGGTAAGGGCATTGGTGCCCAGATTTGCTGTAAAATGTGGACATAAAATTTAAGAGAGAATAAGTCGGTCAACTGGTAGGAGACTAACACAAGTGGTCGCCTCTTATATTGTGAGAAAAGTCATAAGGGGAGACTTTAAAATTTTGATAATTTAATATTTAGAAGGAGAAATTATCTTCTACTAAAGATAATAATAATGTTGGGTCTTTTAATTGACTCAATTATTAGATGATATAATAATAATAATAATAATAATAATAATAATAATAATCTCATGAAAAAAACAATAACATGAACATTACAAAAAAAAAATGATATTTTCCAGTGATCATTTCAATTGTAAAAATGGATCAAAATTTGTCGGAAATTAATATTTCCGGTGGATTTTTGGCGAAATTTTTTCAAATTGTAAACACGCGTGGGAGAAGTCCTGATGTTAAAAAATGTGCCGGAAATTTTTCTAGGGGATTTCCGATTGAAAATTCATCAGGAAAATATTTCCGGCAGATTATTTTTATGCCATAAAATTAAAAAATGTCTTTTTGATAGTGGCCCGCCAAAGTCAACTTGAGCAGCCTCGCCCCAACCAGCCAACTTGCTACTATGCCCCACCTCAGCCCAGCCCAGCCCGTCCGCAAGACTAATCCAAGTGGTCGCCTCTCATTAGCATCTATATATTATGGGAAAAGTCAAAAGGGGAGACTTTAGAATCTTCTACTAAAGATAATAATAATGTTGGGTCTTTTAATTGACTGAATTATTAGATAATAATCATGAAAAAAACAATAACATGAAACAAATTCAAGAAAAATGATATTTTTCGACGATCATTTCTTTTGTAAAAAATGATCAAAATTCATCGGAAAATAGTATTTCCAGTGGATTTTTGGTGAAATTTTTCGAACGATAACACGCGTGGGAGAAGTCCTGCTGTTAAAAAATATGCCGGAAATTTTAGCGGATTATTTTTATGCCAAAAAATTAAAGAAAGTCGTAAGACAGTGGCCCGCCTAAGTCAACTTGAGCAGCCTCATCACTACCAGCCAACTAGCTACCACGCCCCACCTCAGCCCAGCCCAGCCCGCCCGCCCGCAAGATCCCAAGCACGGCAGCTCGCTTGCGAATAAGCTTATATGTCAGGGCTTACCACGCCCCACCTCAACCCAGCCCAGCCTGCCCGCCCGCAAGACCCCAAGCACGACAGCTCGCTTGCGAATAAGCTTATATGTCAGGGCTTAGGCATGCCAAAAAATTAAAGAAAGTCCTAAGACAGTGGCCCGCCTAAGTCAACTTAAGCAGCCTCACCACAACCAGCCAACTAGCTACCACGCCCCAGCCCAGCCCAGCCCACCCGCCCGCAAGACCCCAATACTACAGAAAATCACTAATTTCCGGCGGAATTTTCCGGCGGCTTCCCGGCGCATTTCCGATGGTTTTTTCCCAAGGAATTTTCCGGCAGAATTTCCGACGGCTTTTGAAAATTTGATGAAAATGAATAAATTTTTTACTATTTAAATGATTTAATAAAAAAAAAATATTAAAACTTATATTAACAATTTAATTAATTTTCATTTTAAAATTAATTAGTTAGTTATTTTTTTATTTTATATTAATATTATTTTTTTATTTTAAATTAAATAGTTTCATTTTTATTAAATAATTAAAAAAGTAATTGATTTTTTGTCTGAATAATTAATTGTAAAAGTAAATCTATTTGTTATTCAATAATTGTAAAAGTAAAACTATTTGTTAAAAATATTTAATTTAATTTAATAATGAATTATTGAATTAGTTAATTTATTTTTAAAATATTCATTTAATTAATTTAAATTTTGCAATAGATTATTAAATTATTTAACTTAATTTAACTAAATAAATAATTATAAAATTCATTTTTGTTATTTTTGAGAATTTTTTTAATTTCCATCTGAAATCCGCTGGAAATTATGTTAGAAATAAATCCATCAGAAAGCCAGTCAATTCTCCAGAAATCCGTCGGAATTTTACCGGAAATATTCCACCGAAAATCGGTCAAAAAATTCGTTGGAATTTTTGGAGAATTTAGCTTTGCTGAAAATTCCGTTGGAAATAAGCTGTTTTCATGTAATGAAATACATTTATTAAAGCTTGTATGAGGTGGGATGACTAATAAATTAGGTTTTATTTGAGACAATTTATTAATTGTTTTATAAAGATATTTTTTAGTATAAAAGTTTTTTTAACTTAAAAATTTTTAACTTGAATGTTACTATATAAAACAACAAGAAAATTATTACAAACGAAGCCTTAATTTAAACATCAAAGTTGGGGGTGTAAATGCGTTGAATTTGAGCGACTTCAAGAATTATTTAGCTTGATTTTTTAAGCTATTCTTTTTTGTTTTTTTCCGGTATTTGGCTTTTCTTAAGTGATTGAATTGACTATGAGATGTTCATAAAAGTAAAATCAAACACATATATATAAATATATATATATATATATATATATATAAAGTTATACATAAATATACTTCCCACCACAATTAGAGAAGTTACATATTACAAAATTAGTAGCACTTACAAAATAGTAGCTTTTGTCTCCTATAATTATGGCAAAGATTATGGGAGACGCAATAGAGCGAGGATGATTGTCAAATAATGATAATTAGGCTATGCTGGTTGGATGATTATGCTCCATCAGATGATAATGGTCAGATGAAGACAATCAAATGATGTTGATTGAATAATGATGGTCAGACAATGATAGTTGGATGATAATGGTTAGATGCTGATGATTAAATACTAACAGCCAAATGATAGAGAATGAACTATGATAATCTAGTGGTGGTCTAATGATGATAGTGATTCAAGAACATGGCTAAGTGGTGATCAACAATTTCAAATGCCGAGGAGATCGAGATTTATAATTCCTCATAACTTATTTTAAGCATTCTCCAATCTCAAATCTAGGTCAATTTTATATGGAGAGTATGACTCTATTTAAATTACTTCCAGTTCGTGCATTTATATAAAGTAAACCAAAACTTCATAGCACTCTATTAGATTTCTCATATCGAATTATTTGATTATAAATGATTTACTTAGTATTAAGTGCCTTAATGACCTCAAAATGAATTGATCTTGGGCATTTTGGATTCATTTCGTCAAGGCACTCAATTTTATTATAAGCATGCAAAATTTAGATATTGTCTAATCCTTTAATTAATGATTCAAAGTTTCTCTTGCCCACCTAGTGAGGCGGGCGGCTTATGGGAGAGCAGTTGGTGGCGCATTGTTGATGGGAGAAGGCGGTGGGGGAGGATGCATGAGGGCAGCTGGCGACAGTGCATGCTATTGTCAGACAGAAGTCGACATGGTGGTGAACGACGAGGTTTTGATTGTAAAAATTGGAAGGAGCTATGACACTTAAGCTTCCTTTGTGATGACTTTCTTATTGCTTCTTAAAATAATTTTTTGATAAAAAAAATTTAAACTAAAAAGCACTATTTTAGAAAGCAATAAGAAAGTTGTCCCAAATGAACCTAAGACAAACGAAGCCTTAGGTTTGTTTGGGACAATTTTCTTACGGTTTTCTAAATTAAATTTTTATTATAAAAATTACTTAAATTAAATTTTTTAACTAAAAAACTATTTTAGAAAATAGTAAGTAAGAGTTTAATGCTTTGGTTTTAAGACTGCAACCATAATTTATGTTTAGCACTATTTTTATTTCATCAAAAAAAAATCAAAAAATTTGTTTTCTATTGTTCTTTATTTATAATCGCTTTACAAAACATTAAGAAAATTGTCTTAAATTAAAACCTCAAATAAATAACCGAGTGCAAAAGATAAATATAAGATGAATGT
Organism: Dendrobium huoshanense; assembly: GCA_016618105.1. Classification (NCBI taxonomy): domain Eukaryota; kingdom Viridiplantae; phylum Streptophyta; class Magnoliopsida; order Asparagales; family Orchidaceae; genus Dendrobium; species Dendrobium huoshanense. Next base: position 37,557,498 of record CM028350.1, on the reverse strand, counting down.
AGAAGCTACTATTCATAAATAATAAATTAAAAAAATTTTTTAGTTTAAAGATAATTATGGAACTGTTTGGAATGGCTATAGCGTTTTATAAAGTTGATTATGAAGTTATTTTTGGAAAAAAAAATCTTAAAAATAGCGCATAATCAGCTTCTTCTATTTTTTTTTTCCAAAAAGCAACAAAAAATAATAGTTAAACATGTTACTTTTTGAAAAGCAAAGCAAAAAAAAAAAAAAAAAAAAGTTCTAAATAGGGGTGTCAATATTTGACACGACACGAAAATCCGACCCGGAAAATTCGGGTTGGACCCGACCCGATTTCAAAACGGGTCGGATTTGAGTTCCAGAAATTGACCCGTTTGAAAAACGGGTCGGGTTCGGGTTGACCCGACGGGTTTTCGGGTCAACTCTCAAACCCGTTTAATTTAAAAAATTTCGAATCCCGCCTGCTGCCCGCTGCCCCGCGTTGCTGCCCCCGCTCGCCGTCCGCCCGCCGCCGTTAGAACCCAAAACCGGGTCGGGTCGAGTCAACTTGGCAACCCGTCGGGTCGGGTCCGAGTTCAGATTTCCGACCCGTTTGTCTACCAGTGCCGGGTTAGGGTCG